>JAAWXA010000069.1:243919-272693 GCA_038090715.1 Florisuga fusca
CTAGGGCTCTGCCAGGGGAGGTTTAGGTTGGATATTAGGAAAAAATTCTTAATCTCATGCCCTCTTGTCTTACTGAGAGGTGCCTGGGAAAAGAGACCAACCCCCCCCTGGCTCCAACCTCCTTTCAGGGAGTTGTAGAGAGTGATGAGGTCTCCCCTGAGCGTCCTCTTCTCCAGGCTGAACAGCCCCAGCTCCCTCAGCCTCTCCTCATAGGATCTGTGCTCCAGTCCCTTCACCAGCCTGGTTGCCCTCCTTTGGACCTGCTCCAGCACCTCAATCTCCTTCCTGACCTGAGGGGTCCAGAACTGGACACAGTAGAACACGGGAGTCAAGGACAGCAGCTCCCTTACTCCCACAGCTGAACTCAGTGTTTCTCACCCCTCTTTTCCTCCCTGAAGGAAGGTTTTGAATTCCCACCAGCCTACCAGGGAGCACGGGGCTGGCTGGACATGAAAAGCAGGAGACAAGTGTTAGGATTGGGAAGGAGAGCAGAGCACTGTGCCCTTCTCACGCGAGCCAACCCCCCCTTTTCTTTTTTTTATTGTCAGAAGCTGGGCCCAGGCTGCTGACAGAACAATTACTGAAAGTAATTATTTTCTCATTGGGTAAACACTCCAGTACAATACGCAACTGTTTTTAGAGCCTATGCCCATAAATTATCCAACTGAATTAGTGCTGGATCTGGAAGCTTGAGCTGGTTGAGGGTGGGGGGTTAAGGGTTGGGGTGGAGGGGGGAAAGGAGATTGTATTTTGGCTGCAGGGCTCTTCCTTGAGCCATCCTGGCAGGGGTCCAGCCCTGGGCTAGAATCAGAATTCATTATTCACGATCAAGTGGGAGGCAAATCATTTGATTTATTGGCAACAGGCAGCACAAACACCAGATGCCTTCCAGCAGAACTGCACATGCATGGAACTGGAAGAAATACCCCTCCTGGTCCTCTTCAAGCAGATCAGAGTCTCAGAGAAAATGTCCTGATTTGGTTCCACTCTCTAGAGCCAAACTTTGAACCTCACCTTTGCAATATTGCTTTGTGCCCAAAGAGACAAATCCACCTTTGCTGCTCCCTGGGTTGCTGTCTTTTGGTTGGTTGGTTGGTTTTGTACAGAAATAA
The DNA here is from genome assembly GCA_038090715.1 of Florisuga fusca. Classification (NCBI taxonomy): domain Eukaryota; kingdom Metazoa; phylum Chordata; class Aves; order Apodiformes; family Trochilidae; genus Florisuga; species Florisuga fusca. Next base: position 245,032 of record JAAWXA010000069.1, read on the forward strand.
AAAGTTCTCTGAACAATTCAGGCAGAAAACAAAGACCTACCAGAAATCATCCTTATGATAAATTCCACATGGGATTTTGACAACCCCTCTCAAGCAATTTGTTATTTTTGTAATTCAACCCTTGGGTATATCTCATTCGTAGAAGTGTCCAGCAATAGGACAAGGGGAAAAGGTTTCAAACTGAAGAAGAGATCTGGATTAGTCTGGATTAGTCTGGATTTTAAGATTTGTAAAATTTAGAAGTGTGAATTTATATTAACTGTGTTAAGAGGAGGGGCACAAAGATGATCCAGGGGCTGGAGCAGCTCTGCCATGAGGAGAGGCTGAGGAGATGGGATTGTTCAGCCTGGAGAAGAGAAGACTCGGGGGGACCTTAGAGCTGCCCCCCAGGCCCTGAAGGGAACCCCCAGGAAGGCTGGAGAGGGACTTTTCATGAGTGTCCAGTGACAGGAGAAGGGGAAATGGATTTAAACTGGAGGAGAAGAGGTTCAGCCTGGATCTGAGGAAGAAGTTGTTCAGCAGGAGGGTGCTGAGACTCTGGAACAGATTGCCCAGAGAAGCTGTGGCTGCCCCCTCCCTGGAGGTGTTCAAGCCCGGGTTGGATGAGGCTTGGAGCAAGCTGGGCTGGATGAGAGGTGTCCCTGGCCATGGCAGGGGGGTTGGAGGAGATGAGCTCTGAGCTCCCTCCCAACCTCAGCCATTCTGGGATTCTCTGGTCTCTTCTCTACCATCTCACCACTCCCTCTGATCACTGCACATCTGATCACTGCTTTTCTTCATTTCACTGCTCAGTGACTATGAATCTTTTCCCACACCCTCCCATCTAAACCAAACAACCTCAAAGTGAAACCACTTGAGGATCTCTGCCCCTTCTCCCCCATCCTGCACTGATGGTTGGCACCAAGGCTCTTGGCTGCTGTTCAGATCTCACAGTACAAGCTCATGTGTTCTTCAGCAAGCAGCAAAAAAACAACAGTCAAGTTTCAGTTATCAGCCAGATTGTAAATTAACACCTTCCTGACATCATTTGGGGCACCACCCAGATGGGGGTTGGTTCTTCTCACCAGTGCCATGAAGCTCCAGCACAGCCCACACCAAACCCTCACCCAACCACTCTGCACAAATCTGTTCAGTTGTTTTTCAAAGGTAAACACCCAGTTTTTGTTACCTCTTTTAGGACTCCCTTTGTCTCTGCTCCCCTGCATAACTGAGAACTGTTATTCTTCCCGTGTTCCATCTTTTTTGGCAAAGCAAGGAGAAGTTCTCAGCTATGAACTCCCAGCAGGGCAGTTTTGCTGCTGCTGCAGAAGGCAGCATGGAGCTCATGATCTGCTTAAAAGGCCAACAAAGAAGCAGATGACAACTCTGACATTTAAGTGACAATTTTTTTGCTGCAGCATGAATGATGAGTGGGAGAGTCATCACCTCCCTTTGGACCAGAAGACAAGGGCAGAGTGAAGGGAGTGGGGCTTACAGGAAAGCTGGGGAGGGACTTGGGACAAGGGCCTGGAGGGATGGGAGCCTGGAGGGGGAAGGGTTTCCAGCTGCAAGAGGGGAGATGGAGAGGAGATCTTGGGCAGGGAGGGAGAAATTGTTTGGGGTGAGGGTGCTGAGCCCCTGGTTGCCCAGGTTGCCCAAGGAAGCTGTGGCTGCCCCATCCCTGGCAGTGTCTCAGCCCAGGTTGGATGGGGCTTGGAGCACCCTGGGCTGGGGGAGGTGTCCCTGACCATGCAGGGGGGTTGGAACTGGATGAGCTTTAAAGTCCTTTCCAACTCAAACCACTCTGGGATTCTATGATTCTATGAAGTCCAGCTCAAAGGAGATTTTAAGCAGATCCAAGAGCTAGAAAAAACTTCTATTTTTTCTTTATCTCTTAAATTCTGCAATTTTTAACCTGACATAAGGCAGATCAACTTTGATTCAAAGAAGTAGCCAGTGACTGGTCTCAGCACAGCAGAACTCACGTGGAAAGAAGGGCTTGTTGGCTCACAGCTTTCCAGGCAACCTGCTGCCCCTCGAGTGTTCTCTCCCGTCCTCCTTCTCAGCCATTTCTTTGGCTTTCAGTTGCTTTCCTGCAGGTCCTGCATCTTTTCCTACCAACTCACAACCAGCAGAGAACACTCAGTCCTCTCTGCAGGCAGCCAGACTGCAGCAAAGCCCTTCCCCTCTCCCAGGCTACCTTTGCAAAACTCTGTATTTTTGGGAAACCTCTCCTGGTGTTTTGGGGGTCTCATTCTCCACAGCTTTCATTACTTCTGCCATTCATTTTACACAAAGAGTGTTTGCTGTGCCCTTGAGCTCCAAGTATTCATCTAATCTGAAGAATAACCATGTCTAACACAGCCTGGGAGGGGGGCAGGGTTTTTATCTCACTTCTCTGGGCCACATTTTCACCCTCTTCACTGGTCAGGGCAGGGTCTGAGCCTGCAGTGAGGCTGATCAGCTTGCCCAGGAGATTCCCCAGCTCAGCTGGTCAGATGTTCACTCACACTTGGCTGAACATGGCCTTCAGCAACCCTCCAAAAGGAAGTTTAGTACCACAGCAGGGCCCCCCGACCACTTTGGCATGATATCCCCACTAGTAGGAACCCTCCCTCTGCCCAAGCCACCCAGGAGCTGCCAGTGCCACCTCCAGCAACAGCCTACAGGATCAGAGGATCACAAAATCACAGAATGTTGGGGGCTGGAAGAGGCCTCTGCAGATCATCCAACCCAATCCCCACTGCCAGAGCAGGTTCACCCAGTGTGGGTCACACAGGAACATGTCCTGGAGGGTTCTGAATGTCACCAGAGATGGAGACCCCACCAGCTCTCTGGGCAGCCTGTTCCAGGGCTCTGTTCCCCTCACAGTAATGAAGTTTTTCCTTATTTTTCAGTTGCACCTCCTCTGTTCCAGTTGGTGACCACTGCCCCTTGTCCTGTCACTGGACACCACTGAAAAGACTCTGGTCCCATCCTCCTGACACCCACCCTTTAGATATTTAGAAGTCTCTGTGAGATCCCCCCTCAGTCTCCTCCAGGCTGAACAGACACAGCTCCCTCAGCCTTTCCTCATGGGGCAGAAGCTCCTGTCCCATGACCATCTCAGTGGCTCTGGGATGGACTCTCTCCAGGAGTTCCTTCTCCTTCATGAACTGGGGAGCCCAGAACTGGATCCAGAATTCCAGATGGGGCCTCACCAGGGCAGAGCAGAGGCCAAGGAGAACCTCCCTTGGCCTGCTGGCCATGCTCTTCTTGATGCAGCCCAGGATGCCACTGGCCTTCTTGGCCACCAGGACACATTTCTAGCTCATGGGCATCCTCTTGTCCACCAGGACTCCCAGGTCTTTTTCCAGAGAGCTCCTCTCCAGCAGGTCAGCCCCCAAGCTGTATGGATACATGGGATTGTTCCTCCCTACTCTTCCCACTGTTAGAGCTTGAGGACATCCAAGGATGAGAGGTGGTCCTACAGGTCCTGGTGCACACAGAGATACCAGTGAAGCACTGAGGGCCACATCCCCAGGGAGCTGCCCAGAAGCAAAGGATGGATGACACAAGATGGAACCTCCTGGGAGGAATTCTGGGCTGGGGCTGCAGAGGGGACTCTGCTGGCAATGTGTCCACAGGAAAGCAGCACCAGAAGATCCTGATGTGAGTGAGAAGCTGGGTCAGCACCTGAACTGGCACACCTGAGCTGCTGCAGAGTCGTTCCAGATGAGGCTACACAGCAGCAATTACTTTCAGCTTAAGTGATATTAAAGGCAGATCCCTGATAAACAAGCAAATCCCACAGAATTCATTTCTCTTCTTGCACTAATCCCCTGTAATTAGGGATAAATGCCAGATTTGCTAGAATGCTCAGCAAGAAAACATCCTGCATTGCACAAGTGGATAGAGGCTCAAATCTCACTTAGGAGAATAGAACAGTCAGAAGAAAACAGTTAGGGTATCACCAGGAACTCAGAAGGATTTGCACCTGGTTGTCAGCTGCAACTGCAGGTCAGTGCTGGAACAACAACTTCTGAATTCTTCAAAGTTTGTCCCTCTTTGGACACTGGGTCATGTTCAGGAACCCCAAACCTCCCAGAAACCTTGGTGAGTTGCTCCACAGGAACATTTAGCACGACTTTTAAATAGTATCAGGGCATTGGTTTGCAACACTTTGTCAAAATACTTCCTTAAAAGCCTTAAAGAACTCTGCCCCCAAAAGCAGAGCTAGTGTTTGGGAACATCCACAGGAAGAGGTTGAGGTGGAAACTGGAAAGGTCTTTGAAGAAGCACAGTCTCCTAGGACCAGGGGAAGCAAATTAAAAAAAAAAAAAAATGATTCATGAAAAGCTTTTTGCTCAGACACTGGGAATGTGGTGGAACACCCTGAGGGAGTGGTGGGTCCAGCAAAATTAATCACATTGAGCAAGAGCTCACCAAATAATCACTGGGCTGGGGTAATTCCTGGGTTGATTGTTCCTGTGCACGGGGCTGATCTCAGCTCTCTCAGTTATTTCCTTCAAGTACAAGCTGGAAACTTTCACTGTGGCTTGGTTGGTTCCCAAGGTTTTTTGTTGGCATCTCCTCCCCTTTGCACATTGGGTTGGTGAAGGGACTTGCAGAGGAACCAGGCAACAGTCAAGCTAATCCATTACCTGCTGACCAGGCTCAGATTACTGACAGTATTACCAGTTTCACCAGTTCCTGCACAGCAGCTGAATGGAGGTAACTGCTGTGAAAAATGAGAGGTGGCATCAACAGAGACTTCAACCAAAAATGGGCCAAACACTGCAGGCAGGTGACTCCCACAGCCTCCTTGCTATTGCTCCTCCTGCTGCTTGCTAAGACACAGAAATTGGACCACAGGTCCCAGGTTCTGACTAGGTCTGATGGCAGAAGTGTCAGAGGAAAGCGTGGGGCAGATCTAACACAAATTGATGTGCAAAACTCTACTGGGGGGAAGGGAAATGCCTTTGCTTGGCCACTTGCTGACCAGATAATCCTGGGAGCCCAAGAGCAGATGGATCAGGCAGAGTAGATACAAATACTATTAATTATTTTAGTGTTCTATAGAACCTACTCTTACACCTGCCCCTCCGTTCAAACATATGAATCTCTTTTCAGCCAGAAGAAGTGCTACAATTATATTTCATCCCCATTAATTTATTCTTCCTCATCTGTGCAAAAACCTTGGATTCCTCTCAACCTTACAGCTTTATTTAAAAACTCTTGAACAATCTCTTGTCCTGATCCCTTCCCTCTAACATCCCCAGGAGTATTTTAGAGGCAGCCACTAGCAAGCTGTGTCCATGCTCTGCATTGCAAGGACACAAAGCAGTGCAGCTGCAACTACAGCTGGACCCAGATCACAGAATCACAGGATCTTTCTGCTTGGAAAAAAGACCTTTAAGATCATTGAGTCCAGCCATAACCTGACTCTCCCAACCATTACCCCAACTCTACCAAGCCCAGTGCTTAACCACCTCCCTCAGCACCACAGCTACATGGCTTTTAAACAGGGATGGGGCTTCAACCACCTCCCAGTCCAAGAAAAAAAAAGAAAAAAAAAAAGAAAAGAAAAAGAAAAGAAAAAAAAAAGAAAAAAAAAGAAAAAAAAGAAAAAAAAAGAAAAGAAAAAAAAAAGAAAAAATAAAGGAAAAAAAAGAAAAAATAAAGGAAAAAAAAGAAAAGAAAAGAAAAGAAAAGAAAAGAAAAGAAAAGAAAAGAAAAGAAAAGAAAAGAAAAGAAAAGAGAAAAGAGCAGGAAATGTTGGGTTTGCAAGCAGGATGCTGAACTCTAGGGCTACCAGGCAGCTTGGAGCACAGGCAGGATGAGCTTGCAGAGGGCAGAGACAGACCCTAATGGCACAGCAAAAGGCAAAGGGAAGGGCTGGAGCTCTTACGCCTGCCTGGCCTGCTCGATGGGATGGAAGTTGTCCAGGTAGTTGAACCTGATGGTGTCTGTAGGATGTCTGTCTGAGGCACGCCAGGGTGGGAGGGCTTTGCTCTCATTTGTCCTTCTTCCTGGTGCAGGAAGTTTTGGCTCTGGGACATTGCTTCTCACTGGCTGCACATCGAGAACTACAAACTCAGCCTTTGAAGGAGTCTTGTAGGAGAGATCAGAAGAAGAAAAGAAATCTTTTATTATTGAATCTTTTGGGGTTGGAAAAAAAAAATCTTGAGGATCATCAAGTCCAACAGTTAAGCTGACACTGCCAAGCCCACCACTAACCCATGTCCCTCAGCACCACATCTTTTATAGACCTCCAGGGATGGGGACTCCATCACTGCCCTGGGCAGCCTGTGCCAGGAGCTGACAACACTTGCAGTCAAGATTTTTTATCCTAATATCCAATCCAAACCTCCCCTGGCACAACTTGAGGCTCTCTTGTCCTGTTGTTTGTAACTTGGGAGAAGAGACCAATTCTACCTCACTACAACCTTTTAGCCTGTAATGAAAATGAGATTGATTTTGCCTAACTTTAGGCTTCTAAGAATTGGGTATTAACTCAAACTCAGTCTCCCCAGGCTCCATTCTGGACAGTGGGCAGAAACAGACACCCTGGCAGTGCACATCATCATCTGTGTCCCAAAATCTGTATTGAGATGAGCTGAGCTGCATTTGAGATGCTTTGGCTTCTCTCTGTTGACTGCAGAGAGTCTGGGAGGGAGTTTGGTTAAAACCAGAAAGCTGAGTTTTGAATTTAGAAGAATTCCACTCTCACCACCCCACAAGCCAAGCGTGGGTCAGTGAACCTCAGGAGAACTCAATGGCTACTGAGTAATGTGCCACCTCCCCAAAATGGCCCTGCCACCTTTGGAGGAGAAAGAAAGAGACAACACCAAGGGCTGTATCAGGCATAACAGAAGTTTTTTTTTTTCCTTTTCCAGCAGGGACATTGACTCTGCAATGCCAGGAGGGGTGATGCTGACAACTCTGTTCATTACATTGAGGCAAGCTATAATATGAGCTATAAACTGGGAGGTAACAAAGGGGAACAGAGTTGAGTGGTGGAGAGGGAAATGTAGAGGATTACCCCACAACACCCTGAAAGGACAGCAGAGTGAGACCTTGGCAACTCCTAACCAGGGAGGTTTTCACCAGGGGAAAGCACAGTGCGTGGCAACACATGAGTTTAATTTCTAATTAAAAATTATGTATCTTCCTTTTCCTTCTGGGAGATTGCAGAAAGATCAAGAGACACAGGGGCAGAGCAACCCAACCAGCTCAGTTTTCCCCCTGGCCCTGAACATCTCTAGAGGTGGCAGCTCTGTACCTTTGGTCTCGTGATGTGCAGCTCTTTCACCATCTCAATGTAATGTTTCTTCCAGATTCCTTGCTCAAAGGGGGTGGGAGAGAAGTTGATGTACCAGCCAAAACGTAGGCATTTCAGCATCCAGAGCTGATCCAGTTCAGACAGGTACTTCCAGTACCAGCTCACCTGCAAATACCCAGGAAGTTGAAAACTGAGGTTTCAAGCATCCAAGATTACAGAGACTTCTGTGCTGTGGATGTAATTCCCCTAGGTCATTAAACTACTACAGTTCTTCAGCACTGTTTATGCTCTGTTTAAGCCTTTCATGAAACCATTGACACCATTCAAGATCTTCATGACAAGCTCAGTGCCTGTTAGCTCATCCCCAGGGTGAAATATTCCAAAAATCATGAGCCAAGAGGAAAGACTTCAGTTTGTTTGGGGCAACTTCCCACACTTCTACTCCATAAACCTACAGTAGTTGGAAGAAACCCTTTGTTTCCAGTGAGCAAACAGCATCAATGAACTCCCCAAAGTCTGACAGACCCATTCTGCACATTTTCTCCCAACTTGTGCTCTGCTGTTACACTCCATCACAGTCCCTTGTGTGCAAGGCTTATTCCAGCTTAAGGACAAACATCATCTGTTGGTGCTGCAAGGCTTGGAATAGCAGTTGTCCAACTTTATGACACCATAAAAGAGCCCTTTCTTCCCAAGTAATTTCCTAACCTGTCTTCTCCCTGCCAGAGGATGAATAGTGTGAGCTGCACCCACATAAAACATGAACTGCTGGAGAAAGACAGTGGAGCAAGCTTTAAACCAGCTGAGATTTTGATATATTTGTAGTATTATATGGAACACTTTTTTAGTGCAGCAATAATGTCAAAATTTTCATTCTGAACAACTTTGGGCATCACCTCACAGCACTTTATCTCACACAAATATATTTTTGGAGTCTGAGGTACTGGGCTCAAAGGCACATCTATGATTTCTCTGCTTCTCCACACCCAACACTTTACCCCTCAGGTCTTTTAGAGGATCCATTCTTCTTCAAGCCTCGTGTGCAGTTTTTGCACCAAGCACAAGCCAATCATTTCCACAGCAACTCATGATTCTGCCCACAGTGCAAGGCACTTTCAAAGGACAGAATTTTCAGAAAGCACAAGGCCTCCTTCTGGGGAGGAATCACTCTTTGGAGTGATTTTAGAGCTAAGCATCTAAAGCCATTCTTCCCTTTTGTAAATCTTGGCCAATCTGGCTTAATTTAGGATCTGTGGAAGTGTTGGGTTCAGTCTCATATGAGCATCACTAAGAATTTGGCACCAGGCTGCCAAGTCAGAAGACATCCTCGTGTTATGAAGAGCAGCTCTGATGTTTCTTTGCTGAAAACTGGTGTTGCTTCTCTTTTTTTTTTAACCAGCTTGACCTGGTTTTCTAAACTTTAGGTATGTGTTGGCTTTTTTTACCTGTGCACAGCGACAGAGGCTCCGTGGGTCCAGGAAGGAGAAGATGTATAAGGACAGAACTCTAGGAAGCCTTGTGGTAAAATCCAGAGCCTCAGTGGGGACTCGATCCTGGAGCTGCTTGGCACAGAATTTCTGCTGGGACAGGGAGCAGCGTTCCAACAGGTCCACCAGGATCCTCCTCCTCTGACCATCTGTCCACTTGTCAAACTGAAAAAAGGAGTTTCAGGTTCTGAGAAACTGGAGATTCAGCTTCTTAAAATCAAGGACATATTGAAGGGGAGGGAAAGTGCACAAGCAGCAGCTTCTGGTGACTCACTCCAGAGCAAAGCACGTAGGAACTGGGAACAAATGGAGAGGCTACATGAAAAGAAACTCTAAAGCCACGTAATGTTTGATTTATAATCCTCAAAGGATCCAGGATGGTCTGGTCTGGGACACACTCATGCTCACAAGACTCTTTGCTCCTGGGACCAGCTTCCAGATTTGGCTTCACTCAGGGAAAGGAGACTCAAATGTGTGTTTAGAAGATCAGGTCCCAAATGGCAATGAGTTCCTTGCTCGTTCCTTGTCTATCCTGATACTTCTGTGGCCCCCACTCCTACAATATTTGAGTGCCTCACAATTTGAGAAGTATTTCTTCTGACAAGCCCAGTGCCCAGGAGAGAAGTGACAGAAAGAGAAGTGAAACAAAGAGAAACACAAATCAGACAAAGAGAAACACAAATCAGACAAAGAGAAACACAAATGAGCTGCCCCGTCTCTGGCAAGGAAAATCCGAGGCACAGATCCAGCAGTGAGGTGACAAAGAATTTTCCCAGCATTTCTCTGCTTCTGACAGGTACCTAAAGAAGAGGATTAAAGCTGTTGTGGGCAGAAATGAGCACTTGGGTAACCACACGAGCAGGAAGGGCTTTGCTTCGATGGCAACAACCGGCAGAGCTGCGTAAACAGGGTGGGAGCACTGGTGGTGGTGGTGGTGGTGGTGGCTGCTGTCAGCCTTGTGTTGATAGGAAAAGATGGAAAGGGCCCTGTCAGCAGGAATCTCCGGGGAGGAGGAGACTGATCTCATCCCCACAATCTGTGCAATCTGTTTCCAAACCTGCAAGAGCAGCCCTGGCTGCGAGGGCAGCGCTGAGTGCCAGGAGGGAGGAACTCTCTGAGGACCATGAGTGCCAGAAGGGAGGAAATCTTGGAGACCACGAGTGCCAGCCAGGAGGGAGGAAATCTTGGAGGACCATGAGTGCCAGGAGGGAGGAAATCTTGGAGGACCACAAATGCCAGGAGGGAGGAACTCTTGGAGGACCATGGCAGCAGAATGGGCAGGAATCCCCAGTGGGAACTGCAGAACCGTGAGGTTCAAGATGACTTTCCAGGTGTGAAACACAAATTTTGGAGAAGTCTGACTTCATTTTCCTTCCTAGCACAGCCAGAGCAGCCTAGACCCAAACTCACTGCCTTTTCAGGGGGAAAACTGAACTGTTGGGGGAATTCCCCTGTCTGGGGAACGCTGCTTTTCCAGCAAAACCCACACCCTGCTTTCACAGGATGGTTTCCTGAAGCCAGGTTGACAACTTGCTCTCCACAGGATTAATTTTTGTGTTTAACCTCAGGGGTATTTGAAATCCTTATTTAAACATGACCTCCAAAAATTCAAAGCAAGAAGAAAAAACATGCAGTTCTTCCAATATATTTATTATTATTATTTATTATTGTGGGTAAATGGTTTAACGTCCATTGTCCCTTTCCCTCCTGGAACAAAAGACTAGAAATTCAGATATTTTTTTTCTCTGCTTCCCTCCCCCCCAAAAAATCTATGGGGAGATCTGGCAGAATAATAGTTTTAAATACACTGTGCAGACGAAAAGGAACAGAGAAGTTTTTCTTTCCAGAATATTTTTAAAAACCTTCACTTCTTTGCTTATTTTTACCTGGTTGCATTTAATCCCAGTACCAGAGAATGAATTCTAAGAAGACAACAGCTCTTCTCCTTCTTGCAAATACCTCTGCAAGCCCTTGAAGAAGGTTAGTAAGAAGAAAGGGTGGAATTGGTATTCTTGAGGTCCCAGAGACAAAAAGCTAAATAGAAGAAAGCTCCCAAATGTCCCAAATGCCTTTTTGGAAGCAGACAGTGAATTAGGCAATACAGCCTTCCCCTCCCATCCCTGTTTTGCATAAAATTTTCACCTCCAATGACACTGAGAAGAGTGATAATGAAAAACTGAAGCAGGACCTTTGGATCTGGGGTTTAAAACCATGTCCTGCAAATATAAAATCAGATAAAGGTGTGCCAGAGGGGGCCAGAGGAGGTTCTGCCTGTCCCCTTTTCACCCTTGGCTTGATACAAAAGGCTTTCTCTGTCACATGGCAAAGGGGGAAAGCTTCTGCTGCACAGATCCCTCATCCCTGATCACAGCTACATCCTCTCCTCATTAAAACCAGCCCTGATCACCCACTTGCAAAGATGAATTTCTCCCAGACAAGTTCCCGAGACAAGGGGGCAACTGACTTACTCTCTTCCACACCAAGAGGTTAAAAGTGAACTAATCAAGCAAAGCTGGCTTCTCTTTAGAGGAAACAGAAGATTTGCTCCTATTTAACCCTTTCCATCCTGCCACAGTTGGGTTTGTGGGTTGGTGTTTTGTTTTTTTTTTGCAACTCAGCAATTCCTCCCAGCATCCCCAGCCTGTGCCCTCTCTGCAAGAGAAACTCCCCTCAAACCCAGGGTGCAGGGGGACACACAGCTTCTTCTCCCTTGCATTCACCAGCAGCCCAGTTGTTGAAGGAGACAGAATTTGTCTCTTTTCCAGCATTAACAAGCAGGTCCCCATCCTACATTTGGCTGCCTTTCTCCAGGGTTCCTCCCCTTGCCTCTGATTACAGCAACCCAACCAGTTGGACCGGATTCCCCTTTTCAAGGTGCTTCCCCATCACAATGTATAGCAAGAAGAAGTTTGGGGTTTGTTGGTTTTGGGTTTTTTGTTTTGTTTTGTTTCCTTTTTCTGTGCCTTTCTCCAAGCCCTGGCAAACAATATCTCCCCAGGGACTGGGTGACACCAGGCTAGGCTGGAAAATGCAGTGCTCAACCTCCCTCCTGTGATCAGTTTCCAATAAATCCCTGAGTGCACACATCCAAATAACTCAGCCTGACACCAAGGGGACAGCCCGGGACCTCAGCACCAAAGCAATTTGACTTCAAGAGGCCCCTCTCTGCTGGAGGAGACAGGTTGGTTGACTGATTGGAACCAGCCCCTGAAACTGGTTGGAATCCTCAGCTCCAAACATCAGCCATCCCTCTGCTCCCCCAGAGCAGGACCCAATCCTCCAGCCCGTGAGGCTCCTTTGGGCAGTGCCTTGCAAGGAGATGGAAGTGATTCATCCAGGGAGAAGGGATTTTCCCACACTCCCCACACATCTTCTCCCATCCTGATAAGGGGATTTGTTGGAGCCCAAAGCCAGAGTGAAGGAAGGGATTCTCTCAACCTTGTCAAAGGTTGGACTGGATGATCACGAAGTTCTCTTCTAACCAGAGACATTCTGCTCTCCTGAGAACTCCTCTGCAGTGCTGGGACCATCCCTGGGGTCCCCATCAGCAGAAGGACACGGAGCTGTTGGAGCCAGTCCAGAGGAGGCCCTGGAGCTGCTGGGAGGGCTGGAGCAGCTCTGCTCTGGAGCCAGGCTGAGAGAGTTGGGGGTGTTCATCCTGGAGAAGAGAAGGCTGCAACGGGGAGACCTTAGAGCACCTTCCAGTGCCTGAAGGGGCTCCAGGAAAGCTGGGGAGGGACTTGGGACAAGGGCCTGGAGGGATGGGAGCCTGGAGGGGGAAGGGTTTCCAGCTGCAAGAGGGGAGATGGAGAGGAGATCTTGGGCAGGGAGAAATTGTTTGGGGTGAGGGTGCTGAGCCCCTGGTTGCCCAGGTTGCCCAAGGAAGCTGTGGCTGCCCCATCCCTGGCAGTGTCTCAGCCCAGGTTGGATGGGGCCACTACGTGCTGTTCCTTTTTGATTTCACCACTGTAGTGAAATAACTAAACCTGCAATTTCACAAGGGGAGACTCCTGGGAAGGCTGCTGAGAAAGAGAAGCCAGGAGCCTGGTGACAAGAAGCATCCCTGCATTGCTGCTGCACCTTAGTCCTAGAGTAGCATCGACCCCTGGCTAAGGAGGTTGGGGGCTGGGGTGCTTAGGGATGGGGTTCAGGTGCCTGAACACCAGTGCCCTGTGCTGTGGGTTATCCTGCAAAGCCTAGAGATGCCAGTCCCATGGCAACATTTGTCTACAATCCTGCATCCTATCTGCAGGATCTCTCCTATCTCATGATATGAGACTATGAGATAAGAGATATGAGGTAGATAATGAGGCCAAGATAATGCATATGCCCACAAAATTGTCCTCTTACCCTTCAAAACAAGGTGGCTGGATGCAGACTGTGTAGTTGGCATGGTTCCTGGCCCAAACTAATGTCCAAATTGTGCCTGAGCAACACCTGGAAGAGTGTTACCAGCCTGGGCCAAAATCCTGCCAGGGTAGGTGCTTACAATTTCTGTGGAAAAATACTTACAAAATACTGTGGATGAGCAAATTCCAGCACCTGGGAACACTCCAATGTGCTGTATAAATTACCAGCAGAAGAGGTGGCCCACAGGGTGAGCTGAATCACTGTCTGGGCTTTCCTGACTTCTCTCCATCTCATTTGGCTGCAAGGGAAGCTGAGAGGCTCAGATCACCTGGAACTTGGGTGTCTTAATCTAGAAATTCAACCCCAGAATCATTGTCAACTTATGAACCTGGGTGTCATCAGGATAGCAGTGAGTGTTAAGGCAGAGCAACAGGCTTTTATGTTGTTTTGTTGTTTTTTTTTTAAATTAATGGGAGGAATTTTTGGCTTGCAGAACAGAGCAGAAAGGGAGGCTGAGAGGCAGCACGTCAGGGCATCTGCCTGGCGTGCACAGAACAAAAGCAACCAGAATAAACCAGAAAAAATTAACAGAGAGATGTTAACCCTTTCCCAGAAGAACCATCAAAAGGGTTTCCACTGCCAGACAGCTGCACAAAATCACTTTTGTATGTATCTGGAAAGGAACAGGGCAAAGGAGTTGGTGTGAGGGAAATGCATCCCAAGTGCTTCCCACCAGGATCAAAGCCTGAAAATACTCATGCCTGGGAGCAGCCAGTACACCCCACCACTGCTTCCACTCCATGCAGCAATAATATTTTGCAGAGCTGAGCACAATCTGACACAGTCCAAAAATTATCCCATCACACATCTTGGACAGTGCAGGTGACAGCCCAGCCAGTCCTGTGGCCTTTGGGGCTGCCCAGCAGAGCCAAAACAGAGCAATGAAATCTCTTCAGATTGTTTCATTTTTTCTGTATTTGTTTGATGGACCCCAACAAGCCTGGGAGATATCCAGCATGGTCTGGGTCACAACTGCAAATTAATAAAGAAATAAAAATGCCCACGTGTCGTCCCTGAATGCATGCAAATAAAAACAGGGAGGATAAAATAAGCACTGAGCATCTCAAGTTAAATCTAATCTTCATTTGGATCTTGCTGGTGTCTGAATTCTGCCTCCCTCATTGCAACTCAAGCCCATGATTTCTTGTCCTGTACAATATGAACAGAGAGATGACATTTTTCCCTTCCTCCTTTGGGACAGCTTTTGTCTGTCATTGCAAAGATGTTGTTTTGTCTTTTCTCCATCCTCCCTAAAGAGATTGTTTCCATATTTTCTGGATCTGAGACCATTCTCACACATGACTTATTCCAAGAAGTTATCTCCAGTTGGCCTTCAGCTTTCTCAAAATGCAGGGACCAGACCTGGGGATATTTCAGACATCCCTGTGGGATATTTCTCTTTATTACAGTTGTAAGACACTGTCAGCTTATATTCAGTTTGTGTTCCTCCAGAATTCCTAACATTTCTTCTTAATGCATAACTGCTGCCTGCTTGGCTTTTCTCAGATCTGCAGTTTTTGTAAATGTCATTCTTACCTGCAGCACTTTTCACTTGTCCTTATCAAACAGCAGATCCTGTAATGCTGATTTCTCATCTCCAGAGTTCCTGAAATCCCTGCAAACCTGGTATCATCTGCAGATAAATATCTTCTTTTCATCCCATCATCCAGACATTACTGAGAACATTGAACACTTCTGGGTTTAGGACAGACTTCAGCCTCCCAGTTTGATAATAAATCATTTACAATTACCCTGAACAGGGGTTCCCAGCTACACAAACCCAGCCTTCAGCAGCTTTTTCTGGTTCCTACTCCCTAAAGGCAACATCATGTGAATCAACATAAAAACTCCTGCCCAGAGCACTGTGATTTCTTGACACAGTTCCTCTCAAACTCCAAGTGCTCCAGGCTTTGCATACCAGATATTATAATGCCACAGGCTTTGAAGGGAGTTAAAAGCAGCTTTTGTGCTTTTTGCACCCTTTTCATTGGCTATCACCAATTTCTAACTTCAGCTTATTACATTTCTGGCACCCTTTTCATTGTGTGTTTTCCAAATTTTGGCTTTTTCAGTTCCTGTTCAGTTGTGTAATGAAAACCTTTTTGACCTTTTGCCATGGTATGTTCCACAGGATTTTAAAACATCCATAATTTTTAAGAGACAGGTTTTAGGTCTGTCAGTTATTGCCTATCATGCTAAAAGCTGTTTGTTGAACAATAATTATTTAATCATTTTGTTCACTTAGCATTCCATGAAATTCCTTATTGTCAAAATTATGTCAACAAGTTAGGGAAAGCATTTGTCCTATTAAAAAGAATAAACCTCATGAGCTTAAAATCAAAATACTTGTCTGTAAAGACCAGTTGACTTGTCATTAAACACCCTGGCAGTGTCTCAGCCCAGGCTGGATGGGGCTTGGAGCACCCTGGGCTGGGGGAGGTGTCCCTGCCCATGCAGGGGGGGTGGAACCAGGTGATCTTTAAGGTCCCTTCCAACCCAAACCAGTCTGGGATTCTATGATTCTCAAAAAATTTCCACTAGGGATCTCTTAGGCATTAAGAAGGAGCATCAGAGTTCAAATGAAGCCTCTGTGCCAGTGCTCTGTATCAAAGAGTGGTGCTAAAGAGCATAATTCCTACAGCTCAATGCAGCTTTGTGTCATATGTGACCACATAACCACCTCTTTGGTTCCATTTATTAAGATGTGCACTCATCTCAGATGGCTCAACCACCCAGTTCCTACAGAATTCCCCCATTTTATTGCATTCAAGTCCCTGTGTCTGGTTGCAAAGGAGACTGAGCAGCTTACAGCTGCTTTCTCATGAAGAACTGGGAATGGATTTTGCCTTATGAAAGAGAAAGCCCCATGTGCTCTTTCTGGGGTGAGCTTAGGGCTAGGGCAAACCTTGTGCCATTGCATGCTGTGTCATCAGGTGCCTGGGGAGGTCAATCAGAGTTGTATTCCCTTGGGGCAGCAGCTGTGACTCCTTTCCTAGGCTATGGAAAGGAAAAGGTACCTCTAGAGGGCTGTTCTTTCATCCTCCACTAAGTGAGATGAATTACCCTCTGCAAGTATCACTTTCTCTCTGTTAACTGTACCAGGAGCCTGGGATGACCAAACCAGCCAGGCTTAAATATTCTGTTTCAGACACATACACCCAGCCAGAGAAACCCCAGCCCAAAAGTCTAACTTGCAAACAAATTGGGGCAGATAAATCCTCTCTCCTGTCTGTCTCTGCCTCATTTTTTTCATCTGCAAAAAAGAGTGGCAGCACTCTCCTCTCTCCCATGGGAGCTGTGATGATAACAACCATAAGAGACTGGGAGGTGCTCAGTGATGACACTATTAGGAGCCACATGTGTGCACTTGGGAGATAACACACAATTTACTACTAGTTTCAAAGATCTGCTAGCAGGCAACAGCAATACTTAAACATCCAGTATCTTCTCTGAAGACTTCAAAGGTTTTTCCCAGCGCTTCTTATCCCATTTCACATCATTCTGATGATGGAATATGATATCCCAAGTTCAGAGCTTACAGAACATGGATCCTGAGGGAATTTACACCTTTACTTTCCTCAAAAACAGAGCAGAAAAATGAACCCCTTTTCCAAAAGATGATACTTCTTACATTCCCATTACAGTAATCTCTTGATCACTTAAAAACATCCAGCTGTATTTATATATTTAAAAGAAAAAGTTTACCCATTTTCCAAGCAGGGCTCTTCTTTCTTCAAATACCTACAAAACACACACATGCAAACAGAATTGAATACTTTGAGGGGATTCAACATACCCTAAGAAAGACACAGCTTGAAAAATATTTTATCAAATCTACACAATAGAATCACTGAACTGAAGAGTTTGGAAGGAACTGGTGATTTTTTGTCCAAGGTCAATCCCTGCCAAGCTGCTTTCTCATCTCCACCACTCTTCTTTGCAGGTACTGCCAGCACAGCTCTCTGCTCTCTTGGGCAGACAGTGATGAAGGTGTCTCACATGCTTTGGTGAGGCTTTTGGCCTCTCATCTCTTTATTTTAGAAATGTCAGTTTTGCTTACTTGGAGATGTTGGGTGCCTGAGAGCTTCTAGAATGGACACAACCCAGGGAGCTATCACAGAATCATTGTAGAGCCATGAAACCCCAGACTGGTTTGGGTGGGAAAGGACCTTAAAGACCACCCAGTTCCAACCTCCCTGCCATGGTCAGGGACACCTCCCCCAGCCCAGGGTGCTCCAAGCCCCATCCAACCTGGGCTGAGACACTGCCAGGGATGGGGCAGCCACAGCTTCCTTGGGCAACCTGGGCAACCAGGGGCTCAGCACCCTCACCCCAAACAAGTTCTCCCTCAGATGTCATCCCCATCTCCCTTCTTGCAGCTGGAAACCCTTCCCCCTTGTCCTATCCCACTCCATCCAGGACATCACCTTATCCCAGCCCACCACTAACCCATGTCCCAGATCTGGGAATCACAGAATGGTCATGGTTGGAAAGGACCTCTGAGAGCACCAAGTCCAACAATTTCTCCCTGCCCAAGATCTCCTCTCCATCTCCCCTCTTGCAGCTGGAAACCCTTCCCCCTCCAGGCTCCCATCCCTCCAGGCCCTTGTCCCCAGTCCCTCCCCAGCTTTCCTGGAGCCCCTTCAGGCACTGGAAGGTGCTCTAAGGTCTCCCCGTTGCAGCCTTCTCTTCTCCAGGCTGAACACCCCCAACTCTCTCAGCCTGGCTCCAGAGCAGAGCTGCTCCAGCCCTCCCAGCAGCTCCAGGGTCTCCTCTGGACTGGCTCCAACAGCTCCATGTCCTTTTTGTTTTGGGGACCCCAGAGATGGACACAGTATGACATGAGCAGTCTCCCCAGAGCAGAGTTCAGGGAGAGACCTACAGCCCTGGCTTCAGTCTCAAGGCTGCAAGACCATCAGGAGTCAGAAAGTCAGAGCAGTCTTTGTTCCCTGCCCACGTCAGAATCACAGAATAGAATCACAGAATGGTTTGGATTGGAAGGGACCTTAAAGATCATCCAGTTCCAACCTCCCTGCAGGGGCAGGACATGTGACACTGACAACTGACAAGAAGGATGATCAGGATGAAAATATAGAAGAGGATTTCTGATGTTGACCTTTATCCACAGATAGATCTGACCATATCCAAATGATATATCCATATCTATAGCTAGACCTGAAAGCAGAAGCACGTGGCTTCCCATGACCCCAGAAACTGCTTTCTAGACTCAAGATCATGACCTGGGAAGTGAGGAAATGCTGTAGATAATTTTTCCAGAAGAAAGATCAAAGAGGAAAAAGCCTGCCTGATAACTGCACATAAACCCAGCTATTAACCACAACTAGGAAGACAAGCTTGATCATTATGAACTCCAAATATGTTACTGCTCTGACAGCCTGCAAGGAAGGTTCCTGCAGAGAAAGGCATTATCAGTGCTGAAGTCTGGAGCAGCAGTTGACAGTGCTACCCCTGTCTCTCTCAGCAGGAATGTTTCTTGCAAGGGCTGGAAAATGACATTTCCTTTCTCTGGATGTTGGCAGTTATTATTTGCATGTGGGACACTTGGCAAAGTTAAAAGAAAAAAAAAAAAAACAAACCAAAAACCCAAACCAAACCCCTAACAAGCTGAACCTGGAAAAGGATTTGCCACAGGCAAGTGGTGAATAGGCAAAGATCTAAGTTTTGGGTTGGATAATTCAAATGAAGTAAGAAGCTCTTTCTACAACTGCAAGCAATGTTAATGGTCTTTGATCAAAGGAAGACAGTGTTTGCTCTCAGCATTCTTGGAGACACATCTGAGCTGACTCTGTCAAAGTTCTGCCTACTCCAGGCACTTGGAAGCATTAATTAGCAACAGAATGCCCCCAAATTGGTATAATCACCCACTGCCTTAATCAAGCCCATGTTTACTGCCCTCTCCTCCAAGGCCTTGGAGTTATATCTATGAGTGTGCCTCAGCTTCTTGGCTTTGGATGTATCCTGAGGCTTAGGCAGCTCCTGGGACCTTCCATCTCACATCCATGTCTTCAGGTGCTTTTAAATCAACTTTCAAGGGTGTCTGGCAAACACCATGTGTGCTGGCAGCTCAGAAACCCCCATGTCCTGGGCTGCATCCCCAGCAGTGTGACCTGGAAGGCGAGGAAGGGGATTCTCCTGCTCTGCTTCACTCTGAGGAGAACCTCCAGAAGTGCTGGGTCCAGTTCTGAAGCCCTCAGTTACGAATAGAGTACCCTCAGGACTACCCAAAATTAGACAGGTGACATATTCACCCTACTAACTCTCCTTGGGGCTCTTCTAACCATGGTTTGGATGGAACTTAAACACTTCTACCTTGGATCAGCTCTGAATTCCCACCAATCCTGCTCCTCATTCTCTGCTCTACTACCTCATACCCCTCCCATCCATCTCCTTGTGCTTTCATCTTCTGCTTTTCACACACCTTCTTCCTATGAGATACCACAACAAGAAGATCATTGAGGGGCTGGAGTGTGTCCAGAGGACAACAGAGCTTGCGTGTGGAGGGTCTGGAGCAAAAGTCTTGTGAGGAGCATCTGAGGGAGCTGTGGGTGTTGATCCTGGAGCAGAGGAGGCTGAGGGGAGACCTTCTGGCTCTCTGCAACCCCCTGAGAGGAGGTTGGAGCCAGGGGGGGTCGGGCTCTGCTCCCCAGGAACAAGGGATGGGACAAGAGGAAGGGCCTCAAGTTGTGCCAGGGGAGGTTGAGGTTGGAGCTGGGGAACAATTTCTCAATGCCTGGAAAGGGTTGTCAGGGCCTGGCCCAGGCTGCCCAGGGCAGGGCTGGAGTCCCCATCATGCCTGGAGGGGTTTCAGAGCCTGGAGATGTGGTGCTGAGGGACAGGGGGCAGGGGGTGCCCTGGCACTGCTGGGTTAAAGGTTGGATTTGATGACCTCAAAGGTCTTTTTGCAAGAAAAATTATTTTGTGATTCTACAATAAATTCTTTTCTCTCTTCACGCTTTCTCTAAACTCAAAGGGTGGGGAAATGAACTGAGATGATTGTATGAAAATGGCACCTTCTCACTCACTACCTCCCTCTCCATGTCTGGATTAGCTCCTGCTTCCAGCTCTCAGCAATATTTTTGCTGCAACTACGTTTTTTCTTGCTTACCCTTGCAGAGCAGTGTAGTGACACCCAAAAAGATCTTTCAGGCAGGTCAGTGCTTTAAACCCTGCATCAGAAACAAGCAAACAGTTTTTATCATTCATTTCCTCACCAAGCACAGACCTGGGAGGTTACAGTAGGTTCTTGCCTACCTAGAACATCATTAAATGTTGGAGTGTACAACAATCCCATCTGAGCTCCTTTGCTGCTGCTGTGCCTGATGCAACATCAGAAAAAGGAGCAGGGGAGTAAGAGAGTGGAAAAGGGTGGTTTTACCCATGCACTTATTGCTGGTCAGATCATAAATGTATCAGAGTGGCACACATCTGTAAAAATAGGTTTTAAAGAGAGTAGGAAACAGCTATGAAAATGATTCAAAGGCTGGGGAATATGCCAGGTTGAAAGGACATCAAAGAGCTCAATCTGTTTAGTTTATCAAAAGAAGTGCAAGTGTTGTCTTGAAGCAGCATAAAAGTCCTTCCACCAGGAAACAACTACTGGTTACAGAAGAGTTTAATAACTTGTCAGGGGAAGGTTTAAATGATGGAAGCTGATGCTAGAGGGATTCAGACAGGAGAGAAGGTTTCATCTTTTAATGGTGTAGGGGATTAATCATGAGAAAATTATTAGAGAAGTGATGAAATTTTCATTTCTTGATAACCCCAAAGGAAGTCTGGATACCTCCATAGAAGATAGATTTGAGCCAAATTCTAGTTACTGAGCTCAAGACTGGGACAACTGTGTGAAAGAAAAGGGCCCAAGAAATCCAGGAAACAAGAGGACATGATGTAATTGCCCACTCTGCACTAAATCCCATGAGTCACCAACAGAAATTTAAACAGAAATTCTGAGGGAGGAATATGCTGCTGGTGACACATGAGCTCAAACCCCTCCAGTTATGTTAGCAGGTCCCTGATATAGGATAGAGAGTGGGAGGTTAGGAAATGTGTCTTGTTATTTATAAAGTGAATGCATCACTTCAGCTTCCAAAATATCCAGCTAATCCCACCAACACCCAGCTCAGCCAAGGAGCCAGAGGATGGGGGCTAAGGTCTCTGCTATGAGCAGAAGAGCTAAGAGAAGGCTCAGGGGGATCTTAGAGCTGCCCCCCAACCCCTGGAAGGAACATTCAGGAAGGCTGGAGAGGGACTTTTCAGGAGTGTCCAGTGACAGGAGAAAGGGAAATGGTTTTAAACTGGGGGAGAAGAGGTTCAGCCTGGATCTTAGGAAGAAGTTCTTCAGCAGGAGGGTGCTGAGACTCTGGAACAGATTGCCCAGAGAAGCTGTGGCTGCCCCCTCCCTGGAGGTGTTCAAGCCCAGGCTGGATGAGGCTTGGAGCAAGCTGGGCTGGATGAGAGGTGTCCCTGGCCATGCAGGGGGGTTGGAGATGATCTCCAAGGTCCCTTCCAACCTCAGCCATTCTGGGATTCTGGGATTCTATATTATGAGCTGGAACATAAGAGCCTCTTAGGAATTAACACTGACACTCAGTTTGCTCAGGGGTTAAACTGAAGTCTTCTGGAGCAGAAGAATGGTTTGACAACCCTCACTAAGAAGTGAATGCACTCTTTATGTTTTAAAACAACTGATTTGACAAAATAACTGTCCTTGACCAGAATACCTCTGTGCTTCAAGCAGTGAACATCAGAACTTTCAGGGTTTACATAGAACATTAGCTTTTATATAGAGACTCTATGTGTGTTTGATACATCCATACTTCTAATAGTAAATAAAATATTGATGTTTTTACTCCATTACTCCTGATTTGCACAGGCAAAAATATAGTTAAATTTTGGAGGGACTTGAGAATTTGTGCAGTGAACCTGAGAATTTGCCTTAGGACCTGAAAATTGCAACTCTGACCAGACAAGATGCTGAGCAAATGCTCTAGCTGACCCTGCCTTGAAGGCTTGGGCTAAATGGTCTCCAGAAGTCCCTTCCAAGCTCAACAATTAGGTGATTCTATGAATTTGACCCATTTGCCCAGAACTTGCCTTGTCATTCATGAGCTGATGGTTCAGTGGGGTCCATGTGCTCATCTTGGTCTGAAGTTTGGGGCCATCCATGTTTCTAGGAGGTGCAAATGCCATAGATACAGGAGGTGGTGGGTCCTCTGGTGTCTTTTCAGCTCCTGTGGCTACAACAGTGGAACAGAACAAAGACCAACATTATCTCCCCATGACAGTGTGCTAGCCAACAGGAAATAATTTCAAGAAGGAATGCAGTTATTTCACAGCACAGCAATGCTACAAGTGAAATTCTTTGGAAGTTGGTGGGGCTGAGACCTTTTCCTGGGCAACCATGAGAGTAAAGGACAGATTCCTGATGGAAACTTGGTGCACTAATGTACCACAAATACTACTGCAGGTCTTCCCCATCACAATTATTATCCAACATGCCTTTGATTTTTGCTGCATGAATGATCACAAGAGGGTATCAGCAGCAAGCTAGAAAAATAGACAAAATTTCTTTTTTCCAGCTGCCCCTGAAAACTGAAGATAACTTGTGCATCTCCTCCAGTGACACCAGCTTGGGTTTTGATGGGTTTGGTGGGTATGTAAGGCCAGGTCTCAAAGGGCCAGTTTGGTTCTGTGATATTTCACTGAAAGACTGAAAACCAGAATGGTTCAGAACTGAGTGAAATCTCTCAGGGTCCTGTGTACAGGTGCATTGGTTTTGCTAGTTTGGACAGGCTGTGCTCCTCTTTTAAATAAAAATCCCTGCATGAAGTCACAAGGACATTTCACAGAATTTTCCTTTCCTATTTGTGACACCAAATAACTGGACCCACATTCAGACAAAGCCATTTCATCATAATTTTTTTTTGTCCAAATATGTAAAAAGCTTTTTTTTCTTCCATTTTCTGTCCTGTAGCTGGATTTAGCAGGATAATGTCATTTCTGACCTCAGGCACCTAATTCCCACTCTGGAGGTTTAAACTGCAGCAGCCTGAAAACAAAGTCATTTCTTAGCCATGAAAAAATATCTCTGCTCCCTGCACACAGGTATTAGGCAGCTTTTCTGTAAACACTTCAGATGGGGTTAAAGCTTCCTGGTGGCAAGATGAATAATAGGACTTTTCATAGAATCATAGAACTGGCTGGGTTGGAAGGGACCTCAGAGCTCATCAAGTCCAACCCTTGATCCACTCCCCCCGTGGTTCCCAGCCCATGGCACTGAGTGCCACATCCAGTCTCTTTTTAAATATCTCCAGGGATGGAGAATCCACCACTTCCCTGGGCAGCCCATTCCAATGCCTGATCACCCTCTCTGGAAGGAATTTCTTCCTAATATCCAACCTAAACCTCCCCTGGCAGAGCCCTGGCTGGAGGTTTAGGTTGGATATTAGGAAAAAAATCTTAATCCCATGGCCTCTTGTCTTGCTGGGAGGTGCCTGGGAAAAGAGACCAACCCCCCCCCCAGTGCTGGCCAGAGGGGGAAGGTGACTCCAGCACCTCCCAGCTCCCGGGTAGGAGCCAAAAAATTGGCATTTGGATTGATTTGCTCATGAACAGGAGCCAGCAGTGTGCCCAGGTGGCCAAGAAGGCCAATGGCATCCTGGCCTGGATCAGGAACAGCGTGGCCAGCAGGTCCAAGGAGGTGATTCTGCCCCTGTGCTCAGCCCTGGTGAGGCCACACCTCGAGTCCTGTGTCCAGTTCTGGGCCCCTCAGGTCAGGAAGGAGATTGAGGTGCTGGAGCAGGTCCAAAGGAGGGCAACCAGGCTGGTGAAGGGACTGGAGCACAGATCCTGTGAGGAGAGGCTGAGGGAGCTGGGGCTGTTCAGCCTGGAGAAGAGGAGGCTCAGGGGAGACCTCATCACTCTCTACAACTCCCTGAAAGGAGGTTGGAGCCAGGGGGGGGTTGGTCTCTTTTCCCAGGCACCTCTCAGCAAGACAAGAGGCCATGGGATTAAGAATTTTTTCCTAATATCCAACCTAAACCTCCCCTGGCAGAGCCCTGGCTCTGCCAGGGGAGGTTTAGGTTGGATATTAGGAAAAAATTCTTAATCCCATGGCCTCTTGTCTCTGTCTGGGAAAAGAGACCAACCCCCCCNATCATCAAGTCCAACCCTTCATCCACTCCCCCCGTGGTTCCCAGCCCATGGCACTGAGTGCCACATCCAGTCTCTTTCTAAATATCTCCAGGGATGGAGAATCCACCACTTCCCTGGGCAGCCCATTCCAATGCCTGATCACCCTCTCTGTAAAGAATTTTTTCCTATATCCAACCTAAACCTCCCCTGGCAGAGCCAGGGCTCTGCCAGGGGAGGTTTGGTTTGGATATTAGGAAAAAATTCTTAATCCCATGCCCTCTTGTCTTGCTGAGAGGTGCCTGGGAAAAGAGACCAACCCCCCCCTGGCTCCAACCTCCTTTCAGGGAGTTGTAGAGAGTGATGAGGTCTCCCCTGAGCCTCCTCTTCTCCAGGCTGAACAGCCCCAGCTCCCTCAGCCTCTCCTCACAGGATCTGTGCTCCAGTCCCTTCACCAGCCTGGTTGCCCTCCTTTGGACCTGCTCCAGCACCTCAATCTCCTTCCTGACCCGAGGGGCCCAGAACTGGACACAGGACTCGAGGTGTGGCCTCACCAGGGCTGAGTACAAGGGCAGAATCACCTCCTTGGACCTGCTGGCCACGCTGTTCCTGATCCAGGCCAGGATGCCATTGGCCTTCTTGGCCACCTGGGCACACTGCTGGCTCCTGTTCAACTTCTTGTCGATCCAAACCCCCAGGTCCCTCTCTGTCTGGCTGCTCTCCAGCCACTCTGTGCCCAGCCTGGAGCTCCCCATGGGGTTGTTGTGGCCAAAGTGCAGGACCCGGCACTTGGCCGTGTTAAACCTCATCCCGTTGGGATCAGCCCAACTCTCCAGTCTGTCCAGGTCCCTCTGCAGAGCCCTCCTGCCTTCCAGCTGATCCACACTCCCCCCAGCTTAGTGTCATCTGTGAATTTGCTGATGATGGACTCAATCCCCTCATCTACATCATCAATAAAGATATTAAACAGAACTGGGCCCAGCACTGATCCCTGGGGGACACCACTGGTGACAGGAATTTGGAACAGAAGAAAAGGCAACACCACTAAGTAACTCCAGTATTGTGCTGTCAGCCTAGCCTGAACCCAAGCACCTCAAAACCACCCAGAAATGGACCTCTCCAGATAACACAACTCTGAGACTCACAAGACAAAGCCCAGTCCCATGTTCCTCACCCAGACAAAATTCCTGTCTACTTCAGTGGGAGATTCATCTTCAAAACCCACTGCAGGGTGTGGGCACCTCCATCTTTTGATTATTTTTTCTTCCCTTTCTCTCCAAAATTATGATGGAATCAAAGTACAGAGTGAAAAAAATAAGAAAAATGTATGATATCTTTCTGTCCACATCTGGTGATGTGAGATGGTCCAGGATGGCTAGGAAATTATTTCATTACAAGAGTCCTGAGTTCTTTCTTGTTTTTTTGCCTTTTTTTTTTTTTTTTTCTGAGGATCCTTAAATAATTTCTTTGTTATTTACAGTCTGCACACTGTAATTTCAATAGAGAAGCCACTGAAAGCTACAAGACTTGCTAAGGTCTCACAGCCTCTCTCATTCTGTAGTTGGCCAATGTTGGAGACTCCTTGTGCAACTGAGTCTGTGCATTTGGGATCCACATTATGATGGGATGACTTACTGGGCTGTTTTTGTTTTGTTTTTCAGCAGTGCCCAGGCTCTTTTCCATGCACAGAACCACAGCATGACAAGTTAGAGAAACACCTCCACTGCCAACAAAACAGGTTCAGGCAACCATGTCCTGTTTTTCAGGGACAACTCTCTACATTAGTCACAAAGCCATCAGTTGTCACTGCAGCACACTCCCAGCCTGCATTTTCACTCCAGTTTCTCTACAAAGAAAACTGCTCCCTTGGAGCTGGAGCAGCTGCCTCCCCAAAGCACCTCCAGCAGCTGGGAGATGAACAACTCCAGGCCCAAAAAGACAGTTGTGTCTCCAGAAACAATTTTGCTCCTTCTGGGCCCAAACCGTGGCTCATGGCACACCTGGCAGAAGTCATGTGCATGTCCTGAAGTGCCACATCCAGGCATTTCTTAAATCCCTCCAGGGCTGGGGACTCCACCACTTCCCTGGGCAGCTGTTCCAGGACAGAAATCCTTCCTCAGCTCTGCTCTCACCCTCCCCTGGGGCAGCTTCAGGCCATCTCCTCTGCTCCTGCCATTGTTCACTGGAGAGAAGAGCTCAGCACCCACCTCCCTACAACCTCCTTGCAGGGAGCTGCACAGGGCAATCAGCTCTCAGCCTCCTCCAAACTCAACATTCCCATTTCCCTCAGCTTCTCCTCACTGCACTGCTGCTCCAGCCCCTTTCTCCCCCAGCCCTGGGGAGATGTGTCATTTCACAGATGTGTCCATGTGGTGCTGAGGGACATGGGTTAGTGGTGGCCTTGGCAGTGCTGGGTAATGATTGATGGACTTAAAAGTCATTTCCAACCAAAATGATTTGATGATTCTATAATCCAAGCCTCTTTTTAGAAGGCCTATAAACCAATTGCAGCCTAAATTTTAGGCCCAGCTGCATGTTCTAGATTTTCTAACACTTCTCTTTCCTCTCATGCATCCCATGACATTCAAGGCCACCTAATAAGAAAGCTCACTGAGTCCTGGCATGCAGAGCATGCCTTTGTGCAACCCTGGTCGAACACGTGCTCTCAAGTGACACTGCACAGCCCTGACTTCACCAAAGAATTCATTCCATTGAGAGAGATGCCACTGAGGTTGAACCTGAGGCTGCCCCCTTCCCCTCAGCTCAGTTTGGAGTCTAGCTGAGGAGGTGAGGAGCAGAGCAGATGGTGGCTGTGTTCCAGCAAAGGGAGGGATGGCAGGCTGGCACCTTGTGTCCAAGTGAAAATGTTTTCTGAAATGTGAAAAATGAAAATGGAAAAAAAAAAAATAAAAAAAAAATCCCCTTTTTGCCTCCTGGTCTCTGCCTCTGCAGCCCTGGGTCCACCTCATGCTCAAACATCAGGTGAAATTCAGGCAGCTGGATGGCATCTGCAGCTGGGAATATATTGGAGTGAGTCCAGAGGAGGGCAAGAAAGATGATGGATGGGAGAGATGGAGCAGCTCCAGGGCTTCCTCTGGACTGGCTCCAACAGCTCCGCGTCCTTCTGCTGATGGGGACCCCACCACTCAGCACTTCTACCCCTTCCCTCTGCCCCCTCTGCCGTGTGCCCCACCCTGGACCCGTCCTGTCTTTATCCCTCAAGCCTCGGTCACCCCCCAGACCCCCCCTTCCCGGCCCGGGCCGCCCCTCACCTGTGTCCTCCCGCCCGCAAGCGGCGCGGCCTCCTCCTCCTCCTCCCGCAAGGCCGCTTCCCGTCACTATGGCAACCGCTACCCCCCTCCCCTCTCCAG
>JAAWXA010000069.1:272917-332233 GCA_038090715.1 Florisuga fusca
GGGGGGTCGGCCATGAAGCGTCCTCTGGGGCGCGGGAGTGAGGGGAGCGGAGGGTTCGGTGCCCCCTGCATCTCCCGTAGAGCGGGCGAGCGAAGGTCAGGGGATGCTGGTCCTGTTCTCCGGTGAAAGACACGGAGGATCCACCCCTCTCCCTCAGCAGCGCCTCGGGGCCGGGAGATGCTGGTCCCACGCCTTCCCGCTCCCCCTGTCCCTGGTAGCTGGGGAGGCAACAGAAGGGGATGCTCGTCCCATGCTTTTCCATTATTCCTTTTCCATTAGGGAGCCGAGGGGAGAGGGATGCGAGTCCCCGGTCCTCTCCTGCCTTTCTCTCTCGGGTTGCCCTGGGAGCCCTGGGGTGGGGATGTTCGGCTCTCTGCACCCTCTCCCCTTTTCTCCTGGCTGGGTGCGGATGCAAAAGGAAAGGGGACTCGCTGTTTCCCTTCCCCTGGGCTGTGCGCTGGGGACCCGGGGAGGAAGGGAGGAAGGAAGGGACGAAGGAAGGGACGAAGGAAGGGACGAAGGAAGGGATGAAGGGATGCCATTCCCCTACCCCCCCTCAATCCTTCACCCACCGCCTCCTTTTCTTCTCCAGTGCACTGGGGACCCGGGAGGTTCCTCGTCCCATGGTTCCCTCCTTTCCCTTTGCAGTGCAGTGGAAGGGAAGGGATGCTTAGTCCCACACACACCTCCCTCCTCCTTTTCTCTTTGCAGTACAGCAGGGACCCAAAGGGATTCCAGCTCTGTCCACAGACTCTCCTTTTCCTTTTGCAATCCAGTGGGGCCCCGGGGGAAGAGGTGCTGCTCTTATGGGTATAGGTACCTTTCCTTTGCTTTTGCTGTGCAGCAGGAATCCAAAAGGATGCTGGTCCCGTGTGTGCACTTGTTCCTTTTGCCATTACAACACAGGGAGGATTCAAGAGGAAAGGGGATGATAGTTCAGTCTGCACCTTGCCTCCTCTTCCAGTCCAAGGGGTGATGGCTAGCTCCCTCTCCAGTCCCTTAGCCTTCCATGCAATATGAACTCGGATGGATGGATGGAGATGCTCCATCAGACATGGAGGACTTTGCCAGGAAGGCTTTCTGCCTTTCCAGCTTTCCTTGCTGGGAATGGAGCAGGGACTGTTGTGGTGTCAGTGTGCAGAGAGAGAGAGAGAGGGAAAGAGGAGATACTCGGTGTCTTTTTTCATTCTGCCCTGGAGTACAGTGAGGAAGAGCATGGGAGTGTGTAACATGTGCCCTCTTTTCTCCATGCTCTCCCACTGCAAATAGAGGATGTGGGGGGGATTATAGTGTGGTTCTCCAGTAGCACATAAGAGAAGTGGAACAGGGGAGCACAGCACTGGAGTTTCTTTCCCACTGACTGATTAAAATGGACTTGGGAGAATAATGTATTCTCCTTTTGTGCCTTCATGTGGGTGGGAATGGGCTGGGGAAATGCTGCCAGTGCTTGTGTGCAATGAATGAGTTCCCTTCCTTTCTCCATGATCAGAATTGGGTGGGGAATGACTAAGGTGACATCCTCCTCTTGTCTTCTCACTTGTGCAGGAGTTGTCTGGTTTGTTTTATCACCTCATTTCTCTGGGACAGATAAGCTAATTAATCCACCTACATATTTTCTTTTTAAAGTCTGATGATTTTTTCTCTCATTGCCCCCTCTCCATTGCTCCCTTAGTAACTTTAAAATTTATTTGAAAAACAAACAAATTGCTTGTGGGAGTCAACCCTTTCATTTAGTGATTTTTCACTCTTTTTAATCGTTATCTGTGCATGTCTTAAATTATCATTTACAGCAGGGATTGGATGGGCTTCTTCTGATTATAAATAATATCTAAATTCATAACCACACTAGCAAACTAGCTGTTTCCTACCCCTTTTGCCCACAGGTTGGTTTTTTTTTTTGCTGTGCCTTGGGGTAAACAGGGCAGGTATCCCCTCCTCCTCTTTTATTCTCAGTGTCATCAAAAGTGTTTTGTTTTGGTTTTATATACATGTAAAAATAACCACAAAATTTCATATGTAGAGGCTTAACAAAGACTGTACAGAACTTGATCTGTGCTAAGAAACTATCTTGACACTGAAGATTGCTTATTACAGCATTCATCTGTCTACACCAATTAATAGCTCATCTATATGCTCGTTTGCAAAACTTCCCTCTCCATTCACAATGATATGATTGGGGGTTTTTTTATTATTATTTCACTTAGATTTATTTCTCTTTCTCCATGAAGGGGCACTGGGTGACTACACTCTATAATTTGGAGTTCTTTTCTGGCTCTAGTGAATATATTCTTAATTTCCTTTATGGTACTAAATAGTAATAACATCTTGAGCATAAAATGGAGAAGTCCTGAAAGGACATGATTTTTTTTTTCCTTCTGGCACAGTTAAAGCTTTTTGAAGCTTATTGAGTCTATGTTTTTCCATGGCTTTTTTTTTTTTTTTTCTCAGTTTGAGGTTGTGGGGAAGTCAGAAGATGGGTGGATTTGTTTGGAGTCTCTACTTTGCATGTTATTAGTGTGATTTGTGTGAAGTGTTCTTGGACTTTTTCCCAAGACTTTAAATCCAGACCTGGATTTGCCCCATGTCTGTGCTTCCAGCTCTAACACAATACCTGGTGTGAGCACACTTCACCTTATGTTGCTTCTGAACTGCTCTTATGCAGCATTACCTGATGATCACTGCTGGAATGGCACCTGAATTGAAGGGAAAGAGCTAAAAAGGCAGTTGCTAATCACAGATAGAATCCCAGACTGGTTTGGGTGGGAAGGGACCTTAGAGATGACTTAATCTCACCCCCTTGCCATGGGCAGGGACCCATCCAGCCTGGGCTGAGACACTGCCAGGGATGGGGCAGCCACAGCTTCCTTGGGCAACCTGGGCAACCAGGGGCTCAGCACCCTCACCCCAAACAATTTCTCCCTCCCCAAGATCTCCTCTCCATCTCCCCTCTTGCAGCTGGAAACCCTTCCCCCTCCAGGCTCCCATCCCTCCAGGCCCTTGTCCCCAGTCCCTCCCCAGCTTTCCTGGAGCCCCTTCAGGCACTGGAAGGTGCTCTAAGGTCTCCCCGTTGCAGCCTTCTCTTCTCCAGGCTGAACACCCCCAACTCTCTCAGCCTGGCTCCAGAGCAGAGCTGCTCCAGCCCTCCCAGCAGCTCCAGGGCCTCCTCTGGACTGGCTCCAGCAGCTCTGTGTCCTTTTTGTTTTGGGGACCCCAGAGATGGTCCCAGTACTCTGGGTGGGGTATGATGCAGCCTGGGATGCAGTTGGCTTTCTGGCCTGCATATCCCCTACAAGTTGACTTTACTGAAGTCACTGAATAAAGACTTTCAGAGTTGGTGGCCAAAGTGTTTGAGAAATAGAAAAAAAAAATATTGAAGCCATTCTTTTGAAGATAACAACAAACTGAATAGCTTTATTTTCCTGAGTTTGGAGAACTGCTATTAAAATGTTAAAGGACTGGAGTCAAAATGGATTAGGGCCCCTGTACAACCTAAATAGCAATTGGTTTTATCAGTCTCTAATGTAATCTTCTGGTCAGGGTATGAGAATATTGAGACACTTTGAGGATTAAGTTAAGTCGTGCTGGCCTGGAGGATGGGGTACTTCAGATCTTTTTTTTTTCATGGAGTCATGGAAGGGTTTGGGCTGGAAGGGACCTTGAAGCTCATCCAGTTCCAACCCCCTGCCATGGGCAGGGACACCTCCCCCAGCCCAGGGTGCTCCAAGCCCCATCCAACCTGGGCTGAGACACTGCCAGGGATGGGGCAGCCACAGCTTCCTTGAGCTTCCTATTTTTTTTTTTGTAAGAAACACCATATTGTTGAAAAATAAGCCTGGCAAATGGCTTCCTCAGATCAGAAGGAGATAGCTTTTTAGGGCTGTATGAACTTGAAATTGGACTGAAGGTTGGTGTGGTTAGTTGTAGCATGTTTAAATATTATGGCTAATTTTGATCTTTTCAGTTCAGTGTGTTGACTGCTCTTCACAGCACCACTTGTTTGCTTCAGAATTTAAGCAAGATGCTCTGATTTGAGCTGTGTTGGTTGGTTCTGCCACCTAGCTTAAGGTGTTGATAAGTCTCTTTTCTGCTTTTTTTGGTCATGTTTTATCTTTCTGAAGTTTGGAACTCTTTCACATTTGCATTGGAACGTTCGTGTTCTTTTCTTTATGTTCATGGATCCCCATCAATAGCTGTGTGAGAGTAAGCAGTCTGTGAAAGCAAGTTGCAAATGAACTTAATTTAACATGGCTATGTTTAACATCTTGGTCTTTTTCCTATTTGCCTGTTTTGTTTTTACCAGTCTGTCTTGTACAGCTACAGCCAAAAACATTGCCACACATGCTCCTCAAGGGAAACACAGAAATTGTTTAGGTTGGAAGGAACCTCCAAAGATTATCTTCTCCAACCCACAAAGTAAATGAGGGTTTAAAGAGGTATAAGGTATTTAATTTTTCTGGCCATAAGATGGGCTTTTGTAAACAGAAGTGTGCATGAATAACTTTTTTGGTTGGCTGATACCAGACAAAGTCTGATAATTAACTCTTTCATTTCCCTCACATTTTGCATTAGGGAAAACGGGGGGAAAATTTTCCCTCTTTAAGGTGTACAATTTCTTTCCCTTCCTGGATTATGCTACTCCTTCAAGACTTCTGTTCAAATTTGTGCTTGCCTACTCTTGGGAATATTTGTAGAGTACTTCGGGTTGTCTGGGTCAAACAATTTCTAAGTTTCTCTTACTTCCAAGCTCAAAAGTAAGGGTGGTGGTTGGGTTTTTTTGTTTTATTTTTGAGCAGTTGGTTAGAGACTGAATTTAAGAAAAGGGCCTTTTTGTAATCTTATGCCTCTGTAAACTTTTTCCATGCTTTAAGCCTCCAGGTTCAGAGTTTGTTTCTCCAGGTAATGGGCACGATGTGGCGAGTCCCAGTTCTTGTTCCACTCCAGCCCCTCAGTGCTGAGGAAATGCAGATCCAGCCCTGGGGAACTGTTTAAATTGGCTCTGTAGGCAGAGTGGAACTGGCAGAGCAACCAAGCATTTGCAATTTCCAAATTTGAGAGTGTGGACAAAAGGGTGGTCAAAGAATTCTCTCTTCTGCCTTCTCCTTCATGGTTTCTGGAGTGGGAGATACATGTAAAATTAGAGTTAGAGATGACAAAAAGCTGTTTACAGCCAGGCTAAAATTACCTATTTGAGCACAGGTAGGCAAAGCATGAGTGTAGCTTGTTGGGCAGAACATCAGTCTTCAGTCCTGCAAGTTGGGACTTGTGTATTGGTGGTGGTGACTGTTTTGTTTTTGTTTTATTATTATTCAGCAGAAGTTAGGAGGCCAGATGCTATCGCTGTGAACCTACCAGTGGAGATGCTGAGTCAGAAATATTTTGGTTTCAGTGTGGTCAAGAGTTGTAATGCTCACATGGTTAAATTAAAAGGTGTGGGGATTTCTAAAAATGTTTTCTTCTTAGTAAATACATTCTCCCTTTTCACCAGCCTTTTTGGGGTGGAGTTTTAGAGCACACAAACCTTTCCAACAGAAGAAGTCTGAAACCAGGGTTAAAACTTGTTAAGGGACCTCTAGTCTTGCACATGAGAACCTGAAAGCAATTTGTCTGCTGGGCTATTTAGAGCTAAAATATTTTAATAAATTACAAGGCTTTTTGCCTTAATCTGTTTATTGTTTTGTTTTTTTTTTTTATTTTAGGTCACCTAACAAAAGAAGAACAGAACTTGACTGCTGTTCTGTCACGATGGGGTCAGTTGTGTGGGAATGTGGTTAAACATTTTGATGCCTTAACCTGATATGTGCTATAAAATACTGAGAAAAGAGCAAAAAAGATTTCTCACCCTCCTGTCTCAAACGCATCATCCTCTGGACTGAGCTAAAAATGTTGCATACAAAGAGTATTCCAGTTCTGAAGAACCTTAAACATGGACTGAAAATATCACCACTGAAGTGAAACCTGAGTGTACATGAGGAGCTGAAAGAGCTTTCCAGTGGGGCTCAGTCACTGTCCCCATTCCCAGTGTGGAAGGATGGCTGTTAGCTGGATGTTCTGCTACCTTTGGCTTTGGGATTTTTTGCTGGGGCACACAAGAGGGCACAGTTTATTTTCCTGTGAGCCCATCATCTTGAGGATGTGCCAGGATCTGCCTTACAATACCACCTTCATGCCCAATCTTCTGAATCATTATGACCAGCAAACAGCAGCATTAGCAATGGAGGTAAGACTCTTTTTTGGGGTTTTTTTGGGGTTGTTTTTTTTTTTCAGCAATATATGTGTTTCTGGCCTTCAGTTGACAAGTAATTTGGGGCAGAAGCCAGAAGGATATTTATATTAGAAACAAAATTAATTAATAATTTAAATATAAACCAAATGCCATTTGCATAAGATGTATTATAATATATACTAAAATATTCTTTTCATACAAAATTTGCCTGATTTAGTATAGTTGAGTGTGGAATACTCTGGATGTGTTTTATCAGTCTGTTCCTTTAAATATTTAGACAGATCAAGGATGCATATTTTGAAAGGTCAGTCACTTAACTAAATGCCAGGAAAATAGCATACCAAGCAATCAATGGGAGAGTTGTAGTTCTGAAGACTTCATTCTTTGGTGGCTTTGTAATATTTGACCTTTTCTTACTTGCCTAAAATTTGGTGTGAAGGAAACTAATATGACAAGTAGGAAAATAATGGAAATACAGGTGTTAGTTCTGCTTTTCTCAGACACAAGAAAAGTCTGAGGTCTTGCAGGCAGTTAACTTGTTTCTGTCTGCTATCCAGCTACCCCAGCTCTCAGACTTGCACTTTCTTACTATGGTGCCTCATTACTGTTACCATTATACCTCAGACACTTCTTTGGACTTTTACATAATATTTGTCTACTTTTAAAAAAACTCCAGTGTGTTTCTACTGCTATTTGTCTAACCTTTCTTTGGAGACCTTTCCTGGAGGTGCTTTAACCACATATTTAATTTTTTTCATTGAACCTCTGGTTTATACAAGACTTATAAGTTCTTTTCAGCCTATTCTCTCTCCTGCCACTCTACCTAAAGGAGTTTCCTTACTTGGTATTTTGTGGTATGACTAAAATTGATGGAAATTGAGAATATTAAGCAAGCCTTGGTGTCAGCCTATTCAAATATTCATGAGAGATTTGTGCAGATTAGGTTTATTTGTATTTATTAAAAGCTTGGAAATCCTTGCAGGTAGATACACTGTGGTGTTCACTGAGAACAGAAAGAATAATCATATGTTTTCATCTTGGAATGCTCTTCCTGACAATACAGAACCTTAATTTCATTGTTCTTGTTAAATAATAGAAAACCAAGTCTTTGTGTAGTCTTTTTATGAGAGACTTGTGAACCACCTGACAGTAAGAAGAAAACAGAGATTCTTACCCATAAATTTGCATTATTTGAAAGAACTATGGCCTTGCATTTTGACAGCTCATTTGGATGTGGCCAGGGTTTCCAATTCTCCTAAATCCATAGCAACAGGAATAATTTTTATTTTAGAATATGCTCTGGTAAATTCTGAGGACCTTTGAAGATCTAACTGGAAATAGAAAAAAATGAAGCCAAAGTGAGTTTGGTAGGACAGCAGTGTGAACAACTAGGTGTGTACAAAGTATTTATTTCATTTTTTGAGAAGTTGGAACTTGGGATATTAAAGGAATCAATGAAACCAGCTGGCTTGAAGACTCCTGGGACTTGGCTTGCAGAGGTGTGGAGATGGTGGGGTTTGGTTGTGTTGGGTGGTGGGAGAAGCAAGACAGTGACCCCTTGGAGAGGAAGTAGATTATCAATGGAAGTATTTTAGAGCCTGGGCAGCTTAGTATTTTCTTAAATGATCTAGAAGAGAAGGTTAGAAGTAAGATGAGAAAGCCTGTTGATACTGTTGTGAGTAACTGAAAGCTTAGATCAAACTGTAATGTGAAATTCTAAAGATATTGGTATTATATTTGAGATAGTTGTGTTGGGGACAGTAATATTCTTCAGATCAGTGGTGCTGGTCACCTTATTCCATTGGGCTCACAGTGATTTCTTCTGCTGAAATACAAGTTGAAAGCATGGCTGAGCAGAAAGCCAAAAGACAAATCAGAAGTGAAATAATTAGGAAAGGAATAAATGACCAGACATTACAGTGGAGTGATAGAGTGCTGTGGCCCTCAAATACCTGGAATGTTGTGTTAACTGCAGGAAGTTCAACACGGCTAAGTGCAAGGTTCTGCCCCTGGGTGGAGGCAATCCCATGGACAAATAGAGGTTGGGAGGAGAAAGGATTGAGGGCAGCCCTGAGGAGAAGGACTTGGGGGTGGGGGTGGTGGAGCAGAAGCTCAACATGAGCCCTCAGGGTGTGCTTGGAGCCCAGAAACCAACCATGTCCTGGGCTGCAGCAAAAGAAGCACAGACAGAGGTCGAGGGAGGGGATTCTCCCCCTCTGCTCTGCTCTGCTGAGACTCCACCTGGAGTTGTGTGTCCAGTTCTGGAGTCCCCAACACCAGAAGGACACAGAGCTCCTGGAAGGTGTCCAGAGGAGCCACTCAAATGCTCAGAGGGCTGAGCACCTCCCTGGGAAGCCAGGCTGAGGGATTGGGGTTGTTCAGCCTGGAGAAGAGGAGGCTCCCAGGTGAGCTCAGAGCAACCTCCCAATATCTGAAGGGGCTACAAGAAAGCTGGGGGAGGGCTTTGGACACGGGGGGGTAGGGAGAGGACAAGGGGAATGGGTTAAAACTGGAAGAGGGGAGATCGAGGTTGGGCATGAGGAAGAAATTCTTTGGGGTGAGGGTGCTGAGCCCCTGGTTGCCCAGGTTGCCCAAGGAAGCTGTGGCTGCCCCATCCCTGGCAGTGTCTCAGCCCAGGTTGGATGGGGCTTGGAGCACCCTGGGCTGGGGAGGTGTCCCTGACCATGCAGGGGGTTGGAACTGGATGAGCTTTAAGGTCCCTTCCAACCCAAACCAGTCTGGGATTCTATTCTATTCTAGTTCTGAGCCATCTCAAAAAATGGGTTTGAACTGAAAGAGATCCAGAGAAGAATGGGAAGAATGACCACAGCCTTATGGAAAATATCCCATATGAGGTGTGTTAGACCTGTCTCTTATACANAGGAAGTTTTGACTGTTTGGCTCTTTAGACATTATTTAATGTTTCAGTCACATGGATGGAGCACTCTGATTTTGAACAGAACGAAGTTTATTTAAACTTGCATTGGATATTTTCTTGTAAAATATCTCTTATTTCTGAGCCCTTCCTAATGGCTGTGAGCGTGAGATAATAGAGCAGCAGAACCAGTGGGATTCCTCTTGTGTGTTGAGGGGGAAAAAGACTTGTAATTCTCACAGTTTTTGCAGTGTCATTTTTTTCACAACAGGTCCTAACAAAACCTATGAGAAAAATTCAGCTCACTTGTACTGTGGGTTTCTTTGCTCTGGTTGTGAGGGTACACACTGGTGCCACACGTGCTCTTCAGTAACTCACCAAGATCAGTGGGTGAATTAGAAATAAAAAAAGTCTGATCCTACAGTTCAATACCAGTGGATCCTTTAAAACCAAATTTAAGAGGTTTTTTAGCAATCCCAGAGCTGGGTTTTATTGTTTTCTCAATTGTATCTAAACAGAATTTGTAAGAGCTTCTGTAAGAAAGAATGAAGTAAAAAAAAACAAACAACAAACCACTACAGCTATTGTCTTACCATCAGTAGATTCAGAGTAATCCTTTTGCCATACCATAATTTTTTTCACTGAAGGAACTGTTGAAACCTTACTTCTTGTTGTTTCTTGAAAGCCCAAAAAATCAGTAGGCTGCCTTTTTGCTAATATGATTCCCAATATATTTGCTAACATCATAAAGGCCAATAATTTGTGTCATCAGTGATGTCTCATGGTGGTGCAGCAACATGCATAGAATCACAGAATTGTTTTAGGAGGAAAATCTTAAGATCATCAAGTCCAACCATTAACCCAGCATGGCCAAGTCTATTACTAGACCCTATCTCTGGACATGTTGGTATTAAGCATCTTGATTAAGCAAAGAAAACCAGAATATTACATCAAGAGTCCCTCGTGGTGTGTGTGGGTGCATACTGTAATCAGTTCCTGTGCCTTTATTTACTCCAAGCAAAGCTGATGCCTTCAGCTCTTTGCTGTGCTACTGCAGGATGTGCTTGAATCTGGGAAGGCTGCAGGGATTCTGCATGGAGGGTTTGGGGCATTATTTTAGCTTCTCTAGAGGTGCTCACTGCTTTTGACAATCAGTGCAACCTCTGTTAACATCTGCATGGCTTCAGTGCAGACTGCAATGTGAGTCGTGACTACATCTGCAGCTTTCTGAAAGGAGCAGTGTGTGTGAATGCAGGCTTAAGAGGGTGGTAGGGTGGGGAGAGGAGAGGTGTTAAGGGAAGTTTTGGTTTGTTTTTTTTTACAGCTGAGCTCTCCATGCAGGGGCTGGGAGCTGTCCTGCCCCAGAGCAGCAGCCCCTGCATGGAGAGCTCANGTAGGGAGAGGACAAGGGGAATGGGTTCAAACTGGAAGAGGGGAGATTGAGGTTGGGCATGAGGAAGAAATTCTTTGGGGTGAGGGTGCTGAGCCCCTGGTTGCCCAAGGAAGCTGTGGCTGCCCCATCCCTGGCAGTGTCTCAGCCCAGGTTGGATGGGGCTTGGAGCACCCTGGGCTGGGGGAGGTGTCCCTGACCATGGAGGGGGTTGGAACTGGATGAGCTTTAAGGTCCCTTCCAACCCAAACCAGTCTGGGATTCTATTCTATTCTAGTTCTGAGCCATCTCAAAAAATGGGTTTGAACTGAAAGAGATCCAGAGAAGAATGGGAAGAATGACCACAGCCTTATGGAAAATATCCCATATGAGGTGTGTTAGACTATGGCAAGGTGCTTTAGCATACTGTTCATATAGAAAAAAAAACCCAACCAACAACAACTGCCATCATAAGTGGTCTGCAAAGGGTTGTAGGGATTGCCTGTGTGCTGTGTCTGCCAGCTCAGGATCTGGGCTCCATCAAATGAAGTTGCTAGGAGCCAAATCAGAGCAAAGAGGAAGAGGTGGTTCTTCAGATAGCTGGCAGAGCTGTGAAACTCTTAAATTGTGCTGTGGATGCAAAAAAGTTTGAGAACTTGGAAAATTATGCCAATGAGGGTGACTAGGTAGGAAAAAAAAAACATATCAGGGTTTTCCCTTGGCAGAAAATTATCACAGGCTGAGAGAGCATTTGGGGAATGTGAGAAATGTCCTGGTCATGGTCCATTTGGCCAAGTGTTCTGTATCTGCTGATGGCAAGAGGAAGGGATGCAAGCTTGGCCTCTTGGCTGTGGGCTCTTGTGCTGGTGCCCAGTCCCAGGATTACAGATGTTAGAGGGTCCCTCCCTGCCTGTTCCCTTTAGTATTATTTAATAGGTCTATAGTCAATTAATTTCTTGAAATTCTTTTATGAAAACTCTGCTGGCAATCAGTTCATTAGCCACCATGTGAAGCACTCTCGAACCTGTTTTAAACAAGTTTTCTGCTAGTTTCCTTTCACATCCTTTTTTCCCTGTATTGTGCAGTGTTGTGCTGCAGATACATCCTCTGCTACACTTGTAATTTTGGAAACCTTGGTGTTATCCCAGAGTTTCCTCTCCAAACTGAAGTGCTCCAGTTACTTGGGGTTTCTTCTTGCAATTCAGCTGATTCATTAATTTCTCTGTCCATTTTTAAAAAAATCCTTGTTGAGGTGTGGAGAGGAAAATGGCCCAACACTCCGGGTGTGGGCACACCAAGCATTTCTTTATAAATAAATCAAATCATGCTTTTTTGTTGCTCATAGCTTCCTAGTAATGGCCAACATTGCCTTCATTTTTTCTGGCTTTTGTTGCATGTTAAACCAATGCTTTCAGAGAACTCAAAAACATCCCTTTCACTCACAGTGTTGATGGCCACAGTTGGGAGCAGAGCAGTCATTACATGGACTGAGCCAACATATCTGGGGAAATTGTTCTTACTTTCCTCAAATAGTTTTCTGCTCCAGAGAAACAGAGGCAAATGTTACTTCTCTGCGCTCTGTGGTATAAATCTCAACCTAAATAGCCAGAAATAGGTGGGAGTGTTGATCTGCATGAGGGTAGGGAGGCTCTCCAGAGAGGCTTGGCTGGACTGGCTCAGTGGGTCAGCATCAGCAGATTGAGCTTCAACAAGGCCAAGTGCCAGGTTCTGCCCTGGAGCCACACCAACCCCATGCAGTGCTCCAGGCCTGGGGAAGTGTGGCTGGAAAACTGCCAGGGAGAAAAGGACTTGGGGATTCTAATTGAGAGCAGCTGAATAGGAGCCAGCAGTGTGCCTGGGTGGCTGGAAAGGGTGGCCACACTATTTCTGGCTTGTATTAGAAATAGTGTGGCCAGCAGAAGGAGGGAGGTGATTGTCCCCTGTACTCAGCACTGTGGGGACACACCTTGGGGACTCTCTCCAGTTTTGGGCACAATAAGAGAGATATTGAGGTGCTGGGGTGAGTGCAGAGGAGGGCAAGGAAGCTGGAGAAGGGCCTGGAGAAAAAAATCTTATGAAGAAGGATTGAAGGAGCTGGGGCTGATTAGTTTGGGGAAGAAGAGGCTGAGGGGAGACCTCGTTGCTCTCTGTGACTGCCTGAAAGGACATTGTGGAGAGGTTGGACATTGCAGAGAGGGAATGGCTTCAAGCTGCAACAGGGTAGGTTTAGACTGGGCATTAGGGAAACATTTGTTACTGAAAGAGTGGTCAGACCCTGGAATAGGCTGCCCAGGGAGGTGGTGGAGTCCCCACCTCTGGATGTGCTTAAGGGCCACTGAGATGTGGTGTTGGGGGATATGGTTTAGGGGAGAACTTTGCAGAGTAGGGAGGGTGGTTGGGCTTGATGGGTCTTTTCCAACCTGAAAGATTCTGTGACTATGAAATCAGCTTGCATGAAACCCTGTGTTGCTGCAACTCTAGCCTAGGTTGATGGCAAAACCATTCTTACACTTAGCATGGGAGCAGTGGTGTTGGGGGTGGGTGTGTAGGGCTCCCTAGTAGGGAGTAGGGAGGATGGTTGGGCTTGATGGGTCTTTTCCAACCTGAAAGATTCTATGATCTGAGCTCAGCAGAGCTTGAGCCTGCCCGAGGTCTTTGAGGGCCACGTAGTGGTTTGATGCAGCCTTTGTTGGTAGCCCCAACAAGCCTCGTGGTTGCCACATGCCTCACTTCTTCCCCCTGAAATGAGCACAGCTCCTGACACCTGGAGGTGGTGTGACAATAAGAATTACAAGACACAAGGGTAAGATGTAAACCTGAAAAGTGAACAAGATGTTTATCAGGACAGTGAATCCAGCAGTCTCTGGGTCTGTAGTGTCTGGCCACATCTGTTTCCACTGCTGTCCCCAGTGGGGATGGCTCTGGGATCCTCCAGGGCAGGCAATTGCATCTGGGCTTTGTGCTCTGACTTTGTTTCATTCTCTAGCACAAGCCCAGGTCCAGTAAGGTAGCTGTTAAGATGCATGATTGTTTCTTAGGATTGGTTATCTCAGCAGGGTAGGCTTGTTCAGCACCAGGAATTACAGGATTCATACCAAGTCGACTTCCCCATCAGTGGATTTAACTTTGTTCTGTTCCTGCCACTGAGCAGCAGTCAGACACTAAAACTGCCCGTGAGCAATTTTACAATCAGAAAAAAAAATCCCTGAGAAAGCTCCTCTGTAAAGCTTAGTCTTGGTACACCTCAAGCCCTTTCCTGCAATAAGATTTTGATCATTCCTGTGCCAAAAATACAAATCTTTTGGAGCTGTACTAATACTTGCATTCTGACCTTGCTCATACTTTGTATTTTTACAGGACTTACCTTTTCTTCCTGTTTTTTCTCCCCTTGCAGGGATTTGGTATGTTACTAATGGAGGAAGCAGAAAGAATAGCCAAGGAAGAGCATGGATCATGGAAAATTGCTGTAATTTCAGGTACCTTGGCTATATCCCTCCCCTTTTTTTTTTCTTTTTTTTTTTTTTTAAATAGATATATCTTAATCTGAAAATGAACCCACTGCACCACCTCTGTGAACACTCATCCTATTAGGTAGGAAATGAGCAGCAGCAGATGCCTCTTCATAATGGAGTCAAATTCCATCAGATCTTTGTCCAGACAATTCTGTTACTGCGAGCAGAAGACACTCTGCAGGGAACCATCCTCCTTGTAGTGCCAGAGGAGACAGACTGGGTGACCATGGGTGTCTTCCTCCTCCAAACACTGTTTCCAACCTCGTCACGGGTTGTTATTATCCAGAGCTGCTTTCCAGAGCTTGTGGGGACAGAAAATTGCCAGCCCCCATTTTAGAGTCTCTCTGCAAGTGCCATCATTAGGGTGGAGAGATGTGCTTTTAGGATACATTAAGCATTATCATGAAGAAGGGAGCTGTATAAGAAAGAGCTGCAGCCCTTTCTCCTCTTTCATTTTCATGGCACTGTGACTAAGAAGAGCAGCATCAGTTCCTCAAGTCAAGGTCAGGACTACCTTTGTGCCTTCATTTATCTTATTTTAGCAGTTATGGTTCCCATGGAAAATTTTTACAGGTGTATATATAACTCAGGGAGGTGGGGAATTGCATGAGAAACTCTTGGCATCAGATTAATGTATACTGGGGGAACTAAAACAGAACAGCTGTAATATAGAACTTGGGAAAAAAATAATCATCTGCTGCTGCCCCACTGAAAAAAACCCCAAAATAGCAGAAATCCCTAACTCTGATCCAGAGTGCTGGGTGCTGACAGTGAAGAGCTTCTCTGGGTGTGTCCAGCTGTGTAACATGCCTGGATGATGGGAAGCCAAAGCAGGCTCTCTCAACAAGTGCTTGTGACATTACTTGAAGCAGTAGCCAGATGCCGAGAGACTATTTTGTATTTTCTGATTTCCCTGCTTCTTGTCAGCTTGAGACATAAACCAGTCCTGCTTCCCTGCTGCTGCTGCGTGGGTGTCAATCTGACCTGGGAATTTCACGTGGTTAAGAGATGTCCACACCACATCACCTCTAAGTAAAGAAGGGAGGTGAAAGAAAATTATTTCATTTTATCCTGTAGCATCTTGGCTTGGGATGCATGGAGAGAGGAAGCTGCAGTTCCTCTGTGCTAAAACCACTTCTTTTGAGAAGAACAGAAAACATCCAGTGGTTACTAAAAAATGATTTGTGAAAGCATTCACTTGGCTAATTTGAGCTGCATTTCAGCAGACTGATGTGGAGAACATATTCTTTGCTTCAACATCCAGTGCAAGAACTCTTGTTTTCCTGCAGGCATAGTTGGTGGTATCCTGCTAAGACCATGTCTGGGCTTTTTATTTTTTTTTCCCCTGGAGTGCAAAGCACAATATGGTACAGTTTGTCTTTGAATACAGAATACTACATCATTTGCAAATACCACAAATTTTCCAGCTGTTTCCTTGGAGATCTTACCACTTGAATTTCAGTTCTCCTGTAGTTTTTATCCGAAATAAAAACGCAGCCAGAAGTTCCTTCTCCTTTGGAGGATGAACTTGGTTTTGCTCGTTTTGATTTCAAAATAGGTTTTTCATTTGGAACCCACTGCAAGGTGAGGTCTCCCAACACATTGTGAAATTTTGACTGCTTTCTAGAGGGAAGCATGCAAGGGAGATCTGCACTGAGGATCTCTCTCAAAGGACTCTGTCTCATTTCCACTGTGTGTTTTTATGTGCAGTGGTTTGTTTAACAGTGTCCCTTCCTCAACAGTGATTTCCAGTCTTGCATTTAATGGCTACACTGGTACTAGTCAACTAAACAGCACCAGAACATGCCAACCACCTCCTCAGGGAATGGTCCCTGATCCATGTTCCTGCATGTGTTCTGATGGAGAACTTTGTGGGGCAGTGCTAGGCCAGCAGGGCTGAAACCTGCTCAGGGCTCCTGCTAGCAAAGTAAGGGAGTGGGTGGCTGAATTCTGTACTCTTAACTCTTAGTAGGAAAGGTAGGTGCAAGCAGCAAGCTCTCTCTTTGATTTCTTACAGAAGAAATACATGTATTTTTAAGACAGCACAGCATGCAGGGTTTTCATTAGTGGCTAAAGTTTTAGGGCTCGTGTCTAAGGGCAGTTCAAGTTCAGCTCTGGTGAGAAATTTGCAGCACTCACCATGGCAGATGTGACTGGATCAGAGAATCATAGAATGTCAGGGGTTGGAAGGGACCTCGGGAGCTGATCCAGTCCAACCCCCCTGCCCCAGCAGGATCCCCCAGGGCAGGACACACAGAACACATCCAGGGGGGTTTGGAAAGGCTCCAGAGAAGGAGACTCCAGCACCTCTCTGGGCAGCCTGGGCCAGGGCTCCCTCACCCTCCAGAAGTTTCTCCTCATCTTGAGGTGGAACTTCCTCTGTTGTAGATGATCATATCATTGGTTTGATTTGAAAACACCTTTTAAGATCATCAAGTCCAACCACTGACCTAATTCTGCAGGGTCCAGTTCTAACCCATGTCCCTCAGCACCACATCTACATGGCTTGGAAATCCCTCCAGGGATCATGACTCCATCCCTGCCCTGGGCTGCTTGTTCCAATTCCTGACAATCCTTTTGGGAATGAAATTTCTCCTAATACCTGATTTCTGTTGAGTCTGGTGCTAAAGCATCATGTCCCTGAGCACCACATCTACAGAGCATTTCATCACCCCCAGAGATGCTGATCTTTATGGGTCTCTTCCAGGCCAAACCATTCAATAATTCTGTGATAATCTGTGACCATTCCTTA
Source organism: Florisuga fusca (assembly GCA_038090715.1). NCBI lineage: Eukaryota > Metazoa > Chordata > Aves > Apodiformes > Trochilidae > Florisuga > Florisuga fusca. Next base: position 289,649 of record JAAWXA010000069.1, read on the forward strand.
CTCTGGCTTTGAGCAGGGGCATCTCATACTGATTGTTTTAGGACAGCTCATTTCCTAGGGACCCCAGATGCCCACTGGTACCCTGCTGTATGCCAGAGCCTTGCTTTGCATTGGTGTTCACTGAAGATACTTCTGTCTTTCAAGATGAGTGAGCCTAGATGTCCATCTCTAGCTCATACAGCTGGCAGGGGCCCCACTCACCTTTTGGGGAAGAAATTTGGGAACAAAGATAAACCTGGAGGGGTCCAGGAGTCTCTGGCTGATTATTTGCCACAGCCTTGGATTGAATGGGTGGCTTGAAGTTGATTTGGAAATGCAGTTAACTCAAGCCAGACTCAATTTCAGATAAAAGTATGGATGTACAACATCCAAAATAGGCAACACAGTTACAAGTGGCTATGAAAAACAGGAAAGAAAGGAAAAAAACCCACTATATGACTAATCTGCTTTTAGTGAAGCAATATTAGAAATGCCTCTCTCCCAGCCAGATGATTTGCTGCCCATCCTGATCAAGGTAGTATTCAACATTTCCTGACATCTCAGGCTGTGTCCATTAGAGCTTCACTCATTAGAAACCTCTCTCCTCCATGGCAGAGCATGTTAGCTGCCAGAGCCAATTTTCCTTTTGTCCAGACTCCCTGGATTATTTCAGGCATTTTTTTTCCCCCTCCTGCCTCTGCTTGCTTCCTTCCCACGTCTAACCTCGTCTCTTAATTAAACATTATTTCACTTGCCTGCAAATGCAGATGTCCCCTTTGTTAGGTCAGGTGTCTTGTCTTGTACTAACTTCAAGGAGGGCTAAAACTCCTTCCCCCTCAGCTGTGAGTCAGTGGCATATTTCAGGGTGAAGTCTTCACAGTTTTGTATTCTCTACCAGGCAGTCCTGCAAAAATCACTTGGTACAAAACATGTAAATGGGCAACAAGTGAGTAATTTGTGATTGCCTCCTGATTAAGATCAGTAGGACTACACTAATCAGGTTGGGGTGACTGATCCCAACATCTTTCTCCTCCAGCAGCCTGGAATCCACAATCACAAGGCTGTGAATAGAAATTAAACTAATGCCACCTGTATTCTGTAGTCTCCAGGAGAGATAAGAATCCTTCCTTAGGTGGGTGACTCATTTCCCAGGCTCTTGGTGCTGCCTGAGGACTGAGACTCTGCTCCTCCTGCCTCTGCCTTTGGCAGTTTGGGAGAAAACAGAGGTTCAGGACTTTCTAAAAGTGAACCCCACAAAGCATGAAATGGAATGAGGCCACAGGAGGTCCTGGAGCTGCTGGGAGGGCTGGAGCAGCTCTGCTCTGGAGCCAGGCTGAGAGAGTTGGGGGTGTTCAGCCTGGAGAAGAGAAGGCTGCAACGGGGAGACCTTAGAGCACCTTCCAGTGCCTGAAGGGGCTCCAGGAAAGCTGGGGAGGGACTGGGGACAAGGGCCTGGAGGGATGGGAGCCTGGAGGGGGAAGGGTTTCCAGCTGCAAGAGGGGAGATGGAGAGGAGATCTTGGGCAGGGAGAAATTCTTGGGTTGGACTTGGTGCTCTCAGAGGTCCTTTCCAACCATGACCATTCTGTGATTCCCAGATCTGGGACATGGGTTAGTGGTGGGCTGGGATAAGGTGATGTCCTGGATGGACTGGAGTGGGATAGGACAAGGGGGAAGGGTTTCCAGCTGCAAGAAGGGAGAAGGAAATGAGATCTGAGGGAGAAGTTGTTTGGGGTGAGGGTGCTGAGCCCCTGGTTGCCCAGGTTGCCCAAGGAAGCTGTGGCTGCCCCATCCCTGGCAGTGTCTCAGCCCAGGTTGGATGGGGCTTGGAGCACCCTGGGCTGGGGGAGGTGTCCCTGACCATGGCAGGGGTGGCACTGGATGAGGTTTAAGGTCCTTTCCCATATTCTGTGAAATTTATTTGTGATGAAGTATATTAAGGGAGGGGAAACTGAGCTGGCATATAAATCAGAGATAAAGTTCCAGGGCACGTTTGACTCTAAAGTATCCTAATTTCCTCGTGTAAACAGCCTTTTGGTCACCCTAGAAGTAATAAATTACTTGAGTAATCAGCCTCTCATAGTTGATATTGGATGTTGATTCACAGGCTGCCTTTGAGCTTGCCAAGTGCCAGGGTGTGCTCAGGAGACCTTAGCCCCAGGCTCCAAAGTGTTGCTGGGAGGGTTGATGGGGTTTGGGAGGGCTCCCTGGGGGTTTTGCTTTTAGCACTGGTTGGTTATTTTCAGAAATGCCAATCTTCCCAGCTATTAATAAGAGAAAAAATGGCCCAAGATAAGTGGAAAGACGGGAATGTTAATGAATTGATTCTCTGATGTTTGTCTGCTTCAGATTGATGGCTTAGGGGAAAAAAAAAATTAATTAGGGGTGTTTGGAAGAAGCCAAGGATAAACCCATAGTAGGGGATTCATGCTGTGGAATAGCTCCTGTGTACAACCCTCTGGTTCTTTAGGAACTTCAATTTTGAAGGTTTAATAATGTAAGAGCTTTGAAAACTAGCCTGCTACTGTATTAACTGGGATTTCAGTGCAGGCATCAACAGGAATATTGCTGTCCTTAAGCAAGGACACATCTGCAAAAGCCAGAATTCTGCAAGGTTGGTCTGGTAGGAAGCATGTTTTATATATACCATAATATATCTGACAAAGATTTCTAATGTGGCCTCACTTCTGCATGACATACCAGAGGCTTCCACCTGTCTTGAATCTGCCCCAGCTCAGCATGTTTTGGAAAGCAGGACCCTGCTGTGCTTTCTCCATCTGCAGGAGCTTTCCTGAGAGTGGCAAGGGGAAGAACTGGGAAGACAAACCCTCCACAAAAATCCAGTGAGCAGGACTTGAATGTTTGGGGAGCCCTCTTGTGCTTCTTCCTTCCTCACCAGCCCTTTCCCTGAGCTCGTCCCCAGCTCTCCTCAAGTTTTCTAAAACCCAAACAACGGGAAAAAAAACCCCACACACAAAAAATCTGAAATTAGATTTGGGTAGGAAGTATTTAGAAATCAGATTAATGATGGAATGAAGGTGATTTCCATCCCAGTGACACACAGTAAGGCACAGCAGTATAAATAGCATTGAATCAGAAGTGTGAGCAAGAGCAGTTCTCAGGGATTTAAAAATAAAGATAATTTTCTGCCGTGAGAATCTTCCTCTCTGGCTGGCAGTGTTCTTACACTGCCTTGCCTGCAAGTTGTAATCCTCTTTTTCAAGGCTGCACCAGAGGTTAAGGGCTTAAAGCTTGTTCTTACTCAGAGCTTTGAGTGTAGAGGTCATGGAGTCGTGGGTTTCAGCTTTGTAATTTTTGTAACCCAAATTTGCTGCATGCTTGCAGCCTGGCTTTTCAGCTGCTGCTTTAGCTGAGAATTACTTCTGGCTTATGGCAGGCTTATCTCTGGTGGGCTTTGTTCATCTCTAAAGGCTGTTCTAGAAGGAGTAAAACTCCTTCCTGGTTTACCAGCCTCACCCTGCAAGCCAGGTCACATTCTGCACCCCATCACCCTGCCCAGAGAACATCCCCCTGCCCCACCAGCAGAGGTTTTCATGAGACAGCAAACAGATTTTCCTTCAAAGGCACATTCAAACCAGGACTGGGCAAATCACAGAACCCTAGAATGTCAGGTTGGAAGGGACCTCAAGGCTCACCTGCTCCAACCCTTCTCATATTATTGTTTATTTGAGATGTCCCAGCACCCCCTTGAGCTGAGACTTTAAACTTCCCAAAGTGGGGGGAATCCACCACCTCTCCTAGGAGACCATTCCAATAGTTTCTCTGTTCTAGAATATGACCATGAAACCTGATTTTACCATAACCCACCCCAAAAATCACACACACCAACCCCTACTTTTTCTGCTGTGTCAAGAGATTGTTGCTTTATATTCATAATGGAATTTGAAAGCATTTGGAGGAGGACAGGGCATGAGGCAGAGCTGTGCTTGTTCTGGCTACTCTTGAGTTTCTATGTGAATTGGATTTTTATATATTCTTTCCCTGTCTAAAAATCACAGAACCCTAGAATGTCAGGTTGGAGGGGACCTCAAGGCTCACCTGCTCCAACCTTTCCCATATTATTGTTTATCTGAGATGTCCCAGCACCCCACAGAGCTGAAACTTCACACTTCCCAAAGTGGGGGAATCCACCCCTTCCCCTGGGAGACCATTCCAGTGTCTGGATGCTCTCAGAGTGAAAAATTTTCCTCTGGTGTCCAATGGGAATCTACCCAGGAGCAACTTGTGCCCATTGCCCCTTGGATTGTCCATGGGACTCCTTGTCCACAGGGAGTCTCCATCCTCTCTGTAGCCTCCTGTAAGTACTGGCTGGATGCCATCAGTTCCTCTGCTTCCTCAGAGCACATCAGTTTGCCCTCCTAGGGATAGAAATAAAAAATCAGAGTTTCCCAGCAGACTCTTCCCGAAGCATTTTGTTCTCCCTGCTGTTCACTGAGTAAACAGGTTCAGCTGAACCTCATCATAAGTCTTTTAGCTCTTAGAGCCATCCAATTTCTGGCCAGAAAAGGAAAACCAGTGGGATGGAACAGGCTTGGCCGTTGCTTAGGACGACGGTCCCTAAACCCAGGGAAGGTGACGTTCAAACAAAGGAAAATCTGAGGTCCCCTGCATCAGGGACCCAGGAGTCATCACTGGCAGTGAACTGAGAAATGATGCACAGAGCAAGCCAGGCTGCACAGCAGCTGCCTCGTGGTGTGTCTGGTTAAATATCATTTCATTTGAAGGGGACCTGGGGGAGAAGTGCATTTAATCGACTGCGGAGTCAGTGACAAGTGCACCAGGAGGGAGTTTGCTGGGGAAGATGAGTGTTTGCAGGGCAGGTGAGGAAAGGCATTTTGGGTTCTGGCAGCACATGAAGAGCACCAGTGGAGATGGGAAAACTGTGTCAACCATAGAGACTCTGGGTTTCATGTCAGGGATCACCACTGTGTGGTTTCTCTGCTCTAGTTAAGGCTGGGATGCTGGTGAGGTTGGATGCTTTGGACCCTGGGTGTTAGTGGTTGTGAGAGCTACATCCTCCCAAAGATTCAGTCTCCTATCTTGATGTTTGACCCAACCAACCAGGATGAAATATTCACAATAAGGAGGTGGTTTCCTGGCCTGCTTGGAAGGTTTCTGTGCAGAGCCAGGAGTCTGCCTGCTGCTCCTTAGCAGGAGGGAGGAGGTGCCCCCCACCACCTAAATCAAAGAGCAAAGTAAAAAAGCAAGTGGCTTGTTTATCATGGAGTCGTTGCTCATTTAAGGTAATTTTCTGCATGAGTGGTGCCTTTCTACTCTTCTGATGTGAGCAGTATATTAGTATGCAGGCTGGGGTAGCTGAATGGTAGACCCTGGAGGCATCACTCCATTATTCAGAGCTCTGGGGAGGTCTGATCTGAAACTGTCTGTTTTTCCATTTTCCAGCATTTGTAATTGCCTGTGTGTTTTCTTTGCCTTTTGTTGGTTTTGTGGTGGGCTTGGGTTGGTTTTCTTGTTGTTGTTGTGTTTTGCTTTGTGGTGGGTTTGGTTTTCTTTTTTGCTTTTGGTTGTACCTGCTCTGAATTTGCATCTTTTTTTTTTCCCCTGCTCACTAAAAAAATCACACTAAAACAACTTTAAACATGTTCCTCCTCTGATATCCACAAAGCCCTTAAGGCACTGAAAATGTAAAGCACCTTGGTGTTTGAGCCTAGGAGATGGGCTCAGAAGCTTGCTGAATTTATTATAATCCCTTCTTCCTTTTTGGCAGAAGGAGAGGCTTGAATCCTGTACCCAGGGTTTTTCTCTCCTTCTGGTCAGATGAGGCTCCTCCAATCCTTCCATCAAAGCTTTCCCTTCCACTCCCCTTTCACCATTCCAGCCACAGACCTCTCTCTGTTTCTCTTGGGGATGGGATTTCTTTTTTTTTAAGCTCTATTTTGAGGCTGGATCTCTGGGTTTGCAGTCCACAGGTGCCAGGATCCCCTTTGGGAGTGGGTGCTGAGCAGTCACATCCCATGATTCAAGCAGTACAGGGTTGGCTTTTTTTTTCCCCTAGAAACTACACAGCATCCAGAGGATGATTTAGGACAAACACACTCATTCCCCACATTCCTCCCATGGTGTCAGTACAACTCAGCCCTCCTGCCTCTTGTCTCTCAGTCCAATTTACAGCATATTTACTGCTGCCTCTTCCCAAAGACTATGAGTAGCCTGCAGAGAGTCATTTTTGGTGCTGCTGGCTGCCTGGGGAAGGGACTAAATTCCAGGTAAGCCTGCAAACATCTTCCCAGCCTCCAGCCACTTGTTGCCCAAGGACTTCCAGAGTCAGAGAGGTTGCCTTTGTATCTGGTAACACTCAAGGGATTTTTCTGCCTTGCCAGCCTGCAATGACTGATAAACTTATCTCCCCACCCCTTTTCATGAGCTTTTTAGGGTTGATGGCACTGCCTGGCTGCTTTACCTTGAGCTTGGGAGGAGTAATCCTTCTATCTAGGTGAAGATGGATAAAGGACAGTCCTCCATTCAGACCTCTCCTCTTGTCTCCTTGTGGGTTCCTGTTGCCATTGTTTTGACTTTGCTGCTTGACATCCCATAATTAGCCCCTTCTGACCCTAATCCTGTAATAAAATACTTGGGTCCTCCCCCCTCCTAAACCACAGAAGCAAAAAGCTCCTGACTGGATGGGCTTAACCAAATCCATACTTTGTGTGGCTCCTTTGTCTCTCCCCTCAGCAGCAACTGTTCTGATGTCACCCTCTGATTTTCACAGAATGTCAGGGACCTCCAGATCACCTGGACCAACCTTTCCAGGCAGGAAATTCTGGTGGTTATCTTTGCCAAAAAGGATGAGTGGAGGGATTCAAGGCAGAGCTTTACAATTACTTAAAGCACCTGAGCAGTGAGTTTCACAAGACCAATCCCTTTCTCTTTTACTAAAGTGCCATTGTTGCACGTGCTGCTGCAAAATACGTGCCAGAAATGTTTCCTTGCCTCCTTTTCAAATAACCTTTCTCAACTTAAATGATGGGTTTGCAGGTGCAGCTTCAGGCAGGTTCCCATTCCACAGATTGCTGGTGGTGTCACGCGTGCGTCATTTCTTACAGCAATACAGGAGGAGTGGAGAGGCTGTAATCAGCCAGGTCTGCAGGGACACAAGTGAGTGAACAGAGCAGCCCGGGGTGACAGCAGCACACACACATCTTCAAGGTCACTCATTGAGGACTTATTGCCTCTGGAAAGGTACCCAGCACCTTCTGCCAAAGCACCCGGGTGCTCATCCGAGGAGGGGGAAGGCATCCAAGTGTCTGGTGTAGAGTGAGGTGACACAGTCAGAAGAAATTGTTTGGGGTGAGGGTGCTGAGCCCCTGGTTGCTCAGCTTGTCCAAGGAAGCTGTGGCTGCCCCATCCCTGGCAGTGCTGCAGGTTGGATGGGGCTTGGAGCAACCTGGGAACAACCCACAAAGGGCCATGAAGATGATCAGAGGGATGGAGCAATTCTGCTCTGAAGTCAGCTGGAGAAGAGAAGGCTCCAGGGAGACCTTAGAGCACCTTCCAGTGCCTGAAGGAGTTCCAGGAAAGCTGGGGTGGGGCTTTTCACCAGAGGGGGCAATGACAGGACAAGGGGTAATGGTTTGAAACTGAAAGAGGGGAGATTTAGGTTAGATATTTGGAAAAAATTCTTTATCATGAGGGTAATGAGACACTGGCCCAGGTTGCCCAAGGAAGCTGTGGCTGCCCCATCCCTGGCAGTGTCTCAGCCCAGGTTGGATGGGGCTTGGAGCACCCTGGGCTGGGGGAGGTGTCCCTGCCCATGCAGGGGTTGGGACTGGATGGTTTCTTAAGGTTCCTTGCCACCCAAACCAGTCTGGAATTCTCTGATCACAGCCCAGAGCTGATCCAACCAAGGCATCTTCTTGATGCTGCTGTGGCTTCGTGGCCTTCATACCTCTGCCTTGAAGCCTTGGAGAACAACTGCCCAATAGCTGAGCAGCTTGTGCAGCCCTGCACTGACACACAGCTCAGCAATGACTGGGTGCAGGGTATCCATGTGTCTGGCTCTGTGCTGAGCCTCTCCTGCTTTCAAGTGCACTCTGGGCTGTGAAGCTCTGCTGGCTCCTCTCCAGGTCCTTCAGCCCCTGCTCCTCTTTGTTAGAAGTTTTGGGGTTGTGCCAACCAACATCCTGTCCTGGCACCAAAATCTTGCTTTTTAAAGATTCGTCTCCTCCTGTCTCAGGGGTAGCTGCTGCCTTTTACAGGTGGATTTCTAGTGTTCCCATCCCCAAAGCCAGGCTATAATGTCCACCACTGCTTCCCTGTGCCCTTCCCACGTCCCCAGGGTGCAAAAGCCTCTCAATTTCCTCTAAACTTTACACAGGTAGCTGCCTCCATCTCTGCTTTCTGTGGACACAGCAGGGCTTGGTGGTTTCAGTGCTAGTGGCATTTAAGAGTGACAGTTCATGGCTTGTTTCTTTTACCTCCAACAACCTGAGTTCCTTGCATGAGGTTCAGATGGGGGCTACCCCTGTGTATTCCTTTTACTCACAGCAGAGGAATTGAAGAGATCCAGCTAGGGATTAGCTGTCTCCATCCCTGTCTTCCCAGCCTAAATCACAGACTCAGATTGTCAGGGGTTGGAAGGGATCTCTGGAGGTCATCTAGTCCAGAGCAGGTTCACCTGGAATTGCCACAAGGAGAGGTCCAACACCTTCCCAAAGGGTCAGGGTCTTACCCACTGCCCTTGACAAGCGTGTTGGTGGCAGCAGCTGAGCTGCCTCCTCTTTTTGCTGATCCCAAAAGCTGAGATGCTGCTGGTGAAGCTTTTGGTGACTCCAAGGGCAAGGACTGGAAAGGCAGAGACCAAATCTTTATGTACTGGAAGGCTGCAAATGACTTTTCAAAGCCTGCAAGCTGGTTCTATAAATACAGCGCTCTTGCTGCTGTGACGTCTGTCAGCGTTATCTGTTGATGCTGGCATCAGGAAAGCAGCCTGGCTTGGCTTGTTCCAACAGGATTGTCTCCTTATCTCTCTACAGAAGATGCTTGTTCAGGGTGGGGGGAGGATGAGGGATGAGGTTGAATTCCCCTCTAGCAGGTGCTGCCCCTGTTCAGACCCAGCTCCGGGTGCTTGTCCTTTCTCCTTGGCGGTGCAGGCGTTCTCTCACCCCTACCCACAGCCTCCAAACCATCCTCACTGCTCATTCACTCCCCAGACCAGAAAGGTGAGTGGAACCACAGCCAAATCCACTCCAGCAATGCCTCAGCTTCTGACCCAGGAGTTTAATATCTCCCCACAGCCCATTTCCCCTCCGTCCCAGTGACGTAGCAGCCACATCGCGGCGGTGGGGAGGTTCTGGCACTGCTGCCTTTCCCTGCTAGAAGCTAATTACTATGCAGCAAGATGATCACTTTTTTTTTTTTTTTTTTTTTCCCCATTCTCCTCCCCCTTCCCCCAGACCAGGTTTTCTATTTATGTTCTGTCAAGTAGAAAATTAACATGGACAGAGGCCAGGGATGGTTCACGCCTGAGTGCGCTGAGGCTGGAGGTGGCGAGGGGAAGGCAGGATGGATTTCTGAATGGTGGGTGTGGAGGAGCAGGGGATGTCAAGCCTGGCCAGCCTCCTTCCTTAGCCAGATCTTTACAGATCGTCAGAGAAGTCCAGGGAAGAACCAGAGGAAAAAAAAAAAAATAAAAATCCCTCTCTGCCAGCCTGCAGAGTCCTAATGAACTGCCCATCTGGGTGGGTCTTGCTGAGAACCAAGGTGAAGAACTGCTCTGCTTTTGTTGGCTGCAAAATTTGGAAGTGTGAATTTATATTTATTGTATAAAGGGGAGGAGCACAAAAATGAGCCAGGGGCTGGAGCAGCTCTGCCATGAGGAGAGGCTGAGGAGCTGGGATGGTTCAGCCTGGAGAAGACTCAGGGGGGACCTTAGAGCTGCCCCCCAGTCCCTGAAGGGAACCTCCAGGAAGGCTGGAGAGGGACTTTTCATGAGTGTCCAGTGACAGGAGAAGGGGAAATAGTTTTAAAATGAGGAGAAGAGGTTCAGCCTGGATCTTAGGAAGAAGTTCTTCAGCAGGAGGGTGCTGAGACTCTGGAACAGATTGCCCAGAGAAGCTGTGGCTGCCCCCTCCCTGGAGGTGTTCAAGCCCAGGTTGGATGAGGCTTGGAGCAAGCTGGGCTGGATGAGAGGTGTCCCTGGCCATGGCAGGGGGGTTGGAGGAGATGAGCTCTGAGCTCCCTCCCCACCTCAGCCATTCTGGGATGATTCTATGAACTCATTTGCCAGAGCAGAGCCTTTTCAGGGCCTCCTTGTACTGCAGTCATGCAACCAGAAGTGGTGTTCAAGTGACTCTCTCCACTTGTATTGCTTCTGGGTCCAGAGAAACACAGGAGCTTGTAGGAGTGCTGTCAGCAACTTACAAGAGGGACAATAAAGCAAAGACATGAAAAAGGGATGGTAACAGATTTTACCCTGCCCAGTAATTCTCACTTCTTTTTAACCAGTAGCATTTTTATTTCTTTCAGTGTTTTTATAATTTTTCTTAAAAATATGTGCAGAAATAATCTTCAGGTGGAGCCATCTAAACTGCTGAGTGTGCCACGTGCTTACAGGAATGCAGTGCAGGGATTCCTGGTAGACATTTCAGGTCTTTCTGCCCTTTTCTCACACTGCTCTTACTCAGAAGTCATTAGCATCTGGTGTAGCAATCTGCACTATTAAGCTGTAGATCTACAGTAACCTTTTAAATTGTTCTTCCTAGAATCACAGAAGTGTTTTCCTTGGAAAAGACCTTTGAGATCATCAAATCCAACCTTTAACCCAGCAGTGCCAGGGCCCCCCCTGCCCCCTGTCCCTCAGCACCACATCTCCAGGCTCTGAAACCCCTCCAGGCATGATGGGGACTCCAGCCCTGCCCTGGGCAGCCTGGGCCAGGCCCTGACAACCCTTTCCAGGCATTGAGAAATTGTTCCCCAGCTCCAACCTCAACCTCCCCTGGCACAACTTGAGGCCCTTCCTCTTGTCCCATCCCTTCAGGCCCTTGTCCCAAGTCCCTCCCCAGCTTTCCTGGAGCCCCTTCAGGCACTGGAAGGTGCTCTAAGGTCTCCCCATTGCAGCCTTCTCTTCTCCAGGCTGAACACCCCCACCTCTCTCAGCCTGGCTCCAGAGCAGAGCTGCTCCAGCNCCCTTCTCTGGACACTCTCCAGCCCTTCCATCTCCTTCTGCTCCTGAGGGGCCCAGAACTGACCCCAGGATTGGGGGTGCAGAGGTACAGAGACATCACACTTATAACACAATTTCTTTCTTGTTCTGCTGTATAAGAGGGGAAGTTCAGGAGGGGGAGGGTGGTTTCTCACCCTTGCCTTCCTGCACTGGGTTAATACTGAAACAAATTCCTGAAGCCCCGTGTTATCTTTTCATGCTGAGGTTGTTGAAACACTGGCCCAGGTTGTCCAGACAGGTGGGAGAGGCCCCATCCCTGGAAATATTTCAGGTCAGGTTGGACAGGGCTCTGAGTGACCTGATCTTCAGGTAAAGGTGCCCCAGCTCACTGCAGGGACCAGACAACCTTGAAAGGTCCCTTCCAGCCCAACCATTTGATGAATCGTTGCTGCAGTGGGTGCATGAGGACTCTGTTAGGTGGCTCCTGGGCTCTCTCACAAGGTTGCCAAGTGTTTGGTCCTTGGTGTTTAAAATCTCTTGGCCCATAGGAGAGAAAATCAGTGGAGAATGGTTCCCATGCCTGGTGAGTCATCCTGAATCCCTGCTCTGTCACTAATACCATCCCAGCTGGGTTGGATATTTCCACAACCAGCACTGGAAGAATCCTCAAGACATTATGGACATTATGAGATGTAAAAATCTCACAAACCCTTAACTTGACAAATTCGGGTTGAGCAGCAGACACATTTCATTGTCCCTGTCTCTCTCAGTGCCTGCTGGCCACACCTGTGGCAGCACTTTTGTCAAAGTGGAAGAGAAGTAACAGTATTAAGTCTTAAATATTTAATTTTGCTTGGTTTAGAGTCAGATCTGTCAGCTCTGGCCTCATCTGTCTCAGTTGAAAGGTGGTGGTGGTGTGGTGGCTTTCTCCCTCCTGACAGTGGCTGCTTTCAGCAGAACTGGGTTTGGGCAGGGCTGTGGAGTCATGAATGAAATATTGCTTCTCTAGCAGAGGGATCAATGAGATGTAATCTCACCATCTGGAAGCTCTAGGATGGAGTCTTGCCTCCAGATTTGCCATTTAAAAATCAGTTCTAGCCAGGTCATCTCCTGGGTGCTAAGAGGAACCCCAGAAATGGCATGGTGTCAAATCAGTTCTTTAATTCTACTGCTTATTTAACTTAATCTTTTTTTAAGTCATTTGTTACAGTCTTGATTTTGAGATTTGTCCTTAAGAACAAATCAAAAAAAATCACCAACCAGTCCTTCTGTTACCAGGAGAAACCTTTTCCTTGGCAGCTCTGCACCAACCCAGCTACTCTGCAGTGTGACAGGGTAAGAGGAATCATGGTATATTTGCTTTGTTTCACTAAAACTTCAAAGCCAGCTCACTGTTCTACCAAGGAACTAGAATCCTTACCACCAAAATACTTTTCCAGAGTGGCCCTGGTTCATCTGTAGCCCACAAAGCACTCAAGCACACCAGGCTCCCACCCTGTGGTCTCACTCCAGAAAAATTTGCCCCTTTAAATTATATTTGGTGCTTTTTTTGGTGTTTGCCAAACTGACTCCAGCAAATCAGAACTGGCTCCTTGAAGCTGGTGTCCCCAAATATCCCTCTTTCTGCTTGAAATTGCTGGTGAGTCAGTGTCTGTTACAGGATTTGTCACGGGTCATCTTAACCTTGCAAGTTGGGATGGTTCCTCTGCAGTGGTTGCTGAGGTTCCCTCTGCAGCCAAGGACAGGAGAGGCTGAACCAGGACAGGAACCTCCTTTGGGAGGTTTGAGATTTCTGTTTGGAAGGACTGAAGGGAGATGAGGAGGTGCTGCCCTTCAGGTCAGAGATGAAGAAGAGAGTTGGCCAGGTCCCAGACCGTGCCAAACCGCTCTGGATTTAAACTGGGTTAAATTAAATTGTATCCTAAAATCATTAAGGTTGGAAAAGCCCTCTAAGGTCATTGAATCCAACTGTCAACCCAGCACCACCAGCCAACTACATCATGTCCCAAAGTGCCACCTCTGCATGGGTTTTTTAAACACCTCCAGGGATGAGGACTCCACCACTGCCCTGGGCGTCCTGTTCCAGTGCTTCACCACTCCTTTAGCACAGAAATTGTTCCTAATATCCCATCTAAATCTTCCCTGGTGCAACTTGAGGTCTTTTCCTCTCCTCCTGATACCTCAAACATCTGTAGCATCTAGAGGGGAGGTTGCAAAGGGGACATTAAAGGTCACCCATGCTGCTTACACTGTGGTTTCCTACTTCAGTTTTCTTTATCAAGCCCAAGAGCTGACCACGAGTTGGAGGAGGGATCAACTCCACCAGAAAGGGACTGCTTCTCACTGTGTGTGCTTCAAATCCAGAGTGGATTTAAATAGAGCAGGGACTGGATTTGATTTGGAGGTGGTCAGGGGGATATTTAGAGCATCCTATACGTGGGTCACAGCTTCAAAGAAAATCCACTCTTGAACCTGAAGCCCATCAGAGTTTTGCAGTAGTGGAGTGAGTTGTTGGGCAGATGAAGGCAGACCCAGACTTCAAAACTCTTTGTTGGTGGTGGTTTTGGGTTTTTTTATCTCAGCCTTGCTTTGTGATTTCAGACAAATTACTGAGCTGCCTGGGATCGTGGCTCTTCTACTGGGACGTGGTGGTGACACTACCTCCCTGCTGGACAGAGGTGTTAGGAAAATAGTAATTTAAAATCTCTGGGAAGCAATCTGGGCAGGAAGAAAGCATGCCTTCCATCTGACAGGAATTTTTTTTAAAAAAGACAGGCTTTTGGGTGCAGATTTCTCTTCCAGGTCTAACAAACAGCAAAACCCAGACTGAAATCTGAGCTGCACCCCAGAGTGTGGGCAGCAGGGCCAGGGAGGGGATTGTCCCCCCCTGCTCTGCTCTGGGGAGACCCCCCTGGGGTAAAGCTGTGTCCATCCCTGGGGTCCCCATCAGCAGAAGGACACGGAGCTGTTGGAGCCAGTCCAGAGGAGGCCCTGGAGCTGCTGGGAGGGCTGGAGCAGCTCTGCTCTGGAGCCAGGCTGAGAGAGTTGGTGGTGTTCAGCCTGGAGAAGAGAAGGCTGCAATGGGGAGACCTTAGAGCACCTTCCAGTGCCTGAAGGGGCTCCAGGAAAGCTGGGGAGGGACTTGGGACAAGGGCCTGGAGGGATGGGAGCCTGGAGGGGGAAGGGTTTCCAGCTGCAAGAGGGGAGATGGAGAGGAGATCTTGGGGAGGGANACCAGAGCAGAGAGAACAGCACAGAGAGCAGCAAGAAAAGGAGGCAGAAATTCTTTAATTTGAGGATGCTGAGCCCCTGGTTGCCCAGGTTGCCCAAGGAAGCTGTGGCTGCCCCATCCCTGGCAGTGTCTCAGCCCAGGTTGGATGGGGCTTGGAGCACCCTGGGCTGGGGGAGGTGTCCCTGACCATGGCAGGGGTGGCCCTGGGTGAGTTTTAAGATCCCTTCCAACCCATTTTATGCTCAACACTAGAGGTTGGGCACAGCTGCTGGTAGTGGGTTTGCTTCTGTTGATCAGGTGGCCCTTTCCCAGAGAAAGGATGCAATGCTCCACACAGACAGCAGCACAGTGTCAGTGTGTAATGATATGCTGAAATCACAACTCTGAACAGCAGCACTAATGAGCAAATTGTGGTTGCTGCAGCAGCAGGAGGTCATGAAACACTGAACCCTCCCAGCCCTGGATTGAGTCCCTCCAGAGGCTGTTGAAACCCATGGGAAGAATTGCTCTGTAGGGAGAAGGCTTCAGTGCTGCAAATGTGCTTAGGGGTGCATAAAGAAATACATCAAGAAGAGTTTTCCATTGCTCTGTTTTTACAGCAGATTTATTGGGTTAGGGATATCCTCATTTATCTTTTAAAGAAAATAAAATTATTGCACTGCTGTTTTCCATTCGTGTTGCCTGGATTGTGTTTCCCAAGGGCTGCCAAATATTCGTTGTTCTCAGTAATTCACAGCAGAATCTGTTGTTTTAAAAGAAGAGGGAGAATGTTTGTGTTTCTTCTCATTGCTCACTTGAAAATCCAGCCTTGTATTTGCAAGGTACTTGGGTAACATTTCCAGATTGTCAGAGGATTTTTATCACCCAGTAAGTTTAGGAACTTTGGAGAAATGATTTGCCAGTTATCTAAAGAAAAAAAAAAAAAAAAGCAAAACAACAAAACCTTTGCTGCAGGGATTGATGTAAGGCTTGTTCTTTGTTTTCTGAAATCAAAGACTTTTTTTTTTTTTTTTCCTGGTTGCTCAGACGTGCTCAGGATTTCTCAGTGGTGCTCAGAAGCCTGTTGTCTTCTCTCTCCTCAGTGCTGATATGGCACTTTGGTTACTTCAGATCCTTTGCCTTTTCCCTGGTCATTTTAGTTGGGTGCTGGTGATTCACATGAAACAGCCCTGGAGATAAAAATCCAACATTTGTGAGAAGTGGAACTGCCCAGGCAAACTCCTCAGAGGTGCTGGAGGGATCTGCTGGATGCTCTGAACTCCTGCATCAGTTCAGAAATGTGATGTGTGGCTTTGGGCTCAGCATCCAGGGTACAAAAGACAAGAAAACATTCTCTCATCTCATTTTGCTGCCACTCTGATGTATTTGAAACCCTATTCTTGACCCTTCTTGTATAAGCAGCTCTTGCCAACATGAAGAGCAAGGGTTGGCTCTGAAGCCAGCTCTGGATGCTTGCCCAGGGGGCTGCCAGGTGCCATCAGTGCTTTTTGCTGTCACAGTCCTGTGTGGAGTGTAAGTATTGGGTAGCACTGGGTTTCACAAGGCTTTTGTTTGACAGTGATGTTCCTGCTTGGATTTGGTGGAGGTGAAAGCAAGGAGTGTAAAAAAACACCTAAAACTTCTCTTCTAGCAGCCTGAATCTCCACCAAGAGCCACGGTGAGAAGAAGGTTGTGTTTGCTCACTCACCACTGACATCAGGCTCCAAGTCACCCAATCTCAAGTCTTGAGAGCTTCTAAAATGTGAACTTTGTGGTTCAGAGGCACTGGCAGCCTCTGAACCCTCCTGGTGCTTTGGTCTGATCATGGGAGACATGAGGTTCTCTCAGAGCTCTTGTTTTCTTGTTTTGCTTTTCCAGCTGTGTTGAAAATACAGATATTTATGGTCTGTCCCATGGCAGAGGCAGCTTCCAAACCTCCTGCCTGGCTCTGTGTTCTCCTGATGTCCATGGGAGTACAGAACATGACTGCAGAAGCATTTGTTCCTTCCTTCTCCTTGCCTTTTCCAAGCCACAATTATATCCCAGTCGTGGCAGAACATTCCCCTGGTAGAGCATTGCTCATCCTGTCCCCAAGCAGCAGCCATGGCCACCCCCAAATCCCCATGGCTGGCTTGAAATGAAACCCATTGCCCTTTGGTGAATGTTCACCAAACACCCTTTCCTGTTGCCTGCACTAACCACAAATCCTTTTCCCAGCACCCTTGGAGAACAATCCTGCATGCCAGAGAATCATGGAATCAGAATGCCAGGGACTGGAAGGGACCTCTGGAGATAATTGAGTCCAACCCCCCCTGTCCCAGCAGGATCACCCAGGGCAGGACACACAGGAATGCATCCAGGGGGTGTTGGGAAGTCTCTAGAGGAGACTCCACAACCTCTCTGGGCAGGGCTCCATCACCCTTCTGGTAAAAAAAGTTTTTCCTCCTGTTAAGGTGGAACTTCTCCTGTTCCAGTTTATGTCTGTGGCTCCTCATCCTATCAGGAGCACCACTGAAAAGATCCTGGCCCCTTCTTCTTGACACCCACCCTACAGATATTTGTTAACAGGAATAAGATCCCCTCTCACTCTTCTCCAGACTAAACAACCCCAGGTCTCTCACTCTTTTCTCACCAGACAGATGTTCCAGTCCCTTGATCATCCTTGTAGCCCTCATTGCACCCTCTGGAGTGTATCCCTGTCCCTCTGGAACTGGGGAGCCCAGAACTGGACACAGGATTCCAGATGTGGTCCCAGTAGGGCAGAAGGGGAGGAGAACCTCCCTCAGCCTGCTGGACACACTCTTCTTCATGCCCCCCAGGATCCCCTTGGCCTTCTTGGCCACAAGGGCACGTTGCTGTCCCCTGGAGAACTTACTGCCCACTGGGACTCTCAGGTCTTTTTCCTTGGAGCTGCTTTCCAGCAATTCAGCCCCTAACCTGGACATGGTGTGATCCACAGAATCTTTCAGGTTGGAAAAGACCAACAAGCTCAACCATCATCTCTACAAAGTTCTCCCCTAACCCATATCCCCCAGCACCACATCTGAACGACCCTGAAACCCCTCCAGGGATGGTGACTCCACCACCTCCCTGGGCAGCCAATTCCAGGGTCTGACAACTCTCTCCGTGGAAAATTTCTTCCTAATGTCCAATCCAAACCTACCCTGTAGCAGCTTGAAGCCATTCCCTTGTGTTCTGTCCCTAATTCCTCACGGATTCCTCCAGATGATCCAATTGTCCATGCAGTGGTCCTGAGACCCTTCCTCAGGTGAGGCACTGAGCTGGGTCATTACTCCCAAAAATCCTTTGGAAGAGGCTTCATCATCACCAGAATTGATACAACTTGAGACAACTGGGCAAGTTCAGGTGACTCAGGTTCACTGCCTTGCACACAACCCCTTCCAAGAAATATTTTGAGGGGGGGAGGAAGCAGTGAGCCACAATCTGCCCCCACTCTGCATCGTGGGGCAAGATTTTAGTCACTGCCAAGAGATGCAGAGGCCGGGGCAGAGAGGAGTCTCCTGTGTGCCTCAGTAAGTCTCTGCTGTGGAAATTTTATGAACTATTAGTAGCTCTTTAATGATCCTGAAAACAATCTCATTTTCACTTAGTTCTGTGCCTAGTGAGCCGTGGTGAAGGAATCTTTGAGGATCCTGGAGCCCGGGATGCAGCGTGGCAGCATTGCTGTGCTAGGGCTGAGGCAGAGGGGTTTAGTGATGGGCTCTGCACAGAAATAAAGGGCATGGGTAGGGGCAATGAAATCTGAGTTCTGCCATCCTCTGGGTACCAGTCCTGTGCCAACTTGCACGTCCTTCTGGGTCAGGAGATGCTGTGGTTGCTTCTTCTTTTTCTTTTTTTATTTATTTATCTTTTTGTCTGTTCATTTTATTTATTTTATTTTGAGGTTTAAACGTTAGGGTGAAAAGCTGGTTTGGGGTTCTGGATCAGTCAGCTTCACTATCACTTCACTGTTATTCAGATGCTTCCCAAAGAAAAGGAACAAAAAGTGATTGAATCCAGCAGGAGCTGTGGCCAGAGGATGTCATGTGAAGGTTGCCATGAGGGACTCTTCCCAAAAGCCTCAGCTGGCCCCTGAGCAGGGGGTTGAGGTCTGGGAAGGCCTCACTGGAGCTCCTGCCTTCCAGCCAAAGGGCTGATGGTGAATCTGGAAGGGACTGGTTGGAATCTGCTCTGCTGAGGTCAAACTGGGGCCTCCTGCTCAAGCTTGTGGGCACCTCCTCTGCCTCCTCCTCCTCCTCCCAGAATTTCCAGCTGAAGGAGGTGGAAGGTGGTGCCAGAAGTTACATGGGCAGAGCTGAGGTGACACCTGAGGTGCTTCATGAAGTAGCAGAGTGTGGGACCCTGGGGCATCAGCAGTCTCATTAATGCTTTGATCCCCTTTGATCCCCTTGCCCTCAAACCAGGAGGAGTTGGTGCTTTACTGGTACCACCTCACAGCCCTGAAAGGGATGGAGGCAGCAGCCTCAGCTGCCTTCCTGAGAATCCACACCTTTCCCAAGGACTTCAGGAAGGGGGAAGTGTTAGATAGCACCCATCAAGGTGGTTCTCAAACCATCAGCTCTGTTCCTCAGTTTTCCTTGACCTTCAAGAGGTTCTTCAGCTTTAGCTTTCTCTCATCCTTTTAACCAGTTTGCTGGGGGCCACTGGTGGAGTGGCTGTGCTGGTGCACTACTGAAATCTGGATGTCAGACCCCAAAATCTCTGCTAATGAACCCAGAGGATGATTTATTTATTTATTTTTTTAGGCAAGATACTGATCAAAGGGGATGCTTTACTCCAGACATCCTCACCCTCCCAGGCAGAGATCAGGGAGAGGGGAGTGGACATGTGTGCAATGGGCTTGGTTTTTTTCCTTGGCTGAATGAATTTGAGGCCCTTCAGGATGTTTTTAGTTGAGACTCTGCTGCAGTATCCCAGGGGCTTTGCCACAGCTTGGAAATAATTTTGCTCCAGTGTCCCCCGGTTTGGGGTTCTTTGTGGGTTTTCAAGCTCTTCCCAGCTTCAGGTGGGATGAGGGGGTAGGAGGACATCTCAGGTCTGGGTTTTCAGGTGTCTTTTCCATCCCTGAACTTCATCTAATGCTTCTGCAGGAGGTTGGCTGGGGGGGTGTGTGGAGCTGGGGAGCTACAGCTGCTCAGGGGGGTGAGTTCAGGAGCTCCATCCCGGGAAATGTCCCAGAGGGGTGAAAGTGCCAGAGTGAGGTGTGGCCAGGAAGGGGTTAACAGGTCACTGCTGCACAGGAGCTCCAGCAATTCCTGGAGAACCATTTGCAAGTTCCCCAGTTTCCAGGAAGCAGCTGAGAGGAGAGGGAAGAGGAGCTGCTTTTCTTGCTGGAGAGCCCTGTCCCTGCTCTCCCCTGCCCACACCCGGCAGCTGCAGCTGGTGATGGTGCTGAGGTCCTCTTCCCTCCCCTGCTCACTCATATCTGCACCTGGGAGGGAACAGATAAGGTGAGGGAGAGGTGGGGGACCTGGCCTGGGGTGGGCTGGGCTCCTGAAGGAGTTCTCATTAAGAGAGAAAAGAGAGGGAAGAGGCTGTTGGAGAACGTTCCGCGCCGTCCTTTTCAAGGAGGAAATTGGATTGCAGGCACAGAGCCCACTTGTCTGGCTGAAGTGGAGCTGAGCTCGTTTCCAGGAGCCCTTGGGCAGAGTCTCAGGGGGGGGGTTTAGAGCCCTTCAGTTCCTGGGAATGCTGCCTGCAGCTGGGCTGCCTCCTCTCTGGGTTTTGTTGTACCTGGGGTGCTCTTCGCCACCCTTCCCGTGTGGCCTTTCTCCCTCACAACCTTTTTTTGTCAGGGCAAAGGACACAGTGTCTGATTCAGGGCAGAGAGAACAACTGCATTCCTTCTTTTCCTCCTGAAAAACACCCAAATTGGGCCAGATGCTGATGAGAAAACACCCCTACCCCAGCATGGCACAGGGAGACCCAGTGCTGGCTCTCGGGAGCTCCTTTGGGCACCATCCCTCCCTGGAGGTGACTTCCCTGCTTGCCCATCACACTGAGTTAAAAACCTTTTTGCCTTTCTTCTCACAGGTGTTGGCACAAGGAACTACTACAGGAAGATTGGCTACGAGCTGGAAGGACCTTACATGGTGAAAAAGCTGGACTGATCCCCCAGGAGGTCCTCGCTGGGGCGGAGAGGAGAGGGGACTCATCCTGGAAAGAAAGCTGAAGGTGATGAGCAGAAGCTGGAAACCAAAGAAGAAAGAACCAAGAAACCAGAAGCTGGAAACCCTGGCCATCTGCCAGGGACTTGCTTGTGCCAGAGCCAAGAGATCTGCCTGAGATCTGCCCCAGGAGAGGTCCCTGTCACCCTGCCCCATCTCCAGGGTGGGCTCTGATAGAGGACTGAAGTGTAGGTGAACTGAAAGGGTCCCATCATGTCTGTGACTCTGTCAAGGGCCTTTTAATGTTCCAGCATGGAAATTGTGTGGGTTGTTCTGCAACATGAAGTGATTTCTTTCTCTGTGTGTATTTATTTTTACTGCTCATCCCAAGTGATGCTCTTTGATCCTTTTACTGTCGGAGACCATGAGGAATGAAAGCTGCTGCCTTGCTGGGGGTAGGAATTTGAGATTAAAACTTACACTGAAGCTCTCCAGGGACACCCAGCCATGGAGTAACAGGTTAGAAGGGATCTCCAAGGTCCAACCTTACTCAAAACAGGTCCAATTGGCTCAGGAGTGTCTCCAAGGGTGGAGATACTCAGTGGGTGTGGGTGGAGTCTCCAGGTCCCTGTTCCAGTATTTGCCCACCCATTTGTTGGAAAAGTTTTTCCTAATCCCTGGTGGCATTTTACTGTGTTTCAGCTTGTGCTCTTGGCCTGTCACCATGGACAAGTCTGGGGAAAGTCTGCTGCTGGTCTCCAAGCTTTTCCTTGCACATCCCATACTCCCAGTACTGGAACCATCCTCGTGGCCTCTGCTCTGTTTTTTCAGTCAATGTTTCCAGCACTGGCTCTGCTGCTTCTCCAGCCTGTATCCCATGGATTTGGGCATGAGGATGTCATATGGCAGCAGTGTCAGAGGCCTTGGGCAAGGTCACAGTACACAACATCATTTTCCTTCCCTGTGTCATCTCACAGGCAGCAGTGGGGTTGCTCGTGCACCATCTGCTCACGGGATCCCTCCTGCCTCTTCCCAACTCTCCTTTCCCTTCTCCATCCCCATCTCCCTGCAGGAGAAAGCTTGGGAGAGGGTTCAGTCCCTGTTTCTCCCACCAGAGATGTGGGGGCTCACTGCCTTGTAGCTCCTCAGATCCTCCTTGGTGTGAACCATCACACACCTTTTCCAGGCTTTGGGAATCCCATCAGGAACAGGTTTTTTTGCAAATGGAGAGAGGTGAGACACAGGAGGAAGCTGTGAGCCTGGGTGATGTGCTCAGCACCTTCCTCACCTCTCCCCAGGCTGGTGGAGATGACCCAAGGGCTGGTGGAGATGTCCCAAGGGGTGGTGGGTGCCCTTTGTGTGTCTGCTCAGCTTCAGAAAATCAGGAGGGAACGGCGGGAGCTGCGACCACCTCTGCCTCGGGGCTTTTTGGGTTTTTTATAACATTTCAATCACAAAACCAAGGTTGAAACCCAGAGTAGAGAGGTTGACATTTCAGGTGTTGCTCTAATAAATGTCTCTGTCAGGAGCCTTCTGGAAACCTGTCCAAGCAATGAGTGCTGGGACGTGTGATTGACAAGGAGGGAGGAAAAGCTGCTGCCCCGCTCCATGGCTGCTTCCACCAGTTTTTTGGTGATGAAAAAACTTGGAGAGACCCAAAATACCCAGCAAGGAAGTGGTTATTGGTGAAGGTAAATGCTGGCACTTTGTGTTTGAGGGGCTGGGGAGTCAAAAAGCACAGAGCAGCTTGTGGGTGCCTAAACCCTGAGCCTCCAGCCCCGGGTGGTTTGATTTGGTAGAGCCATAGGATGGTTTGGGTTGGGAGGGACCTTAAAGCTCATCCAGTTCCAACCCCCTGTAAGGTCAGGGACACCTCCCCCAGCCCAGGGTGCTCCAAGCCCCATCCAACCTGGGCTGAGACACTGCCAGGGATGGGGCAGCCACAGCTTCCCTGGGCAACCAGGGGCTCAGCACCCTCAAATTCAAGAATTTCTTCCTCATGTCCAACCTCAATCTCCCCTCTTCAAGTTTTAATCCTTTGTCCCCTTGATTCAGAGGTGAGAAATGAAGGGGGTTGTTTCCTGCTTTGTTGACCTCATTGTTTTCATCCTCCCCAGTGCTGGGAAATGGGGCACGTTCAGCCTCTGGACACTGTCAGAGCAGAGATGGAAAGGGCTGCATTAAGAGGGGGATGCAATTGCGGTGCAGAACCCTTAAAATTTTCCACAAAATTTGTTTTTCTGGTGCCACTGACACAATTATGAATCACTCTGACGCGTGCAGCTTTGACAGCCCCATTTTTATTTTTATTTTTTTCCAGGTACTGTCCAGAGAACCTCTCTGCTTCCCTGCATCTGTGAGCACGGCCCTCCAGCAAAGCTGGGAAACATTGGATGTGTTTCTTGTTTGCCTGGTTTGTTTTGTGGTTTTGTTTTGGTTTTTTTTTAAAGGCCACTGCTTTCCAAGTTTACAAGCAGCTTTATCAATATTTTTTTTTTTTTTTTGAGGGGAGGTTATTATTTTTAGCTTCCCATTTTTATGTTCTTCCTGGGGTGATTTCATGCTGCGCTGGCTCAGCTCCTGAGAAACTCTCCAGGCTTGTCTGCACAAGCTCAGGTTTGTTTTGAAGTGTGATGCATCAATTTGGGTCCATTTGATATAAATGCAGCCAAATAAATAGCTGGGTTGTGCTTCTCTCCAAGCCATTGCTTCCACCAGGGATGGGGAGTTCCTCCAGCCTGTGTTCTTGGTGTTACATCCTGTTCCAACTGGGCTTTGGGATGGAGTCAGATCTCAGGAGGTGGCTCTGCAGCAGGGTTCCCCCCCCCAACCCCCAGGGAGCATTTCTGGGGTGGCCCAGGAGACACAATGGTTTGCAGAATGGTCCTTGGGTGGCAGCTGAAGCTCCAGGTTGTCACCTCTGTGTTTCTGCCCAAGTTTAAAAATAAAGTGGGGGGTGGGAGTCACCTCTGGAGGAGGTGAAGAAGGGACACGTTAGCAGGGGAGGGGGAGATTGGTTAATTGGGCCCAAGCTCCAAGATTAAACAAATTAAATCTGACCAAGAGCACCTGAGGGAGCTGTGGGTGTTGATCCTGGAGCAGAGGAGGCTGAGGGGAGACCTTCTGGCTCTCTGCAACCCCCTGAGAGGAGGTTGGAGCCAGGGGGGGTC
Source organism: Florisuga fusca (assembly GCA_038090715.1). NCBI lineage: Eukaryota > Metazoa > Chordata > Aves > Apodiformes > Trochilidae > Florisuga > Florisuga fusca. Next base: position 313,279 of record JAAWXA010000069.1, read on the forward strand.
GGGCTCTGCTCCCCAGGAACAAGGGATGGGACAAGAGGAAGGGCCTCAAGTTGTGCCAGGGGAGGTTGAGGTTGGAGCTGGGGAACAATTTCTCAATGCCTGGAAAGGGTTGTCAGGGCCTGGCCCAGGCNGGCAACTTGCTCATCACCATCACCATCAGCTTGGGTGCCAGTGGGTGCCAAAATGAGATGGGAAATCTCAGCCATACACAACTAACCCAGATTACTCTCCCTTTCACTTCTCCTTATTAGAATTATAGAATCATTAAGGCTGGAAGAGACCTCTAGCCTTGGAGCCTGGAGGTCACCTCCCCGGAGGAGCCGGGCAGCCCGGGGAGCCCCGACCCGGTGTACGCCCGGGTGCTGAAACCACCCCGGGTACCACAACCCCTTCAGCCCCAAGAAGAAGCCCCACTCCAAGAAGGAAAACCTCCATCCCTGCCGGAAAAAGGGGAGGAGGGGTTTCAGACCCTGGAGATGTGGTGCTGAGGGACAGGGGGCAGGGGGGGCCCTGGCACTGCTGGATTAAAGGTTGGATTTGATGATCTCCAAGGTCTTTTCCAACCTGAACGATTCAGTGATTCTGTGTGTGGATTTTCCTCAGGTTTTAGCATGGCCCATGAGGTGTCTCCTTGCCTGGACATCAGTCTGGGTGAGATCCTTCCCCTGAGGAGCATTCTGCTGCCAGCAGGGAAAAGCCAAACTCTGCTTCCCCTAAAGCTGCTTCAGGCTTTTCTGTGTTTGCAGCACACGAGGCAGAGACAGGAACAAGTCTGGTGAGATCTCAGACACCTTTAGCTGCAGAAATCATAGAATCACAGAATAACTTGGAAGGGACCTCTAAAGCTCACCCAGTCCCACCCCTGCAGTATCAGGGACACCCTCACCCAGATCAGGGTGCTCAGAGCCTCCTCAAGCCTCACCTTGAATATCTCCAGGGATGAGGCCTCAACCACCTCCCTGGGCACCCTGTGCCATTGTTCCACTGCCCTCATGGGACAGAACATCCAGTCCAAGGGGAACATCCCAGCAAAGGGAACATGAAACCCCCACCCTGGGAAAAAAGAGGCTCTGCAGCTCCTTCCTGGGGTGCTGCTTGAAGCTCTGTAGCCAGACTTCATTAATTTGGGACCACAGGGAGGGGACCAGGTGGCCAAAAAGCAAACTGGGGAGCCCAGAGGGATCCTGACCTGGGCAGAGGGACAGAGAAGGAGCTCTTTGCCAGGAGGATTCCACACGATGGACATGGTCACATTCCTTGCCAGGTACCACCAGTGCTGGCTTGCAAGGGACATCTGACATTGCAGCCAAGTGCCCTCCTGCTGCTGGCATCTTCCTGGCTGAAGTCTCCTGCCAGAAAAGAAATCAAACATATCTTTGGTCTTGTTTATTTTTTTTTTAGTGATTTTTCTTTTTTTTCCCCCCTCCAGACTGAGGATGAGCAGTGGGCCTTGTCCTGGGCATGCAGGGAGGAGGAAGCCTTGCTGAGCACCAAAAAACTTTGATGTAGTTTATTATAAGATAAATTCTCAGCTCTGATTTAGCTTGGCTGGGGTGTGCTGGCTTTTTCCTGGCCTGGCTGCTCCTTCCCAGTAGCCACTCAGCCACCCTGAGGAATTTTACAGTTGCCTAAGACTCTTTTTTTGCAGTACTCTGACAGTTTGGGTTATTATGGTCAGGCTCAGAGATTTTAATTTTTTTTTTCCTCCATTTGAGTACAGGTACAACCTTCTTGTGGAGCTCGTGTGTGATTAATTATGGGAGAGCTGGCTTTGAAATTCTGCAGCCCCTGGACTGTGTCTGCCTTCTGCAGCCATGGACCCTCCTGCATGGTGAGGGTCATAGCATGGTTTGGGTTGGGAGGGACCTTAAAGCTCATCCAGTTCCAGCCCCCTGCCATGGTCAGGGACACCTCCCCCAGCCCAGGGTGCTCCAAGCCCCATCCAACCTGGGCTGAGACACTGCCAGGGATGGGGCAGCCACAGCTTCCTTGGGCAACCTGGGCAACCAGGGGCTCAGCACCCTCAAATTCAAGAATTTCTTCCTCCTGTCCAACCTCAATCTCCCCTCTTCCAGTTTTAACCCATTCCCCTTCTCCTCTCCCTACCCCCCCGTGTCCAAAGCCCTCCCCCAGCTTTCCTGTAGCCCCTTCAGATACTGGAAGGTTGCTCTGAGCTCACCTACATGACAGGAATCACAGAATCATTAAGGTTGGCAAAGACCTGAGACCACCAAGTCCCACAATCAACCCCACACCACCAGCCAGCTAAACCATGTCGTGAAATGCCAAATTTATACATTTATTTTTTTAACACCTCCAGGGATGGTGACTCCACCCCTGCCCTGGGCAGCTGTTCCAGTGCCTCACCCCTCTTTCAATAAAGAAATTGTTCCTAATATCCAATCAAAATCTCCCCTGGAGGAACTTGAATGAAGTTCATCAAGGAGATAAGGGCTTAAGAAATTGTTCAAAACCTGAAAAAAAAGTCAAGAGAAAGAAGAAAAAAAAAACAAAACAAAAAACACAAACAACCCACACAATACAATTGTCCTGTAAAAGCCAACAAACCACAGGAGAGCCCAGACCTGTGGCTGAGCCCACACCTGTGGAAATGAAACCTGGGGCTGGGAAGGTCCTGAATTTCCTTGTTCCAGGTTGAAATGGTGCAGAGGGAGGATTCAGCCCCCCTGCTGTGGGATGGCTGTTTGTGCTGCATCCTCCCTGCTCCATCACCCATCACCTTGAGGCTGATGCTGAGCAGGGTTGTGTTCCCCTGCCTGCACCCAGCTCCTTCCAGCCCACAAGGGAAGAAAAAAATAAGGCAGAAGACAAAAAAGAAAGGAAGACATGGGTGAGCAGAGGTGGCCAGCTGAAGATACTCAGCAGAAGAAGGCCAAAAAGCAGTGAGTCATGCTCCTTCCTGCTCTCATTTCAGCCTGGAGCCTTGCTCTCCAGTTTTTGGGAGGCTGATGCTCTCCTCCTGCCTGCAGTCAGGTGTGGGGACCATGGCTGAGCTCAGGGGCAGCTTTGAGCAGCAAAAACCTGCTGAGGGCAGGGGCAGCAGGGCTGGCTTTGTCATTTCATGGCTGTGGAGAGAAGCTCTGCCAGCTTCAATATTTCTTGGGCTCTTATTTCTGTGCCTTTTCCTCCTGCCTTTGAAATTATCTTCTGCTTCTGCTTTGGTAGAGCTGGAGTGAAGGGTCTGCTAAGAGTTCCCCCCCCTCTGCTGAAAGCACAAGGGCTGCAGAGCAGGATTCTGCTTCCCAAAGCCATGGGAAGAAGCCTCTCCAAGCCCAGGAGAACTGCTCTGCAACCCTCCAGGCTTGGGGCAGAGCAGCTGGAAAGTGACTGGTGGGAAAGGACCTGGGGGAGTTGGTCAAGAGCAGCTGGACATGAGGCAGTGTGTGCCCAGGTGGCCAAGGTGGCCACCAGCACCCTGGCTTGAGCCAGCACTGGAGTGGTGTCCTGGTTTGGGCCAGGATAAAGGTGATTTTCTGGTTTGTACTTTTGCTTTCAGCTCAGTTTCTCGTAAGGAGCTGCACTTGCTGAAATTAACAGCAAGTTATCACCTTTATCCTGGCCCAAAGCAGGACAAGTGGCCATCAGGAGCAGGGCAGGGATCATCCCCTGTGCTGGGCACTGCTGAGGCTGCACCCCCAATCCCGGGGTCAGTTCTGTGGCCCTCAGGAGCAGAAGGAGATTGAGGGGCTGGAGAGTGTCCAGAGAAGGGGATGGAGCTGCTGGGAGGGCTGGAGCAGCTCTGCTCTGGAGCCAGGCTGAGAGAGTTGGGGGTGTTCAGCCTGGAGAAGAGAAGGCTGCAACGGGGAGACCTTAGAGCACCTTCCAGTGCCTGAAGGGGCTCCAGGAAAGCTGGGGAGGGACTGGGGACAAGGGCCTGGAGGGATGGGAGCCTGGAGGGGGAAGGGTTTCCAGCTGCAAGAGGGGAGATGGAGAGGAGATCTTGGGCAGGGAGAAATTCTTGGGTTGGACTTGGTGCTCTCAGAGGTCCTTTCCAACCATGACCATTCTGTGATTCCCAGATCTGGGACATGGGTTAGTGGTGGGCTGGGATAAGGTGATGTCCTGGATGGACTGGAGTGGGACAGGACAAGGGGGAAGGGTTTCCAGCTGCAAGAAGGGAGAAGGAAATGAGATCTGAGGGAGAAATAGTTTGGGGTGAGGGTGCTGAGCCCCTGGTTGCCCAGGTTGCCCAAGGAAGCTGTGGCTGCCCCATCCCTGGCAGTGTCTCAGCCCAGGTTGGATGGGGCTTGGAGCACCCTGGGCTGGGGGAGGTGTCCCTGACCATGGCAGGGGGGTTGGAACTGGGAGGTCTCTAAGGTCCCTTCCCACCCAACCAGTCTGGGATATTCTCTGATTCTGACACCAGGGTCCTGATCCCAGCACAGAACATGTGGGTGTCCTTGTCACTCAGTGTGGGGCTGGGTCCCACATCAGGGCTCCAGACAGCTCCCAAGACATCCACAAAGCCACTTCAGAAAAATAAACCCTTGCTCAAAAACTTCAGACTCTTTGGGGAAGTTGTTAAGAGGTCAAATGCTGAGGGTGTTTGGGTTTTACACTCCAATGTGTCCACCAGCACCTGGTGGGATGATGGCTCCCAACTTCCCTCTTGCCTGTTTTCCAGGGAAAACCACTCCAGGCCCTACTGCAAACAGCCCTGTGCCCAGGGAGCAAAGTTGTGCTGCGAGGAGGTTTGCCAGGAGCCTCCACCTTGTTTCCATTTAAAAAACCAATTTCATCTAAATTCTCAGATCCTGCAGCTCTTTGAGAAGAAAGGCAAAGCTTGGGAAGCTTAGAGAGGGAGCAAACCACTGCTTCCAACTTCAAAAACCTCAGCAGAATCAATTAAAGGGCGTGGGGAGGTGTGTGTGTGTGTGAAGAATCTGCAAAGCCCAGCAGGGACTGACAGCTGCACAAGCTCATTACCTGTTCAAACCTTCTCCTGATGATGTTCAGCCTGGGCACCTTGGGGTCTGTGGAGTTTTTTGGGGTCTTTGGAGCTTGCTGGGGTCTTTGGAGCTTGTTGGGGTCCTTAGTTTGCCTACCAGAGGAGCTGGGTGTGCTCTGCAAAGAGAATGCCAAGACAGGGTCTGTGCTCTGTGCTGTGCTCCCCCCTTGGGTGGGGGAAGGCAGGAGGGACCAAAGGAGCAACGTGGCCAACATTTAGGGAGAGAGGGAAGGAGGGAGTCATGGGAACCAAGTGCCCCAGGGTTTAAACTGGGGGACAGTGTCCCATGAAACTGGAGGTTTTCCCCCTTTTCCTTAGTTTGCAAAGATTTCCCCAGATTCAGGCAGGCCCCTTTCCCTCCAGCACCCTCACAAGTTTCTTACCTTCCTTCTTACCTCTCCAGCTGTGCAGAACTGAAATCCTTCCCCTGAGCCCTGGGCCAAGGGAAGGTTTCTGAATGAGGATCAGAGGAGTGGCACAGCCTGCAGCTTTCCCTGAGCTCCCTCCTTCCCCAGCCTGCAGGAGCAGGGCAGCAAAGCTGATTTTCCTTATCTTGTCCCAAGCTCCTGCTGAGATGTGAGACTTCATCCAAGCAGCTCCTGGGTCCTCAGGTCCTCCTGGGAATGAGCAACACCTCCAGTGTGGTGGTTGCCTGCAGATAACTGCTCAGTGCTGGGGGAACCTTCTGTCATCTCTGTGATTAACAGGCCTGGGAATTTGTTTAGTTCTTAACAAAAAAAAAAAAAAAAATAATAGGAATACGAATAATAAAAGCTTCCAAGCAGCTGGAAGAGGTGATGGACTGAAGAGACAGTGATAAAAGAAAAAGAGCTTCTGCTGTCTGCTGAGATGTGCTGGGCTCCTGATGAATGGAGGATTCAGCTCATGAATGATTTGGAGCCAGTGCTTAATTTTAAAAGAAAAATAGAAAAGTATTGACTGGCCTGATCCTGACTGGGGACAGCAGCCAGTGGTGAATTCTTCCCCAGCTAAATTCACCCCCCCAGCTCCTCTTGCATCACTGTGAGAGATGGGATTTCATCCACTGAAAAAAAAATTAAAAATGGGCTGAAGCATCCTTCATCCAAAATAATGAGTGAGACTGCCTGCCCCATGGCCAGTGCTGGTGTTTAGAGCTGTTCCCACTAACAGGACGCTTGTTGCAGGGGAGAAAGAAAGAAGAAATGGAGAAAAAAGCAAACACAGATTTCCTCACTGAAGCAGAACAAAGCTTCAGCTTCACTGTTAGCTGGAAAACCAAAGCTGAGCCATGGATCCATGTTCTTCCCTGTTCTTTTATCTTTTCTTCAAGATATTATGACCATAGATTAAAAAAAAACTTAAAAAATCATCCTTAGATGACCCCTGCCTGTGCTCTGACCTAGGGAAAAACCAACAGTGCCAAAGCCCAGGCAGCCTCTTGCAGCCACCCTTGGCAGCATCCTGCTCTTCCTAAATTTATTACTTTTTAACCATAGAATTCTTTGAGTTGGAAGGGTCCAATTCCCACCCCCCTGCCATGGTCAGGGACACCTCCCCCAGCCCAGGGTGCTCCAAGCCCCATCCAACCTGGGCTGAGACACTGCCAGGGATGGGGCAGCCACAGCTTCCTTGGGCAACCTGGGCAACCAGGGGCTCAGCACCCTCAAATCCAAGAATTTCTTCCTAATATCCAATCTGAAACTCCCAGTGTTAACCCATTCCCCTTGTCCTCTCCCTACCCCCCCGTGTCCAAAGCCCTCCCCCAGCTTTCTTGTAGCCCCTTCAGATATTGGGAGGTTGCTCTGAGCTCACCTGGGAGCCTCCTCTTCTCCAGGCTGAACAACCCCAATCCCTCAGCCTGGCTTCCCAGGGAGGTGCTCAGCCCTCTGAGCATTTGAGTGGCTCCTCTGGACACCTTCCAGGATCATCAAAGATCAGCCCCAGGATGCAGTTGGCCTTCTGGGCTGCAATTCCACATGGATGTCTCATGTCCACCTTCTGACCCACGAGTCCTCCCAGGACTTTTCCCACATTGGAGCTCTCCAGGGTGTCCTCCCCCAGCCTATATCCATGTCTGGCCTTGCCTTGGCCCAGCTGCAGGACCTTACACTTGCCCTTGTTGAACCCCAGGAGGTTCACCTGCTCCCACTGCTCCACACAAGTGGCAATCACTGACAAATCTCTTCCTCCAGTCCCCCAAAGCAAAGTTTTCCTCAAGCCCCAGCTGATTTCCCATGACAGGAGTGCCTGGAAGCACAGTCTGGGGGCTCAGGGGGTGTAAGGTGAGAAAGGAAGAGAGCAGCAGCAGCATCTTCCAAGAGCTGGAAGAAAAACTGCCCAAAACTGGCACCGTGGGGAGAGCAGCTCCATCAGCAGCTCAGCAAGGGGGTTAGGACCTCCCCTAAAGCAAAGCTGCTCTTAAACACCACTCTGAGAATTATTTTCCAGCAATCTGTCTGATTTCAGCCCTCTGACACTCCAGCCATCACCAGGGAGCTCAACAACTCACCCCTGAGCTGTGCAACCCCCCCTTAAGTTGCCCCAGAGCATCCACTCCATAAAGAGGAGTTTGTTTTCTCCCTCACATCCATAATTTAACCAATATCCCTCCCCCACTCCCTAACTGGAGGTCTCTGGCAAACTCTTCTCTATTTTTCCTTTTTTTAAAAAATTTTTTTTCTCAGCTATATTATTATTAATGAGCTGTGTGCAGCTTTTGACACAGAACCCCACAATTTTATTTTTTTTTCCCCCACCATTCCTTTCCCAGCTACACAGATATAAAATTTACCCTTTCCACCACTTCTGTTTTCACAAAGCTCCAAGCAGCAGCTCCAGGATTCTCCCCCCACATCCCTTTCAGTCACTGAAATTAGAGGTTGTCATTGCAGATGCTCATTTACAGCAGGCACTGGAGGAAGGCTTAATGAATTGTGGTACCTTAACAACAACAAAAAAAATGAGTTACATGTGATTCTAAGGAGATGCTCAGTGTAACCAGACTTTTAGTGCATTATTAAAAATAAAAACAGTGGTTTATTAATTTAGAAATACAGTTTCACATGATTTAAAGGATAGGTAGAGACTAGCTAAAAAGATCTGGGAGATTTGCACCTAGCAGGGCAAAAAAAATGAGGAAAAAAAAAAGAAGCAGCCATTCTTCTGACCCATAATTCTCAGGTTGTGCACCCAAACCCATTTTATTCCAGGAAAATGGATCTGGTCCCAACTAGAAATAGCCCTGGAAGAGAACTGGAGTGATCTAAGAGGTGGCAGAGCAGAGGCAAGGGAGTTGTGGTGGGATTAAAAAGAATGAGGAAACCTTCCCTCAGAAGAGGAAGGCAGAAGGGGTTTCCTGACCAGGGACAAAAACCTCCTCAGGGGTCCCAGATGAGTTAAAAATGAAGGACAAAAATTAGGTTAAAAAAAATAAGGTCCCAGATGAGTTAAAAATGAACTATGAGGGTTAAGGACAGAGCTGTAGTCAGAGGTAGAGCTGCTGCTACCAGAGGAAAAAGTGCTCTCCAGAACCTCTGCCTTTTAGTCCCAAAAGGTCCAACTCCCCATTCCCAGCTCCTTCCCAGTCCCCAGCACTGAGGTGTTGGGAGCTGAATGAGCTTCAAAGTCACTCAGTGTCTCTCCTTTGCTGCCTGCAGGAACAGACAAGCATGAGCAGATCAGTGACTCTCTAAATTCCAAAAACAAAGTTTAATTTAACGATTGGAATGATTATTTTTTTTTTCATACCTCTTCCACTCCTATTGGTGAGCCCATTCCTTACCTGCTGCAGGCACTGAGACCAATTACTGCTTTGCATCTGCAGGGCAAACCTGGCTGACAGCCTGGAGGAGGAGGTGAGAAACTTCCTCATGGAAAACCAGGGAATCCTCTGGATAAAGTCACGGGAGGAAGAAAGAGCCTCTCCCAGAATTTAAGCTCACCAAACACTGCTTAAAGCACAGAGCCTTCTGGACTGCAGCCACAATCTTGGTGGAGGACAGGGGGAAGAAATTAGAGAATGATTTCTGACAGAAATAAATGTATTTCTGTCCTCAGGGTGGCACAGAGGGGGTCACCATGTCACTTTTTTTTTTTTTTGGCTGCTTATTCCTGTCCACCAAGAGTGAACAACACACCTCCAGCAGAGAGGAGAAACCTTTTTATGTTTTTTTTTTTTTTTTCCTCCAGGAACTCCCATCTCCTTAAGGAAAGAAAAGAGGAGCAGAGTTAAGTTTACAGAAACACAGTTTACAGAAAGGTTGTGGGGTTTTTTTTTTTGCCAACCTGGGTGGCAAATTAAGACTCCCCATTTACCTGCCAAGATTCCAGCTCTGTCCTTTTCCTTTTCCTTGGAAGAACAGCTGGCACAAGCAGCTAGCACAGCAGGAAGCACAATTCCTTAAACTACTTTAAGTGTTGGTGTGACGCAGAAGTTCTAATCACGAGTTGGCATCTTTCACATTCTTTGTATTTATTTTAAGAAAGCATTTTAGTTCATCTAAGCAAGAATATTCAGAAGCTACTGTGAAGGAAACAGAGTTTTGTTTCTGCTCAAAACCCCACAAAATTCTCAGAAGAAGACACTGAGAGCTTTTTGCCAGCTCACTCAGCAGCAGAGCACTTGGGTTACGTGGCCAAGCAGCAGGGAGAGGAGAATCACCCAAACCCAAACCAACCAAAGAAAAAAAGCTCCAATTAAACCTCATATAAAGACAATTTCTGTGCCAAGGGGTTATCAGTGAGAAGGCAGGGCTGGCAAGGTGGTCAGCACACAGTTGGGGCAGAGAGATTGATCTCCAGAAGGTTTCTCCTTGTTCCTTGGCTGTCCTTTGGAAGGGCAGTCACAGGATGGGAAGAAAAGGGTTGCTTAAAAAAAGTTTAAAAAAAAGTCCTCAAAAAGTGTGGCCAAGCAGTCAAGATCAACTCAGCCAACCTACTCTGCTCACTGTGGAAAAGAACACAAATTATAAAATAGATTACTTTTTTTTTTTTGGTAGCTGTCCTCTTAAAATTACTGTACAAATAAATAAAAATTATTTGTCCATTTAAATAGAACCATTCTGGAAGGAAAACTGGGAAGCCATCACCAGGTCTTCTGGATCAATCCACTCATCCCAAAGGAAGGCAGAGCTGGCTGAGGCCTCCAGGTGACAGTGGGACACAGCACCTGCCAAAAGAGACAAAAAAAAGAGCCAAAGTTGCAAAATAAAAGACTTATTGGCCCATCCCAAAGGTCCCCATGGCTGCTGTGCTGCAGGGGGTGCACACAAAGGAGGAGCAGGGACACACAAGAAGGTTTTCCTCTGAAAATTCCAGTTGTGAGCAGTGAAAGGCTTTACTCACAGGTTCTATATCCAAGGTTTTCTCCCTATCACAAGTTGTATCCCCACCCTTGTCTTGAAATTCAGGAAAGCCAACACACTGAGGTGCTTTTCACCCTGTTCTTCAGATTTACAGTTCTGCCCTACCCTGGAGAGTTCCTTGCAAAAAAATAAAAAATATTTCCTGTTTGATTCAGAGGTGCTACTGGAGAATTCCTCCTGAAGCACCTGGAATCAGCCCAGGGAGAAACCCTGCTCAGCTTCTGCACTACTGCTGCTTCCAGAGTAGGGAAGTTGGATGTGAAATTGGTTCATTTTCTGGCCCAAAACATCCTGGAATTTGGTGTTTAAGACAACCCTGAGCTGGTTTTCATTTCAGGCACAGCAGCTGACAGCATTTTGAGCAGCACAAGATGAGTGCCTCGTGGAGGCACTGCTGGACCCACCCCAGCTACATGCTGGAAACAAAGGGTTTGGGAAGCTTCCTACCCAGCAGGAAAACAATAAAAACCAGGAAAATAAAATCCATCTCTTGGGTGGGGGTTTCAGGGAGACACCCTGGCTGTGCTGGTGGTTTTTTTCCAAACTTGGTGTGCCAACCTTTTTGTTTTCATAATGGAAAAGGAAAGGCAACAGCAGCCAGCCTGCCACCATGCTGCTAGAACTTTTTTTTTCCTCTTAATCCTTACAAATTCCTCTAAAGCAGACTAACCAGGGCTCCAGGGCTGACCTGCCAACCAGTGGCACTGTTAATATTGCAGTGGGCCAGGCCTCCAGGTTCAGCTGGAGGCTCCCACCAGACTAAATCAAGTTGGTTTATGTTTTAAACCTGATTTTTCGAAAATAAAAAGGGTTGGGGCTTGTCCTCTGAGGTCCCATAAAGCATTTGATGCACAAGCACACAAGGAAGTACTAGACAGGCAGGAGAAGGCAGGGATTGGGAAAAAAAAAGAGGGTGTAAGGCAGTTAAACCTGGCCCCAAGGAAAACTGAAATGGAAAATGTGGGAACAGAGAAGCTAGAGTTGAGTTTTATCAAGATGGGCACTGGCAATGGACTTGTTTAATTAGTTAACTAGTTTAATTAACGTTTTCACTAACAGCCTTGGCATAATTAGAAGCATGCCAGTGACCCAGAGCTGGAGGTGTTACTGTTAAAAAAAAAAAAAGGAAAAAAAAAGGAAAAAAAAGGAAAAAAAAGGGGTCAGACACTTTTTCTTCTTGCTGACAGGGGGTGGAACTGGGTAACAGAAAACATCAGGTCATGGGATCTGTGAACAAAAGTGACTGCTGGAACCAGGATCTTATTAATTGGAAGCAACTCCAATGAAAAAAAAATAAAAGCTTTAGGATATGAAGTGATGGATGAAGGGATACAGGTAGGAAGGAGAGAGATGGGATCCTGGAAAACATCAGGAGGAAAGTTTTCAGCCTGAACACAATGCTCATGTTTCACAAGGACCTGAAGAGATTTGTCTACAGTAAGGGCTGAAATTTTGGAGATGGAACCAAGCAGCCAGGCTTGGAAAGGAGGAAATGCTGCTAGGGTTACAGTTGTTCTCTATAAAACAGTGCAGAATGGGCAAACTCCTGGGAAGGAGAAGAACATTTTCAGCTAAAGGACAATCTGTCACAAGATGAGGAGTAACTGAACTGATCAGAAATGTAAGGACAGATATTCAGTCCCAGGGACATTATCACACACAAATCCCTTTATGACCCAGAATCTGGCAAAACCATCTTGAATTTTAAGTTGGAATGCCCAACTTCCAGCAGGGCAGATACCAAAGAGGCCACACACCAAGAACTCACAAGGATCAGGATCTTTTTTTTTTGTTTTCCCTCAAAATGGGCACATAAAACCAACAGTCTCACTGCAGTCCACCAGACCTCCAGTCTAACTTTTCCAAGACATTCTTCAAGATCTTTGACCTTTCCATGTTTAACAGCTGAGGACTGGAAGCTCTCCTGGTGCTCTCTGAGCATTAAAAGTGCTTCAATTCAAATAAAATAAATCTGTCTTTAATCTGACAGCTACTCCCATACCCAAACACCACATTTAAGATGCACACCTACAAATACATCATACCTTTGCCCACTAGAGGTTGTATTTAGTTAGTAAATATACTGTAAAAGCAGCAAAAAGGAGAGGGTAAGTGCTGGAGTGCTGGCAGAAATCTGCCCTCCTTTGGTGGCAGGCAAGGAGGTTTAGGGTGAAAGGTGAGGAGGAGGTTTAGGGTAAAGGGAGAGAAGGTTTAGGGTAAAGGGAGAGGAGGTTTAGGGTAAAAGGAGAGGAGGTTTAGGGTAAAAGGAGGAGGTTTAGGGTAAAAGTAGAGGAGGTTTAGGGTAAAAGTAGAGGAGGTTTAGGGTGAAAGGTGAGGAGGTTTAGGGTAAAAGGAGAGGAGGTTTAGGGTAAAAGGAGAGGAGGAGGTTTAGGGCAAAGGGAGAAGAGGTTTAGGGCAAAGGGAGAAGAGGTTTAGGGCAAAGGGAGAGGAGGTTTAGGGTAAAAGGAGGTTTAGGGTAAAAGCAGAGGAGGTTTAGGGTAAAAGGATGGGCTGGCCAGAAGACAGCCAGCACAGCCCATTCCCTCCAGACACCCCATTAAGGAGCTAAAGTTTCTTTGTTAGAGGCACTTTATCCAAGTTCTTTTTCCTACACGTTCAGGGAAGCCTTTTCACCTTCTAGCTGGACTGCACTGCTGCATTTTCACAACTGCTCCTGGTGCCCTTTGTTTTCTAGGGCTTTGGGAAGCAAAGGAACAGCAAATGCCCTCTAAACTCTGCCTGAGGAGGGAGGAGCCTGGCAGAGCCACCCACCTAAAGGTCCTTTCCTCTCTAGGAGAGGGAGCGTTGGCGTTTTTTTCCGTAGGAGATTTGCCTGATCCTGACTTCCAGCTGGAAGGCATCCAGCCTTTCCTTGGGGTTAAAAGCCAGCATGTCCCTCAGGAGCTCACAGAGATCCTCTGGCATGGACTTCTTGCTCTTCAGGGGAATTTGTAGTTTCATGTTGGGATTCTCCAGCAAAGCTTCTCCGAGGGGGATGAGGTCCTTGCCTTGGCAGACGTAAGTTCCTGAGCACAGAGAAGGAATTAATCTGAGGAGAGAGATGGGAATGGGCTCCCAGGGGATGTGGGGGATTCTCCCACTTGGGGAAGTTTGAAGTCTCAGCTCAAGGGGGTGCTGGGACATCTCAGAGAAAGAGTAATATTAGAATAGAAATTAAGACTGTATTATATATTAGAATAAACACAATTAGTAGAAGAGTTGCACCAAGTGATCCTCAAGGTTCCTCCCAACCTGGGATTCTAGGATTGAATGAGTCAGGTTATGGAGGTAAAGGAGAAGCTCCAGGAATCCTTTTCATGTGTGGGAGGGATAAAGAATCTGGGAAAGAAAACACCCAAAAGAAACAAACACCTGAGAGGAAAAGGAGAGCAGAAAGATCACCCAAAAGAAACAAACACCTGAGAGGAAAAGGAGAGCAGAAAGTGCAGTTATTAATCAAATATGGGGAGAGGTTATCAGGGTTGTTTGTTGGTTTTTTTTTACTTTCAATCAGTAATCCATATGTTGCACAAAGCTGTGTGTGGAACAGAGGGAGCAAGTTTAGTCAGGCATGGAAAAAAAAACAAAAAACCCAACAGGCTGCTGGAATTAACCTCTTCTGTTTCACCCCATGAGCAGAGCTGGAAGCTCTAGAAGAGGCAGTGCTCATCTGAGGTGACTCTGAAAGAGTTAAACACACAAAAAAAAAACCCCAAGCCAACCTTATTTGCTCAGTTAGTCAAACAGTGTTCAATTATAACACCAGCATATGCCATTTACTCATCAGCAGCTTCTCCTCAGCAAGATTAAGGAAGGGAAATGTAAATTTGCTGCTGGTAATCTGAAATAATTTCACTGGTTCTTGAAAAAAAAATAAAAATAAAAAAAATGATTAACCAGCTTCCAAAGCAGACAAGTGAAAACAGCTTTGCCTGCTCAAGCTGGTCTGCATCAAGCAAAAAATAAAATAAAAAAAAGGAATAAATGTTTCAAAGGCAGTGACCTGGCTGCCTAGAGAAAAGGTTTGGCCCTGCAAACTCCTTATCTCAGGCTGGTGGGGAGAGATGTGAATGAAATCTCTTCCTGCTTTGGTCTGGGCTGCAGCCATTTGCCTCTTTCTGTCAGCAGGAACTAAAACATTGATCAATGTTTGGTGTTTTTAAAGAGAAAGAAATGGTAGAATTAGAAGTGAGTCGACTGGAAGACAAAGAGGAAGAAAAAAAAATAATTAAAGGGGTAAGGCAAAAGCTGTTAAAAGTTCCTCCCTGGAAATTCCTGGAGAGAATTTAAACGTTTAGAAGACAGAGAGACAGGTAGAGGATGATCTGAGAGCCTGGGTAGATGTCTTGCTTTATTATGCTAATGTGCACGACTGGCATTCTCTCCTCTGGAGCTGGATTTGCCACTGCAATCTACAGCTTCTGAAAGAAATGGTTCAGCAGGAAGTATTTAAAAAATGGGGGAGGGGAGAGGGAGGAAGAAGGGGGAGAAGGAGAATCATCCCTGGGAGATTGTGCATCTCCAAACTGGGAGGGCAAGCTGGCAGGGAAATTGACCTAAACATTTAAACATCCATCCCCAGTTTATCCTTTGGGAACATCCTGGCAGTGCTGGGAGTGATCCCAGCCCTTGGTCACACCAAGTCCTGGGCACCAGCAAACCCAGTTCTAAAAAAGGAAATTTTTTTTTGTTTTAGGAGCATTAAAATAAAAATTTAAAAAGCATAAGAAGTAAATCAGTGAAAACATTTCTGAGCAAATGGAAGATACTGAACCCTCTAGGGAAAGCAAAGCTGGAGGACAGATCCCTCCCCAACAGCTAGGAGTTTTTCCTCTTCCACTTCTTCAGTGACAATAAGGGCCAAATCCCTTTTGGAAGAGCTTTCCTGAGGGTAAGGAAGACAGCAGAGAAACCAGCAGCACTCTTTCCTTTAACCTGTAAATGCTGGAGTGTTTCTGGCAGAAGAAATGCTCTCCCAGACAAAAAAGATTTCAAAATATAAAATGCATTTTCTCTGCTTTAGTGATATCTCTTCAACACCTGGTGGGCTTGGATGAGGAACAACCACATTAGGAGCAACTCATGCTGAAGAAAAAGAGAGATTTCTTTGCAGTTCTCTTAAAAACAAAACCCCCAAACATGCTAAAAATAAATAAATTAAAAAAACCCCCCAACACCACAACCCCAAATTTGGTGTTTGCAAATGAAAAACAAAACCCAAAGCATCCATGGCACACACCAGGTGGAGATGTGGCTGGGAGAACATTTTTTCAAAGGATCCAAGAGGATCAAAGGATCCAAGAGGATCAAAGGATCCAAGAGGAGAGCACTGATCTGATCCTCACCAAGCAGTTCCTTCTCTGTATCCCCATCTCGGAAGGTGATCCTCTCAACCATAGCCCAGAAAATGATCCCAAGGGCAAAGATATCAGCCTTGGCAGTGTAGTGACCTTCCCAGACCTCTGGAGCCATGTAGAAGTTGGAGCCACAGGCTGAGGAGAAGCGGTGCTGGTTGACATTCCCCTTCCCCTGACACACCTTGCTCAGCCCAAAATCTGCCACCTGCAGGAGGGGGAAAAGAAAGAAAAGCAAAATAAATTCTTCCCCAGCTGGAAGTTTTCAAGCAGCACCTGGGGAAATTCCCCACCACGTCCATTCCCCAACTCCTGGGGTTTGCTGCCCTTCCTGCTGTGGGGAAAACCAGGAATCTCTGGGAGTTCACTCTGAGTACATCTAATCAGGTGTAAATACACCTTGAGTAACAGCCAGGGGAGCTCCCCCTGGGGTAAAGCTGTGTCCATCCCTGGGGTCCCCATCAGCAGAAGGACACGGAGCTGTTGGAGCCAGTCCAGAGGAGGCCCTGGAGCTGCTGGGAGGGCTGGAGCAGCTCTGCTCTGGAGCCAGGCTGAGAGAGTTGGGGGTGTTCAGCCTGGAGAAGAGAAGGCTGCAACGGGGAGACCTTAGAGCCCCTTCCAGTGCCTGAAGGGGCTCCAGGAAAGCTGGGGAGGGACTTGGGACAAGGGCCTGGAGGGATGGGAGCCTGGAGGGGGAAGGGTTTCCAGCTGCAAGAGGGGAGATGGAGAGGAGATCTTGGGAAGGGAGGAAGGGAGGAAGGGAGGAAGGGAGGAAGGGAGGAAGGGAGGAAGGGAGGAAGGGAGAAATAGTTTGGGGTGAGGGTGCTGAGCCCCTGGTTGCCCAGGTTGCCCAAGGAAGCTGTGGCTGCCCCATCCCTGGCAGTGTCTCAGCCCAGGTTGGATGGGGCTTGGAGCACCCTGGGCTGGGGGAGGTGTCCCTTGACCATGCAGGGGGCTGGAACTGGATGAGCTTTATGGTCTCCTCCCACCCAAAGCACTCTGGGGTGCTGTGACTATTATCCACAGTGACTCAGGTGACATTGATTCAAGCATCCCTTGCCAGCTCTGCAGGTTGAAGCCCATTCAGATCAATAATGGTATTTGTCCAAGAAATTAATTATCTGCATGGCACCAACCTATTATTATTTGATGTCTAAGCAGGGGAGCTCTCAGGATCGAATCCTCAGGAGTGAGCTGACTCTCAGCTTTCTCAGCTCTCTGAAAAGCAGCACTCTCAGTCAGGTGCTGGGGGGCAGGCAGCTGGCCAGCCTTCATCTGGAGCTGGGCATCAATCCCCACCGAGCAGGGAGACATCCCCCACCTCCCCAGACATCAATAGGTGCTGGAGGCAGTGACACTGGAAGCCTCAGCTGTTGTAAGAGGGCAGTGTGCTCTTTACAATTAAAGGAGTTAAAAAAAAAAAAAACCTAAAAAAGAAAAGCCCCAAGCCATTGTTTGATCCCTGCCTGTGAGCTCTCTGATCATCTCGGGCGCCGCAGCCCGGCAGCCCTGAAACTGCTCCTCATGACAGGGTGAGCAGGGGATGCAGAAAAGGCACCACTGTGACCTCTGCTTCCTTCCAAGGCTCCTAAAAAACCCCCAAAAAGGCCCACAAGCACTATCAGATGTTCTGATTATTCTAAGCCTCACCACAGCAAGCTCAAAGCAGGTGACAAGCACCTAGCTCCTTCCAGCGCAGTCTGAATCCCTTTTTGTTCTCCCCCTTTTACCTCCACTATGGGGCTCCCCCTTGCAGCTTGCTCCAGCAAAGTTTGAATCCCACTTTATCCCCCTCCTTTTACCTTCACGACGGGACTCCCCCGGCCGTGAGAGATCAAGATATTGTCAGCTTTGAGGTCCCTGTGCACGATCTGGTTGCGGTGCAGGAAAGCCACGGCACTGCTGAGCTGCCTCATGAAGCTGTTGTTGAGCTGAGGATCCGGGCTGCGGGCCAGCAGGTATTCATTCATGTTGCCACCATCACAGAACTCCATGACAAACCAGAGGAAGCAGGCAGCTTTGGGATCCATGCACCTCCTCCCTTTCAGGCAGGTCTCAACCAGCAGGAGGTGGCTGTCGGATTTCCCGCAGCGGTGGCCGAGGGGTTGGAAGGCTCGGCCGTCCTGCAGGATGCATTCTTCCAGCTGCACCACGTTCTGGTGTTGCCTCTGGATGCTTTGCAAGGCCCAGAATTCCTGCAGAGCCAGCTCGACGTTTTCTGGGACGTTGCAGTGGATCCTCTTGACTGCCACTTTGGTTCTGGTTTGGTTGAGGATGGCTTCGTACACCACCCCGTAGCTCCCGCGCCCCACTTCCCGCACGATGCTGTACTTGGCTTCCGTGGCCATTCCCTTCCCTCCCTCTCTCACTGCAGCCCAAGGGAAAGGGAATTCAGAGGGAAAAAGCTGAATTCATGGCAGTCACCCCTCACCTGGAGTCAAACCCTGGAAGAGAAGGGGATACAAACAGCTCAAAACTCTCCCCAAACCGTCGGCCGCGAATAATCCCGAGCGGCATCGGCTGGGGAGGGGTGGAAGGAGGCAGCTGCAGGAGGAGAGGCACCTAAAAGAGGGATTGAAGAGGAAAATCCATGGTAACTCCAGAGATGTGACCAAGTGCAATCCTCAGGGCACAGTGGGACGCAGCCCCCTGTGGAGTGACATTGATTTGGCCACAGTTTAGTGTGGGGGAAGCAGCCTCAGGTCCCTGAGCAGAGCCCGGGGTGGGGGCTGAGCTTCCTCTGACCAGGACTGACTTTGAAAGGAATAAAAATGGGCCAGAAGGGTCAGTTTGGTGCTGGAGCTTTCCCTTCTTTCCCCCTTCCCACCCTTGTAAATGTTCTCAGCCCTCAGCAGCTGCATCGTGGCCCTGAGTTTCCCCTGAGAGTTTCCATCACATCCATGTCCCGGGGTTTCCCTCTTTTTTTTCCAGCTCATCCTCTTCCCTGTCCCACTCTCAGACCCTCCACGGGCCCTACAAGCTGTTACAGACCCACCCTGCCCCAAACCCTCCTCCCTTCCCCAAGCCCTGGCTCCAGTTCCCAACATTTAACCCCCCTCCTTCCCAGTTCCCTTCCCAGTTCACCCCAGCTTCCTTCCCAATCCCCCTCTCTCCTCCAGCTCTGCTCTCTTCCCAAATCTTTCACCTTCTCACCCACCCTCACCCTCTTCCCCTGACTCTCCAGCCCCTCCACTCCTCTCCCAACTCAGCCCAAACCTCCACCTCTCCCCAGAACCCACCCCCAACACTTTTGCCCCTCCCCAGCTCCAATCCCACCCCCCTTCCCC
>JAAWXA010000069.1:362751-383530 GCA_038090715.1 Florisuga fusca
CCACAGCCTCTTTGACTGCAGGGATTACAATTCATCAGCTGAATAGATAACAGAGTTTTTTGGCTTTTTTTTTTTTTTTCTTTCCTTTTTTTTTTATTTTTTATTTTTTTATTTTTATTTTTATTTTTATTTTTATTTTTATTTTTATTTTTATTTTTATTTTTATTTTTTTTTCCTCTTTTTACCTTTTTTTAACCATAAAAATAATACTTGGAAGACAGCTGAGAAAAGCTCCAACGAGACATAAAATTCACTTGATCCAGCATCGACCCCGCTCGGCCGGGGCAGCTGGTGGCCCCACGGGGGCACAGCTGCAGTGACAAGTGTCCCCAACTCCTTCCCTGCTCCTCCCCCTCCCCATGACACCTCCAGAGAGGAGGGGGAGCAGCCTCCCTTTTCATTAATTAGTGCCCAATTAAGAGGTTCCTATATACATACATACAGATGCTCCAGGAGGGAGCTGGGTGGAGAAGGGAAAACTCTCCAAGCTGGATTTCCAGGTTGGGTTTTACCCCAAGAGGGATTTTCTTGAGACTCAGAAAGGCTCAAGGTTCAGGAGAAAAAGTCCAACGGGCTGGAAGAGAGTTAAAAAGTAACAGGAAAAGGGAAATAATAGGGAAAGAACCTCCCCCCAAAAATAATATACCCAGTGCCAACCAGCCTGAGACACGGTGGAACCTGATGTTTCGGCAAAAATATGAGGAGGTTTTTCTTGTTTTGAAGTCCAAATTATTCTTAAATCAGAAAAAAATCAGGGGGGAAATTAAATCAGGGGGGAAAACCAACCAAACAAAACCTAAAAAAATTTCCCTGCATCAGTTTCTTTGTTAAAAATAATTAAAAAAAAAAAAAAACAGGAGGAAAGAGCCACGAGCAGAAAGACAAGTTTCTCCTGGTTAGGTCCGTAGGGCAAAAAAAGCTTCATGGCACCTCCCACCCCAACCCACACCCCTGATAAAATAAAATATACAGATATAAAACATTCCTCCAGGAGATGATCCCCACCTGGTGGCCGGGCTGTAAGTGCTAGGGGTTGTGAGAGAAGAGGAGGCACCACGGATGCCAACCTCGATGGCTTGGTTTGACAATTCCTGAGTCATTTTCCTGGGAGCCTGAGCTGTCTCCAGCTCTGCCCGACACCATTTGGGGCATAGAAAAAAAAAAAAAAAAAAAAGAAACAAGAAGGAAAAAATCCCTGCTCCTGCCTGGGTCTCTCTGAGTCACGGGGGAAAAGGCACAAGGTTTGAGGAAAGTAAAAATTCACCCATTTATTTATTTTTTTTTTTCCTTCTTTGCTCGGCTTGGAGCCTTGGTGTTTAAAAAAAAAATGTTTGGAAAAGTAAAAATTAATTCCCCCAAGTGCTGGCTGGGCTGGTGGAATGCTGGAGGTCAGACAGCAGCAAAGGTGCCACGGGGTGTCAGGGAGGGGGTTATATTTAAAAAAAAAACAAAAAACAACTTATTTTTGAGTAGTGCAACAAGCCCACCACACGATGAACCATCCCCAGGGCTGTGGATGAGGAGCACCAACCTTTCAGAACATCATTCTTGCAATCCAATGCTCAGCTCAGGAAGCTGGGAAGATGCTGGTGGGAAGAGGAAAAAGCTTTTCCCACCATCCAGCAGGGATGGGAGCCTGGGTGAGTGGCTAACCAGGAGCAAAACCTCTTCTGTCCCTTAAGATTTTGGGTCAGAATTGCCAGGACCCACCTGGGGATGTCACCCCATGGGGGTCATACCAGGCCCGGGGAGTTTTCTCCTGCTTTCCAGCTGCCAAATTTTGGATATGGGAGAGAAGATGGGGTTGCAGGAGGAGGGACTGCTTGTATGTACAAAATTACAAAACAAACAACAACAGAAAAAACACCCAAACACATTGACAAGCACCAGAAGAACATCTCTGGGTATCTCAGCTCCTTTCGGCTGCCCACCCCACACTTTCAACAAGGAGGGGGTGATCCGGAGTGAGACCGGATTCTCCCAGCTGCTTGATTCGCTTTGATTAGGGAAGTTGAGGATCAGCAGGGTCCTTAAAAACACGGAGGGGGCTCCATGGGATTGCTCTCAGCTCGATGGCTGCAGGACACAGCCCGTGATTATCAAAAACGCAGCGAAAAAACCGCAAACAAAATAATAGAAAAGCAAATTCTGAAGTGTTTTGCCCAACTGGGGCCAGGTGGTGGTGCTAAGGGAAAGCCCTTCCCAGTCCTCCCAGCTAGCTGCCTTTACTGGTGGAGATGTTAAATATTCATACAATCACAGAATGCTTTGGGTTGGGAGGGACCTTAAAGCTCATCCAGTTCCAACCCCCCTGCATGGGCAGGGACACCTCCCCCAGCCCAGGGTGCTCCAAGCCCCATCCAACCTGGGCTGAGACACTGCCAGGGATGGGGCAGCCACAGCTTCCTCTGAGCAACCTGTTCCAGTGTCTCACCACCCTCAAATTGAAGAATTTCTTCCTGATGTCCCCTCCTCAAGTTAAAGACACAACTCCACTTGCTCAGCCTGGTTCTGAAGGAGGTCGCGAGGGCCACGCTCTCTTCAGGGAGCTAAGCAAGCTTAAGAAGCCTGAAATGAGATGGACCACCAGGTTCTTGCCTTCCAAATTCTCATTTTTTTCCTGATTAAAACGGTTTTGGTGATTTTTTTTTTTTCTCCTCTCCCCTCAAATGTCTCCAAACACCACACACAACCGGCGTGGCTTGACACCAGCATCCACAGGGGGACAGAAACCTCTGACTCCTGCCCCCAGGACTGCTCCTCCCCGGCTTGCAGCAAGCCGACTGTTTTCTTTTTTAAAGCTATAATGGTCACCGCCCCCTCCCCTTCAAGGATTCGAGGGGCGTGCACTTTCCTAGGTAGTCAAAAGAGCAGGAGAAGCTGCTCCAGCACCTCCCCCCCAGCCAGGCTGAGAACTCGGGAGATTTTTAGGGCTGACCTGGGAAATGGAAGAAGCTCTTTGGTCCCCAGATCACCTACAATCTCCCTCAAAAAACACCCTGAGGAACCGGGTTCTTTCCCAGCCCCAGCGTGGACTGTTCAAAGGAAGCTACGTTTAAAAAAAAAAAAAAAAAAAGTTGGAAAAAAAAGGTTTTTGTTTGAAGAGCAAACCCAGCAGTTGTACGATGTACGGGAGGAGGAATTCACACGCGGCTCTGGAGGTGTCTTCTGGGGGCCACAGGAGGTACCTCCAAGGTCCCTGGTTGCAGCAGTGAGGGACTTGGGTGCTCCCCGGGGCAGGAGCAGGGGAGGGGAGGTGGCACCAGGGTGCCAGGCTCAGTCCAGGAAACGCTGGCAGGCTTTTTTCCACCGGCAAGCTGTGCACCACTGGTCCCGGTGCTCGATGCCGTAAACCTTACGGCACTTCTTGGCTTCCCCACGGACCTTCCTGCAACAAAGTAAAAGGGAATAAATGACAGATTCATAAATTGTCAGGGGTTGGAAGGGACCTCTGGAGCTGATCCAGTCCAACCCCCCTGCCCCAGCAGGATCCCCCAGGGCAGGACACACAGAACACATCCAGGGGGGTTTGGAAAGGCTCCAGAGAAGGAGACTCCAGCACCTCTCTGGGCAGCCTGGGCCAGGGCTCCCTCACCCTCACACTCAAGAAGTTTCTCCTCATCTTGAGCTGGAATTTCCTCTCTTCCAGCTCCAACCCATTATTCCTTGTCCTGTTCCTGGGCACCCCCAAAAAGAGATTGGCCCCTTCCTCCTGACACCCACCCCTCAGATATTTAGAGACATTGATCAGATCCCCTCTCAGCCTTCTCTTCTCCAGGCTGAACAGCCCCAGGGCTCTCACTCTTCCTTCCCAGCAGAGATGCTCAAGTCCCTTCAGCACCCTCAGGGCTCTCCCTTGGCCTCTCTCCAGTAGATCCCAGTCTCTCCTCAACTGGGGAGCCCCAAACTGGATCCAGGATTCCAGGTGTGGTCTCCCCAGGGCAGAGCAGAGGGGCAGGAGAACCTCCCCAGATCTGCTGGACACACTTTTCCTGATGCACCCCAGGATCCCATTGACCCTCTTGGCCACACTGTTGACCCATGGAGAATTCCCTGTCCACTGGGGCTCCATGGATCTGCTTTCCAGCAGGACATCCCCTCACCTGTCCTGGAGGTTGGGGTTATTCCTCCCCAGGTGCAGGAAAATAACTTTTACCAACCCATTACAGAACTTCAGGTGTGTATCTAAAGGGTGAGGCCCCGTCATCATCATCATTCCAATGCTGGGAGGGCACCCATCTCCCTCCACCTCTGCACCCCTCCTGGCTGGTGGGACCCTCACCTGGTGCTGATGGACACCCTGGGTGGTGAGGCAACGATCAGGTGGGACTTGAGCATGGAGGTGGGTGCTTGGGGTTCACTGAAGCTGAGCGACCGGCTCCGCACCTGCTGGGGAAACTGGGAGTCAAAGGACAGGAGGGACAAGGTGGTTCCCTGTCCCCTCTGTCCCCCCCCGGTGATACAAAAGGGCAGTGGGAGACACGGGTGCCCCCAGCCCACAAACCTGTTGGAAGTGGGGAAGGAGGAGAGAGGAAGTCCCCATAGCTCCCAGCCCAAGCCTGCACCCCAAAAAAGAGGGAGGGGAGAGGCAGGAAGGACTCACCGGTGACAGGGAGGGGAGAGTCGAGGTGGCAGTGGCCCAGCTGATGCTGGTGAAGATGTGGGGGGACACTGGAATTTGGATCGAGGGCAATGCCTGGGGGGGGAGGAAAAACCAGTTCAGTATTAGCTCCTGGGGATCACTACTACCCCAGGCATCCACCTCCCTGAGACCCTCAGCCACTTCTCCTCCCATGCTGGATCCTGCACAGCCTCAGTCCTGTGTGTGGCACCCTTGGGCACAGCAGCTGCTTCACTCCTGCAGCTGCTTTTGGTTGCAAAGCCAAAACACACAGAGATTCATGGAACCTCAGACTGGTTTGGTCCCATCACCCTGCCATGGTCAGGGACACCTCCCCCAGCCCAGGGTGCTCCAAGCCCCATCCAACCTGGGCTGAGACACTGCCAGGGATGGGGCAGCCACAGCTTCCTTGGGCAACCTGGGCAACCAGGGGCTCAGCACCCTCACCCCAAACTATTTCTCCCTCCCCAAGATCTCCTCTCCATCTCCCCTCTTGCAGCTGGAAACCCTTCCCCCTCCAGGCTCCCATCCCTCCAGGCCCTTGTCCCCAGTCCCTCCCCCGCTTTCCTGGAGCCCCTTCAGGCACTGGAAGGTGCTCTAAGGTCTCCCCGTTGCAGCCTTCTCTTCTCCAGGCTGAACACCCCCAACTCTCTCAGCCTGGCTCCAGAGCAGAGCTGCTCCAGCCCTCCCAGCATCCAGGAGGAGGATCTATGTATTTTCACACCTCTTTACACAACCTTTTTACTTTTAGATGGTATCACATCCAATCCCTGGGCTG
Organism: Florisuga fusca; assembly: GCA_038090715.1. Lineage (NCBI taxonomy): Eukaryota > Metazoa > Chordata > Aves > Apodiformes > Trochilidae > Florisuga > Florisuga fusca. The sequence goes on from JAAWXA010000069.1 coordinate 368,151, forward strand.
GGAGTGCATACACATGCAGCTCATGGACCTGGATCTACTCTATCCCTGCACTACCCTGCAGCTCCAGACCAGCATTCAGCTCTCAAGCAGCCCCTGGGACAATGGCCACAGGGCCAGGGTGCCCATGGGGCCACCACTCTGGGTGCTGTGCCTCAAAAGCTGATGCTCTGCCTGAGGAGTGCAGCAGGGAGGTGCAGGATCCGGCAGGGCTGCATTCCAGCCCCTGTTATCTGCTGGCAGCTGGGTGTGGTGCATACCAGAAACTGGGTAATTGCAGGGGAGCAGAGGCCAGGAGCTCCCCCTGAGCCCGGGAACAGCCTCAGCAGAAGCCAGGGAGGTTTAGGTTGGAGCTGGGGAGCAATTTCTCAATGCCTGGAAAGGGTTGTCAGGGCCTGGCCCAGGCTGCCCAGGGCAGGGCTGGAGTCCCCATCCTGCCTGGAGGGGTTTCAGAGCCTGGAGATGTGGTGCTGAGGGACACAGGGCAGTGCTCTGGCCGTGCTGGCTTAGCAGTTGGGACTTGATGAGCTTAAAGATCTTTTCCAACTGAAAGGGTCTTCTAATTCTTAAGAGAGGAGGTGACAATTCTTAATTTCAGGAGGTGACAGAGCCCCAGGGAGTTGCCACCAGCTCACCTGGTAGGCGTGATCAGCCTGGATGTGCCAGAAGGAGCTGGGGGCAGACTGGCTCAGGGTGCTGCTGGCCAGGGTGGGCTCTGGCACTGGTTGCTCCAGCAGCAGAGGCTCAGGCTTGGCCAGGGCTTGCTGGATGATGATGGGGGCAGACACAGACGTGGGGCTGGTGGCAGGGGCCACCTCTGGTGCTGGCTCTTCCTTCACCTGCACTTCAGTGTAGTAGAAATCCTCCTCCCGTTTCCGCTGGTCAGAGTCTGCGCTGTCCCTGCCGGGGAGGAAAGAAGGAGATGGGGGAAAAGTCAGGAAGGGGGGAAAAGTCAGGAAGGGGGAAAAGTCAGTCCCTGCTTCCATCCAAGTGAGCACCCCCCACGTTCCCTGGGGCAAAGCCATCTCACCCTCCTGGGCAGAGCAGCCACAGCCCCTGCAGCAACATTTGGCACTTCTAAGAGAGACCACAGAATCCTAAAATAATTTGGGTTGGAAGGTCATGACAATTTGGGTATAAAGCTCACCCAATCCAACCCCCTGCAGTATCAGGGACACCCTCACCCAGATCAGGGTGCTCAGAGCCTCCTCAAGCCTCACCTTGAATATCTCCAGGGATGAGGCCTCAACCACCTCCCTGGGCACCCTGTGCCATTGTTCCACTGCCCTCATGGGACACAACTTGTTCCTAACACCCAATCTAAAGCTGCTCTTCTCTACATCAACACCTCACCCAGGACCTTTCAAAATGCTGGCACACTGACAGGACACCACTGCAAATCCCCTGCTTGTTTCTTATCAAGGTCATTTAGCTGGCTCTTCACTCAGCAGGTAACAGCCTCTAGAGTCTTTTTTATCTTTTTTTTTTTAATTATGTTCACATTTCTTTTCTTGGGCACTGGATGGCAGTCCAGCACTGTCCTTTTGTCCCGGCAATCATGTTTCCAAAGCAAGAGAAGAAAAATTACACATAGGGAAAACACAGACACAAAAGCAAAAGAAAACAGAGGGTTTTGGGGTGAGAAGTGCAGTGGGGCCACAAAAAGAGAGGAGAGCAAAGCTGATACCCTCACCCACACCCTCAGCACTGGGTAGTTTGGGGGGAGTTCAAAGAATCCCCCCAAAGAATCATAGAATGAACTGGTTTGGGATGGAAGGGACCTTAAAGCTCATCCAGTGCCACCCCTGCCATGGGCAGGGACACCTCCCCCAGCCCAGGGTGCTCCAAGCCCCATCCAACCTGGGCTGAGACACTGCCAGGGATGGGGCAGCCACAGCTTCCTTGGGCAACCTGGGCAACCAGGGGCTCAGCACCCTCACCCCAAACAACTTCTCCCTCCCCAAGATCTCCTCTCCATCTCCCCTCTTGCAGCTGGAAACCCTTCCCCCTCCAGGCTCCCATCCCTCCAAGCCTTTGTCCAAAGCCCTTCCTCAGCTTCCTTTCAGGCCCCCTTCAGGGACAGGAAATTTATATTCACTGTGAGAATCACAAACTGGGCAGCTCTGGTGGTCAGGCAGGGAAGGAGGAGATGACAGCTCTGCCTTACCCCNATGATCCCCAAGTTCTTTTCCAAGCTGAACAATTCCATGATTCCATGAGCCCTCTCTCTGCCCCCAGCCCTGGGGATGCTGGAGGGGTGCAGGGGACCCAGAGCCACCCCCCCGTGCCCAGCCCCACGTTAATCATTGTCGCGGCCCCGAGAGTCCGGAGCTGGGAAAACCTTGGCAACGCGGCATGCCTCAGCCTGGGAAGGAGGAACATTATGTCCAGAAATAAACATCAGATGCCTGATTATTCCAGCCAGCCACCCGGCTCCCGGGGGCACTGCTATTAATAGGAGGAACTGGAGGATGTCGCTGGAAGCGCGGCGGGGGAAGGGGTGGTGATGGATTGTTGGCCATCAGGGAGGAGCCTGAAGGTTGGGATGCTGGCTGAGAGTTGGGGTTTGGTGTGTGGTTGAGGTTGTTCCTGCCCTGGTCATGTGCCAAGCAGCTGAGCATCATCCTCCAGGTTCCAGCTGGGTGCATCCCACCAGCACTCTGCCCGCAGGAGAGGGTGGGATGAGGTCCCTCCGGCACACCCCCCCCTGCACCCCTCTTCTTCTTGCTGCCCCCAAATTACTGAGCACAAATCGTGACCAGTGACCACACCGTGGGGTCTCCTCTATGTCTGGGTTTTCCCAGGAGATATTTGGGATGCCAGGAGGTTTGGGGGGGGAGGTTTTGGGGGCTGAGCATCCATGGCAGGGGATGGATGCAGCTGGAAGATGCTCGGTGTGGGATGGGGCTGTGCCATGCAGCCCCCAGGGGGGGTTTGGGTGGCCCCGGTGTGCTGAGCTGCCCTGTTCCCACCCGTTGTCATGACAACCCAAGAGGGTGGTTAAAAATAGCAAGTGGCTGCTTGTTTTGGGGGTTTCTTCTCCCTGCCCACCTCCAGATGGCTCCTCGCTCACCGTCTGCTCTGCCGCAGGTCCTGGGGCTTCCCGGGGATCCCCCAGATCCTGCTCCACATCCTGACCCAAGTCCATAAACTGGAGGTCCCAAGTTTTCTCCCCTGTTCCTCATTCCCCTCCCTGCCCCTGAACTATCATCCCCAGCATGGTGCCACCTCAGATCCGTGCCTCAGTTTCCCCCTTGCGTGACAGGGGTTGGCAGCTCTTCCCTGTCACCTCGAGATGACTCTGGGCTGCTCGGGGCTTGTCAGGTGGGAAGACTCCTGAGGACAGGGACACCCAGGGTGGCACTGGGGTTTTCCTCCCACCCTGCTGGGCTACAGGGACCAGGTTGGTACCAGGGAGTCGGGGATCAGGAGGATGTGAGTGGGGATACAGGGGATGCTGTGAGTGTGGCAGCACCCTGGGAATGGCTCCATGGTCTTCCCAGGGACACCCAGGGGGGTGGGAGGACATCTCCATGTCCCCATCATCCCTTGAGCAGAGTTGAAGCTGGTAATCACAACTTCCCTGTCACTCTTCCCCTTCCAAGACTGAACAGCCCAGGTTCTTCCAGCCTTCCCTCATCAGTCCTCTTTTCCATGGAGGGTTTTTCATCCCATCTGCAAACCTGCTCCTTCCTTTCCTGGGCTGTGGGGACATGAGGTCCAGCCTGTGGGATGGGACAAGTCCAGCCCATGGGACAGGATCCATGCCAGGATTGGGAAAGGAGATAGAATCATGGAGTCCCAAACTGGTTTGGGTGGGAAGGGACCTCAAAGCTCCCCCAGTGCCACCCCTGCCATGGTCAGGGACACCTCCCCCAGCCCAGGGTGCTCCAAGCCCCATCCAACCTGGGCTGAGACACTGCCAGGGATGGGGCAGCCACAGCTTCCTTGGGCAACCTGGGCAACCAGGGGCTGTCTCTGCACCCTCACCCCAAACTATTTCTCCCTCCCCAAGATCTCATCCCCATCTCCCCTCTTGCAGCTGGAAACCCTTCCCCCTTGTCCTGTCCCACTCCAGTCCATCCAGGACATCACCTTATCCCAGCCCACCACTAACCCATGTCCCAGATCTGGGAATCACAGAATGGTCATGGTTGGAAAGGACCTCTGAGAGCACCAAGTCCAACCCAAGAATTTCTCCGTGCCCAAGATCTCCTCTCCATCTCCCCTCTTGCAGCTGGAAACCCTTCCCCCTCCAGGCTCCCATCCCTCCAAGCCTTTGTCCAAAGCCCTTCCTCAGCTTCCTTTCAGGCCCCCTTCAGGGACAGGAAATTTATATTCACTGTGAGAATCACAAACTGGGCAGCTCTGGTGGTCAGGCAGGGAAGGAGGAGATGACAGCTCTGCCTTACCCCAGGTGCTGGGTCTTGACGTGCCTCTTGATGCCGACGATGGAGCGCAGGACCTTCCCGCAGCTCGGCCACAGGCACTTGTACATCACCTTCACAGAGTTCTGGTGGAGAGACAGCCTGGGTCACCCCCTGCCCGGTGGCAGCATCCCTTCCAGGGGACACCAGCATAATCCCAGTCACCCCACTGGTTGCTGGGACCCCCCCACCCCCAGCAGCTGTACCTTCCTCTTGCGTGGGGCGGGTTCGTCGAGGAGAAAGGGGTCGGAGTCGGTCTCGAAGCCGTCGTCAGCCTGGGGGGAGCTCAGGGCCTCGTTGGAATATTTGGGGCTGCCAGCAGGGTGGGGGGGTGAAGGGGTGGAGATGTCACTGCCCCCACTCCAGTGCCCACTGGTGGTGCTGCTGCCACTGTCCGAGACGTCTCCGCTCTCCTTCCAGGGATCGCAGCCGGCCCGGGAGGCTGTGGGGAGGGGACACGACCTCAGTTTGGGGACCACCAAACCCCCAACCTGAGGCAGAGATCAGCTCTGAGGTTGGAGAGAAATCACAGAATGGTTTGGGTTGGGAGGGAACTTAAAGATCATCAAGATCCCCTGCATGGCAGGGACACCTCCCACTAGGATCAGGTCGTTCAAGGCTTCATCCAACCTGGGCTGAGACACTGCCAGGGATGGGGCATCAACCATCTCCCTGGGCAACTTATTCCAGTGTCTTTCTACCCTCATAATGAAAATTTTTTTCCTGATATCTAACCTAAGTCTCCCCTCTTTCAGTTTAAAACCATTACCCCTTGTCCTGTCAGTGCCCTCTCAGGTGAAAAGCCCCACCCTGGCTTTCCTGCAGCCCCTTCATGTACTGGAAGGTGCTCTAAGGTCTCCCCAGAGCCTTCTTTCCTCCAGGCTGAAGAGCTCCAAGCTTCCTTCTATTAAAAAAAAAAAAAAAACAACCCACAAACAAACCCTCAAGCAAGGTGAAGCCTTTGTACCTTTGCTCAGCACCAGCTCCCAATTATTGGCCTTTGATCCCTGTTTCATTTTTCACTTCCCTTCCCCATCCTCCTTGGCACCAGCAGTGCCCCCCGGGGTGCAGCCAGTGCCAGGGGCACACACATTTCCCACGGCTCCAGGGGAGTTATTTTTATCCTTCTGTCTACATTTGACTCCTGGGGAATGAAACAGACTCTAAAAAAAGGAACAGCGACCGGACGGTGCTCCCTGGTTGGGGGGGGCTCCCCCAGGATGGTTTTGGAGGGCAGGGTCACCCCCACCATGCTGCCAGGGGTGTCCTGGCTTGCTCAGCCCCAACCAGCACCCGTGGGCTCCACTGTGACCTGGGTGCTGCTCCCTGCCACCTCCAGGGTCTCATCACACTCACACCAAAGAATTTCTTCCTCAGATCTCATCTCAAATCTCCCTTCTTGCAGTTTGGAACCCTGTCCCCCTGCCCTACCCACTGAGCCCAGCACAACCCCTGTCCTGGCACTTCATTGTGTCACCCAGCAAAGCATCACTGGGTGACACCGAGAAACCATCAAATCATAGAACCACAGAGTCTGGCGAGTTGGAAGGGACCCATCAGGATCATCAACTCCTGTGCCTGTGTAGGGCACCCCCAGGATCACACCACGTGCCTGAGAGCATCATCCAAACACTTCTTCAACTCAGGCAGGGTTGGTGCTGTCACCACTTCCCTGGGGGGAAAGCAGTTCCAAAGGGCACAGCACATTTCTCCACACCTCACTTTTTTTTTTTTTTGTTTCAGATGATGTATTTTTTTTGACAAAGCCATGAAACACAGACTCACGGGGGATGCTGCTCTCACTGGCAGGAGGGCTCTGCACCACAGGGCTGCAGGAGAGGCTGGTCAGCACCATGGCTGCCACCATCTCATCCATCTCCACAGCAGCATCAGCTTTCCTGCAGGAAGAGGGATGGGAAACACCCAGAGGGAAAAAAGCAAATTAACATCTTGGGTATGACCCAGGGAGTCACCCAGAACCCAAAGGGCAGCAGCATCTGCAGGATCCTCAACAACCCACCCCCCACCTCCCTCCATATACTCCAAGTCACTTTTATGTCTTTGGGAAGGATGTTTTCTCTCTGTTTAGGAGGCAAATAAAATTTCAAATCCCCTTAATCCCTAAGTTTAACCATCCCCTGGATAATCCCATCACTGCCCTCCCTCTGGCTGCAAACCCCAAACGTTGGCATTGCTGGAGCCACCAAGATCCCTCCCCTTGAGGATCCCACCTGAGGGAGAGAACCACCAACCAAAATCACCAACCTCTTGGGTACATCAATGCTGCTGGACACGGATCTCTGCAGCACCTCAGCAGGGCCAGGACCACCAGCAGAGGACAGGGCTGGGGGCTGGGGCACATCCTGCACCCTCCAGCACGCCTGCAAACCCTGTTCAGGCAGCAGCACCTTCATCTTGTCACTCAGTGGGTTGTGCTGCTCCACCAGGCCCGGGCACTCCTGCCCGTTGTAGGTGACAAGGACCTGAAAATGGCACAAGAGGGGTGGGGTTGGTGGGGTCACTTGCCACCCTGCTGTAGCACAAGCCAAGCCTGAGCCCACCGAGGATTCCCGTTCCTCTTCCCGCAGCAGAGGGAGCTGCAGAGGGATTTAGGGCTGTCCTGAAGGGTTTGGACTTCAGACTGCTGTCACAGCAAAGCAAAGAGGTGGCCAGGGTTCACCCCAACCCCACCACCAAAAGATCTGGCTCTTCCCAGGCACAAGCTCCCTGACTCCAGGAATCCCAAGGATCTCCCGAGCCGCTACCAGCCACCTCCCTCGAGTGTTGTGATTCTGAGTGGACTTTTCTCCAAGGAGTTTGTCTGCTTTGGCTTTGCTCTCACATCATCCTGCTGCAAGGATTCCCACAGGCATTACACACCCTGGCAAAGTACGGAGACAAAAGGATTAAAAGCCAGAGGGGGACAGGAGAACAGAGGTTCCCTGGGGAAGGTGATGTGCAAACCTCACCTCCTCCTTCAGAGTTTCCCAAACTCCTCCTGATAGGCATCCCTCAGCCTATTTCTGTTAATGGAATGTATCTCTGACCAAAGATGCTCCATATGTCTCTGGGTATTTATAGGAACAGGAACATCTCTTTATGGAAGCACCATGGGTGGACACAAGCACCCATACCCTGACCAAGGCAGAGTTTGTGAGACCATCTTAGGTGGGACCTTCTGCAGAAAGACCAGGGTGGAAAAAAACCACCCAAGTAAGGACCAAGGTTGAAGGAGATCAGTACAAGTGCACAGAAGCCCTGACCTCACTTTCTGAAGACAAGGAGTGAGGATTCAAAGATGACCCAGGGGCTGGAGCAGCTCTGCCATGAGGAGAGGCTGAGGAGCTGGGATTGTTCAGCCTGGAGAAGAGAAGACTCCAGGGGGACCTTAGAGCTGCCCCCCAATCCCTGAAGGGAACCTCCAGGAAGGCTGCAGAGGGACTTTTCATGAGTGTCCAGTGACAGGAGAAGGGGAAATGGTTTTAAACTGGAGGAGAAGAGGTTCAGCCTGGATCTGAGGAAGAAGTTCTTCAGCAGGAGGGTGCTGAGACTCTGGAACAGATTGCCCAGAGAAGCTGTGGCTGCCCCCTCCCTGGAGGTGTTCAAGCCCAGGTTGGATGAGGCTTGGAGCAAGCTGGGCTGGATGAGAGGTGTCCCTGGCCATGGCAGGGGGGTTGGAGGAGATGAGCTCTGAGCTCCCTCCCAACCTCAGCCATTCTGGGATGATTCCCTGTGAAACACAGGAGTTGTCTCCCTGACAATGTGTGCCAAGAGGAGCCAACACCTCCTTTGGCTTTGCAGAGCCACAAGCACAGATCCTGCCTGTCGCTCCCAGTAGAAGAAAACAGCTCTCCCCATCCTGTGGTTAATAAACACCAGGCAGAAGAAGCCAGAAAACCAGACAGGGGCCTTTATTTACTCTCTGTTTCACAAGCTCTGGCCAGAGAAAATTTTAGAGTCCTGCAGGTAGCAGTCAAGAAATGAGCTCTACACCAGCAGGTCCCAGCTACCCTCCAACACTTGCTTGGCCTGGCATCAACAGGAACTGATCCAGTGGGGCTGAGAACAAACACTGCTCCCTTCCCCAAGCAGCATCTCCTAAGGGTTGGACCAGGTGAGGTCCCTTCCAACCTGACATTCCATGGACCTCCAAGCATCAGGAGCTCAGGACACAAGGCTCCAGCAGGACTGGACATCCTTTCTGTGTCAGTCATCGCATCTTGTTCTTAACCAAGAGCTTCTTCACCCTGTATGTCCACACCCTTGACCCCTGAGCCTACAAAAAGCTGCTGCAGACTGAGCTCTGAAGGCTGGAGCCATGAGGCTCGTGGAGTTGGGGGGCTCCTTGCCACTTGCCTTCAAGATGTTACCGTGGGGAATGGGGAGGTAAGACAAGTCCATGGAAGAGAAGTCCAGACAGAGTCACTGACTGTATGGAAGCCAACTCCCTCATCCTCAGCCAGCTGGGGAACACTAGAGGGAAGCACCAGGCCTTCCATCTTCTTCTCAAGGCAGCCACTTTTGGCTAGGACTAGAGACATCTCCTCCAGGAGAGGAGGTACTTGAGCTAGTTCAGTCCAAACCCCTCAGGCACAACCACAAGAGCACCAACACCCCTTAACAGCTCTCAGTAATCACACCTCCCCACTGCACCTCACATTCAGAGAGCCTGAGGAGTTTTATTCCCCACTGGAGCACATCTCCCCACCCCAAGGACTCCACCAGGAGCTTCCTGACCTACCTGCTGCCCGGCACAGAGCTGCCTGTGGCCGGGGCTGGGGACCCTGGGTGCCTGGCTGCTCTCCTCCACTGATGGCATGCAGAGTCCATCCTCTCCGTGGGCAGACACCTGGCTGAGGTCAGACTGCAAGCTGGAGATCTGGGGGGCCACCAGCACCCCCTCGGCCAAGGTGCTGGGGGCAGAGACGCGGGTGCCGAGCAGGGAGCGCTTCCCCAGGCGCCTGGACAGCACGCTGGCCATCTTGGAGAAGCTGTGGAGGAGAAGGACAGGAGGATGTTACCTTCCCTGAGGGACCATGATGTTCACCCTCTGCTCTCCCAACATCCTAGGAGAAAAGAAAAAAAAAAAAGGGAGTAGGGGGTGGGGGGAGCTCTCTGCTGCTCCGGGATGGAGTGGTACCCGGACACTGAGGCTGCATCCAGCTCTGGAGCCCTCAACACAGGAAGGACATGGAGCTGATGGAGAGGGTCCAGAGGAGGGGCATGAAAATGCTCAGGGGGCTGGAACACCTCTGCTGGGAAGCCAGGCTGAGGGAGCTGGGGTTGTTCAGCCTGGAGAAGAGAAGGCTCTGGGGAGACCTAACAGTGACCTTCCAGCATCTGAAGGGGCTACAGGAAGGCTGGAGAGGGACTGTGTGCAAGGGCCTGGAGTGAGAGGATGAGGGGCAATGGGTTTAAATTAGAGAAGAGCAGCTTTAGATTGGGTGTGAGGAACAAGTTGTGTCCCATGAGGGCAGTGGGACAATGGCACAGGGTGCCCAGGGAGGTGGTTGAGGCCTCATCCCTGGAGATATTCAAGGTGAGGCTTGAGGAGGCTCTGAGCACCCTGATCTGGGTGAGGGTGTCCCTGATACTGCAGGGGGTTGGACTGGGTGAGCTTTAGAGGTCCCTTTCAACGCAAATCATTCCATGATTCTAAGACACCTTGGGAGCATGGGGACAGCAGTGTGCCTCAGCTCCTCCCAACCTGCAGCTCTGTATTGCCACTTCTAAAAAAATAAAAAAATAAAAGGATCGGCCATCAGCCAGCCCAAAGGAAACTCCATAAAGTTTCACAGAATCACAGAATCATCATGGTTTTAAAGAACCTTCAAGACCATCGAGTCCAACTGTCAGTCCTACACCACCTTAACCAGTAAATCATTTCCTGAAGCACCACAACTATCTGTTTTTTGAACACCCCCATGGATGATGACTCCACCACCTCCCTGGGCAAACTGTTCCAACATTTCACCACTCTTTTGGTGAAGAATTTTTTTCCTGATATCCAACCTGAATCTTCCCTGGCACAACTTGAACCCCATCACCTCTTGTTCTCTGACTGGTCACTGGGGAGAAGAGGCCAACACCCACCTCACTACAGCCTCCTTCAAAGTAGTTGTAGAGGGCAATAATAAGGTCTCCCCTCAGCCTCCTCTTCTCCAGGCTGAACAGCCCCAGGTCCCTCAGCCTCTCCTCGGAAGATCTGTTCTCCAGACCCCTCATCAGTTGTTCTTCTCTGCACCCTCTCCTAACACTTGAAGACCAATTCCCCCCAAATCCCTCCCAGACCCCTCCCCAGTCAGGACAGCCCTTGGAGCCCACATCAGCCTCTTGTGAGATGTCACCAGCAGATGTTCCTAAAGCTACTCCCACCCTGCCACGCTGAAACGCCCCTGCCCTTCTTCCACCCTGACCTCCAGACTTGGGCCCCTGCCCAGCACAGCCCTGCAGCTGGGGAGGAAAGCTCTCTGGCACAGAATGCCATCCCCCTACCCAGCCCACCCCCCAGTGCTCCCCTTTTTGGGAACTCTCGTGCTTCTGGGAGAGGCTTCTCCAAGCTCAAGTCCAGGGCTGGTCTGGCAAGAGAACCATTCTCCCGCTCTGGCGGTGTCAGGAAAGGAAGGATTTGGAGCATTCTGATCCTAAACTGTTTCCCTGGAACTATCATTAACCTATTTTTACCCCCCAGAAACAGTTTCCTTTTCCTCTGACACAGGTTTCCCTTGTGTTGGTGCATTTCTGACTGCAAGCCTGGCTCATTTCTCCACGTTTATCCATCCTACCACTGTTTTCAAAGAAACAAGCGTTTCCACGTTTCCTTGAACACTAAGGACACCCGGGCACAGGGACAGACGATGCACCCAGCCCTCATAAATCCAACTTCTCCTCCATCCCATCCTCCTTACAAAGTCTCTCCCAGCTCAACACCCTGTCCAAGGGGTGCAGGAAAGCGAGGCTGAAGGGCGAGGGAGCAAAACTGTCACCTTGGCCACCCCACCTGGGCTTGTCACCCTGGGGGGCTGCGGGTGTCTGGTGGGTCAGAACACACCCTGGGCCACGGAGAGTCCAAGGAGCTCGTGCAAGAGGGGATTAACCTCAAACAGATGGGTGCTGGCACTCGTGCAAGAGGGGATTAACCTCAAACAGATGGGTGCTGGCACCCAGAGTCTCCCCTCCTCCTGGGGGGTGGCTGTCAGAGATGCTCAGCTCCCCATCAGGAAGCGGCGGCGTTTTAAAGGCAGATCCAATTTTATTAATTTTTTTTTTTTTTTTTTTACACCTGATTTTTGTTGTCTGGGATGAGGAAAGTTTCCCGAGGAAGCCAAGCAGAGCTCGCTGCTCCTTTCCACCTCTGACCACCCCGGGAAGGGTTCCTCCAAACCACATCCCCACTTCAAAGAACACCCAAAATTTACGAGCGGTTTTATGGACAAACTGTCCTCCCCCAAAATCCACCCCTCCCCGGGTAGAAAATTAACAACTATTGAAGAGTTGTAACAAACAGAGCAGGAGGAAGGGCTGCAAAATGCAGAGAGGAGTGGCAGGGACAGCACCCAGGCCCCATCTCACAGCACATGGGGTCGCTGATGTCCCTCAAGGCCCTGGGCTCCCCTCTCATCCCTGTCCAAGGAACACAGAGGACACTGCAGTGAGGGATGCTCCAGAGCCCCTTCTGTCTGAAAATGGCTTTTTTTTTCCATGCTGACATGTGTTTTCTGATGAACACAAATAACTTGGCCAAACAGCTCTGCTCCCAAATCTCCTGATCATGGAATAATCACGGTTGGAAAGGACCTTCAAGATCAGCGAGTCCAACTGTCAGTCCTACACCACCTTAACCACTAAATCATCTCCTGAAACACCACATCTACCCGTTTTCTTGAATGCCTCCAGGGATGGTGACACCACCACCTCCCTGGGCAACCTGTTCCAAAGCTTCACCACTCTTTTGGTGAAGAAATTTTTCCTAATACCAACCTGAACCTTCCCTGGCGCAACTCGAACCATCACCTCTTGTCCCCTGACTGGTCACTGGGGAGAAGAGAAGAGGCCAACACCCACCAACTAGAGACCAAGACCACCAATATCCTTTTAAGTAGCTGTAGAGGGCAACAATAAGGTCTCCCCTCAGTCTCCTCTTCTCCAGGCTGAGCAGCCCCAGGTCCCTCAGCCTCTCCTCCAGTTTTCCAGACCCCTCATCAGTTTTCTTCTCTGCACCCTCTCCAGCACCTCGATGTTTTCCTATTCTGTGGTGCCCAAAACCACACACAGCACTGGAGGTGAGGCCTCCCCGAGGCTGAGCACAAGGGTAAGATCCAACCTTTGTTTCTCACCCACAAGGAGACCAAAATGGGCTGGAGCAGGGAGGGGACGAGGCAGCGGTTTGCCTCGAATCCCAGAGAAAAAAAAAAAAAAAGACACCTTTTTGCCCCATTTTTTCCAGAATAAATGCCGGTGGGCTCCCTCAAATCGAGCCTAACTCCGCCACAGACCACCACGCCACAGATCTGCAACTCAGACCACAAAGTCCACACTGCAATAGACCCTGAACGCTGTAAGAACTGATAACAAACCCCAGTTTTTAATCTGCTCTTCCCAACCTGCAGTTTCTGAAGAGCCCCTTCTCGTCCCAACACATCTCCAAGCCCTTTACAAACCCTTCTCTTCCTAAAACATCTCCAAACCCTNAAAAAAAAAAAAAAAAAAAGCTGCAGCAAAGCCACTCCACCTTGCCCAGAAATTAACCACCAGACCACACTTCCTCCCTGCATCACCTTCTAAACCTGGGCAGGGGGAATACGTGGGAACTGCCCTTCCAAGGGCTCGGGGAGTCGATGACGGCAACGCCGGTGCCGCCACGGAACAGAACTCGGCGCCGAATCTCCGCCGGTCGGCACGCACCGGTTTTCGAGGCAGCGCTTGGCCGGCAGCCAGGTGCAGGGAAGGCAGAAATGAAGGTGGGAGCTGCTTCTCATTTCCTTCGGGGTTTCATTTCGCCTTCCCTTTTCCTTCCCCCTCCAGTCCAAAGAGGAGGGGGGGAAGCGGGCGAGGAGGAGAGAGGGCGCGCTTGCAACCGGGGGAAGAAAAACCCTCCCCAAAGCCATTTTTTTCGGGAGCCACATCTGCTTCCAGCAGACTTTTTGAAGGCCCAGATCCCGTTTGGGCACTCAACCCGTTAGCCCGAGGGGTGACACGCACACGCCAAAAAATCCACACCCACCGTGCCCCAAAACACAAAGCAAGAAGAGGAGCAAGAGCTGGGAGGGTGTCAGCGGTGCAGGAGGAGCCGGGGAGGCCGCGCTGCCGCCTCGAGTCCTCCCAGCTGTTAGCAATCACGCGCCGCAGGGGTCAGAGCCGGCACAGATCCCAAATTATTTCTTGCTTCAATGCCGGGTGTGTATTTTGGACCGAGTTTTTTTGGTTGTGGGTTTGTTATGTTGTTTTGTTGAGTTTTTTTTTTTCACAGTCATCGCCGGGATGAAAAAAAAAAAAAAAGACCAAACCGTCAGCCCTGGTGCCTACCGGCGTCGCAGCGGGAAAGGCCGGGTGGAGGTTTTTGGGAAAGCAGGCATCTTGTTGGGAATGAGAAACAACTTTGTTCAGCACACAAGAAAAGTCAGGGGGCCACGGTGAAGTGGGGTGGGTGCCCCCCACGCTCACCCTGGATGCTGTTTGTCCGGGGTTTGGCGGGAAGAAGGCAGCTGCGGTGCCAACCAGGACCAGCGGCACAAATCCTCTTCCCAGAGAATGTGGAGTTACGGGGCACCTTTTTGCCCCATTTTTTCCAGAATAAATGCTGGTGGGCTCCCTCAAATCGAGCCTAACTCCGCCACAGACCACCACGCCACAGATCTGCAACTCAGACCACAAAGTCCACACTGCAATAGACCCTGAACGCTGTAAGAACTGATAACAAACCCCAGTTTTTAATCTGCTCTTCCCAACCTGCAGTTTCTGAAGAGCCCCTTCTCGTCCCAACACATCTCCAAGCCCTTTACAAACCCTTCTCTTCCTAAAACATCTCCAAACCCTTTAAAAAACCCTTTTACAAACCACACTCCAACTCTGCACCCAAGGACAGAGGTGACTGAGAAACAAGCTACCTGCACAGAGCTGGTCCCACAGTTTGGTACTTCATTAAAAAAAAATAAATCAAAAAGAAGTGAGAAGGATCTACCAGCCCAGGACAGAGCCAAACCCACCCTCACGGATGATACTATAAAACAGGCGCTGCTTTCCCAAGGTTTCCTCCTCATCTCAGCACTTCCAACGTGTCACCAGTGGAACTGGGAAGGGTCCCCGACCCTCACCCCATCATTTCACCCACCCTAGTATTGGGCAAATGATTCCGGAGCAAAACGCTTTCAGAGAACACCCGCCTGACTTTAAAAAAAAAAACCAAACAACAACCTCAAAACCCAGCAAAAACCCCAAAACCACGCATTTTCCGGCACAAGGCAGAGCGACTTCCCCAGGCATCACCGGCGGGCCGGGCGGGTGCCAGCGGCGAGGGCAGCCAGGAAGGGAAGAAGGGAAAGGAAGGGAAGGGAAGGGCGGGAATTTGGTGCTTTCTGGGAGCGATGCCGGCGGGGGAATGATTTGAAGTCACGGCAGCGGGAGGAGGGTGCAGCAGGAGCCAAGGCACGTGTGACAGAGTGACACGGCTGTGTTCATGTGTGTTTGTGTGTGCGTGCGGGCAGGGCACGTGGGGAAGATGGCAGGGCCCGCAGGCAGGGGAGGAAGAGGAGGAGGAGGAGGAGGGAGAGGGCACGTGTGTGCGGGGCGGGCTGCGGGGAACATGGAGGGGAAAGGGGGAGGGGGACACCCACAGGGGCACCGGACAAACCGGGGGCGGGGCATGCACTGGGAGGGAGGGAGGGAAGGGGGGGAAGCACCGGGCACAGGCCCCCAAAGGGCGGGACATTGCACGGGAAGGAGGGGGGAGACTTGGAA
>JAAWXA010000069.1:383864-405460 GCA_038090715.1 Florisuga fusca
CAGGGCCCGCAGGCAGGGGGGTGCCGGAGCCTCTGCCCTCCCAGCGAGCCGGCTCCGGGAGGATGGGGCAGGATGAAGGGATGGGGGGAGGCTCCGTGCCCCCTCCCCGGGCTCCCCGCAGCCCCACGGCTCCCGCTGTTTACCCAAGCGCTGGGGCCGGGCGGTCGGACGGGGGGAGGCTGCAGGCGTGGCGGCTGGCAGCGGTTCTTCTTGCTTACTAAGCTTTATTGGCCTGAAGAAGCGTTTTAAAAATATACAAATTTAAGCTTATATTTTAAAGTTTTATCCATCGGGGCTTCCCACCTCCGCAGGGCCGGTGCTGCCCCCGCACCCCCGGCCCAAGAACCGGGGTCACGCCGCTGTCCTTTTCCCCCCACCCATGCGGGGACGCCTCGGAGGATCCCAGCTCCACGCCCCCATCCTCTTCATTTCGCATTTAACGAGCCAAACCCCTAATTTATTTTTAATTTGGAGGGGACGTGGCGAGGACGCCCAGCTCCAGTCCCCACCGCGGCACCACCACACGCAAACCTCGAAGGTTTCCCTCCTGCCAGAGCACCTTCCCCGAGCCTTTCCGCAATAAGAATTAAATTCAAACCAGCGATGCTCCTTTGGGTGGTTTTTGGTTTGGTGGGTTTTTTTTTTTCCATTTCAGGCACTGAATTTCCCCCGCTCAAAAGCCTTGGCTTCTTGGTTCCCCGTGCTAAGATCTCCCGTTTTTGGCTGCTTGGCCCCTCAGTGAGCAACACAACACCTGGAGCTTTCCTCAGGATTCCCCCAAAACTCCAACTGGTGTCCTCCCCAGGATAAAAAGCCCCACATCCCTCTGTCCAAAGAGCAGCTTCAGGGAATCACCTTTAAAACCTCGGTTCAGGCGAGGCAATTTGTCTTCATGCGTGTCAGCTCGCTGGGAGAAACGCTGGGCCTATTGCCAGCTTAAAAAAAAAAAGAAAAAAAAAGAAAAGAAAAAAAAAAGTGTATTTTTACCACCAACTCACGTACACAATGCTGCCAGGATTTTACTACACTTGTCCAAGGTACATTGTTGGGAGATGAAGGGGTTTGTCATCCACTCGTATAAAAAAAATTAATCCTGCTGTGTCTGAACATGGACTCCAGTATTTCTCAACAACGTATGTACATATATATATATTTTTTTTTTTTAGCCAGAAAAAATAAAGTACTTTCTCCAAAGGTCCCAAACAGAAGCCAAAACCTTCTGCTTCCAGCAACGCTCCTCAGATTTCCTCCCAAGCTCCTCAGAAGTTCTGGGGGAAGGAGCTGGTGGGTGCTGTTAGGGGCACCTCAACCCCGCTCCTCTGAGGGAGGCAGCACCACTCACCTTCCCCTGGCCTCAGCAGCAGCCATGGCTACTCCTCAGGCTCTGCAACTGCCCCTCATCTACCCCTGAGGTGTCCCCTCACCCCTCATGTCCCCTCTTAGCATCCCTCACACCCCACGCCCATTACACCTCACACCTCATGGCCGCCCTTCATTTCTCCTCTCAAGTCCCATGGCCACCCTCTGTCTCCCTGCATGGCCACATCCCCTCATCTGCCCCTCCAGAGGTGCCACCTCACACCCCTCACAGCCACTCCTCATCATCTCCCCACATAACTGTCCCTCACACCCCATGTCTGTCCCTCCTGGCTGTCCCTTGTACCTTAGAGTTGCTCCTTCTACCCGAGCCACCCTCATCGCTCATGGCCACCCTTCATCTCCCCTCATGATCTCCTTTCATGGCCACCCCTCAAATCCTCTGGCCACCAGTCATCTCCACTCTCACATCCCATGGCTGACCCTCACATCTGATGGCCACCCCTTATCTCCCCTCATGATCACCCCTTACATCCCTCCATGATCTTTGCTGATGGCCGCCTCTCACAGCAGCCCTTGCACCTCATGGCCTCCGGTCATCTCCCTTCATGTTCTCATGGCTGCTCCCTCACATCCCATGGCCAACCTTCATCTTCCCTCATGATCATTCCTCACAGCCACCCCTCATACCCCAACAGCCATCCTCATGGCTGTCCCTCACGGCCACCCCTCATCTCCCCTCATGTTCGCATTATCTCCGCTTCTGGCCTCACTTCATCTCCCCTCAGGTTCTCCCCTCACAGCTGCCCCTCATCCCTCCTGATGTCCTTTCACCCCTCCCAGCAGCCACTCACACTTTATGTCCCCTTATGATGTTCCCTCACAGCCACCCTTCATCTTCTGTCATCATCTCCCCTCACAGCCACCCCTCACCCTTCATCTCCCCTCATGATGGCCCCTCACAGCTGCGCCTCACCTCTCAGGATATCCCCTCAAGATGCCCCTTCACAGCCNGCGGCGGGCGCCCTCCGCCAATCAGCGAGCGGCAGACCAAAAGGAACTGACCAATGAGGGGAGGCGGCGCCGAGGGGCCACCAATCGCCGTGGGCTGCTTGGGAAGCCCCGCCCACTCGGCACCCACCGCCGGCGCTGCGGCTCTGGGGGGGCGGTGGCGGTGGCTGAGGAGAAGCGGGAGGGGTGGGCACCGCCTCCCGCTTCTCCTCAGCCACCGCCACCGCCCCCCCGGCCCGGGGTGGGTGTGTGAGGAGCTGGCTGCTTTCCCGGGGGGGTGGCTTGGTGCCGGGGACCCTCCCTTCGCCGCTGCGCTTCAGCCTGAGGGGGAGTGGTGGAGGAGGCCCCGCTGGGGCCTCGCTGCTTGAAGCGGCTGCACTGAGGAGGCGGGAGAGCCCGGGCTGCCCCTATCCCGCCTTTCCCGCCCCTTGGAGAGGGCGCTGAGCTCCCTCTGAGGAACGGGGGAGACTTTCTGCTTTCTGTCCCAGCCCAGGGGTGGTTCGGGTGCTGTTAAGAGGAGGAGAGCCCAGCAAAGGGGGTGGTTTAGCTTCAGGTGGGAGTGTGGGGACGTTTGGTTCTATCAGAGGAGGAAATAGCTCGGTTAAAGTGCAGGGAAATCGATGTGTTTTGTTGTTGTTTTGTTTTGTTTTTTTACTAAGTTGTTCTCAGTGCAAGGAGCAGAGCAATGAGTTCCAGGCACCGAGGGCATCTCATGTAAGCTTTGTCTTCTTTTTTGGGTACCCAGGCCAGACACACAGGCACTTACAATCTCCAGAGACATTTCTTCACCTGTGTTTAAAGAAATAATTTGCAGCCTATTAAAAAAAAAAATTAAATTGTCATAAACACAATGGAAAAACCCCAACTACACCTGTAAACTATCCTAAACCTGCAAAATTCCTCCAAGACCATGGAAAACTCTCTCACTTCGGAACATTATTTGATCTTTCCAGCTTTTACTCATCTGCATAGCACTAATTCTGCTTTTATGGAGGGTTTGGGGTTGATGTCAGATTAAAATTTAGCTGAATGTAAGGGGGACAAATCTGAGGAGAATATGTACCTCCTGGTCCAGAAGCATCCTGGAGTGTGTCAGGAGTGGTGTGGGCAGCAGGAGCAGGGCAGGGATCAGCCCCTGTGCTGGGCACTGCTGAGGCTGCACCCCCAATCCTGGGGTCAGTTCTGGGCCCCTCAGGAGCAGAAGGAGATTGAGGGGCTGGAGAGTGTCCAGAGAAGGGAATGGAGCTGGGGAAGGGGCTGGAGAAGATGGAGAAGGGTCTGGAGAGTAAGAAGGGGCTGGAGAACAAGAAGAAGGGGATGGAGAACGTGGATAAGAGTCTGGAGAAGATGGAGAAGGGGCTGGAGAAGTTGTGAGGAACATCTGAGGGAGCTGTGGGTGTTGATCCTGGAGCAGAGGAGGCTGAGGGGAGACCTTCTGGCTCTCTGCAACCCCCTGAGAGGAGGTTGGAGCCAGGGGGGGTCGGGCTCTGCTCCCCAGGAACAAGGGATGGGACAAGAGGAAGGGCCTCAAGTTGTGCCAGGGGAGGTTGAGGTTGGAGCTGGGGAACAATTTCTCAATGCCTGGAAAGGGTTGTCAGGGCCTGGCCCAGGCTGCCCAGGGCAGGGCTGGAGTCCCCATCATGCCTGGAGGGGTTTCAGAGCCTGGAGATGTGGTGCTGAGGGACAGGGGGGGCTCTGGCAGTCCTGGGGTTAATGGTTGAACTTGATGATCTTCAAGGTCTTTCCCAACCAGAACAATTCAATGATTCTGTTCTCATTCTGCCTTTGCAAGGTCCAGATTTAGGTTCCTGGGATGGGTGCAGTGTTCCATATGTCCTATGGATATTTCCTATGTCCATGTGACCTGGTGTGCACCATCCACTGCTGAAATATCCCCTGGATTTACTGGTCCTGGGCAGCTCATTCCTGCTCCATCCACCTGTGCAGTGCTGGGTGTGTGAAGCTCATCAATACATTGGGGTGTGACCCCACTTTTCTGTGGGTCCCCTTTTAATCCAAAGAGCATCCCCCTACCAGCACTAAAGCACCTCTAATCCATTTCATAATTCATTTCATAATCCATTTCTTCACTCCCTTTCTGAACCCATTTAAGTCTCTGGGTCCCCAGCACATCCCTCCCCTCAGCTTCACCAGGGGCTGATCTGTTTGGTGAAAACCTTCCTGGCAGCTTCTCCCCTGTCCCCAGCTTTTCTCTTTGGTTTTCACTGCCTCATTATTCCTTTCTCATCCTGGTGGTGTTTGTGACTCAGGAGCTCTCCCACGTTCTCCCTCCCTGTCCCACCAGTCACCTCCTTCACAGACTTGTGGTTTTCCCTGTTGTAGACCCCACCTTCTCCTGATAAACCAATTTAACTGGTTAACTTTGCTGGAACTTTACTGCTTCCAGTTCTGATTTTGCCTTTACAAGGTCCAGATTTAGGTTCCTGGGATGGGTGCAGTGTTCCATATGTCCTATGGATATTTCCTATGTCCATGTGACCTGGTGTGCACCATCCACTGCTGAAATATCCCCTGGATTTACTGGTCCTGGGCAGCTCATTCCTGCTCCATCCACCTGTGCAGTGCTGGAAGTGTCATCAAAACGTGGGGATTTTCTCCACAAGCAGAATCCTGGTGTCTGTTTTCATAGAATCACAGAATGGGTTGGGTTTGAGGGACCTTAAAGCTCATCCAGTCCCAACCCCCCTGCATGGTCAGGGACACCTCCCCCAGCCCAGGGTGCTCCAAGCCCCATCCAACCTGGGCTGAGACACTGCCAGGGATGGGGCAGCCACAGCTTCCTTGGGCAACCTGGGACCAGGGGCTCAGCACCCTCAAATTCAAGAATTTCTTCCTCATGTCCAACCTCAATCTCCCCTCTTCCAGTTTTAACCCATTCCCCTTGTCCTCTCCCTACCCCCCCGTGTCCAAAGCCCTCCCCCAGCTTTCTTGTAGCCCCTTCAGATATTGGGAGGTTGCTCTGAGCTCACCTGGGAGCCTCCTCTTCCCCAGGCTGAAATTTTTTCTTTCCTAACAGCTGTCAGTGCTTCATTTGACTACTGCTGAGCTCTAAGCTGATCTTCTCAGACAATGATCAACAATCACCCCCAAATCTTTTTTTTTGTTTGTTTGTTTGGGGTTTTTTTTGTCTGTTTTTTTCTTTTTTTTTTTTTTTTTTTTTTTCCTGGGAGGTAATAACTGATTTAAAGCCAGGGATGATTAGCATAATTTTTCCAAGATGTGTTCCTTACTGACACGAAGCCACATCTGCTGTTCTATCTCCTCATCCCCTGCCGTGAGATCTTTCCCCTGCTTCCAGGCTTGGGATAATTCTCCTTGGAAATGCTGTCACCTCACTCCTCACTCCCTGGTTAGGTTTTCTAATGATGTGTTGTACAACAGATCACCCAGTGCAGATCCATGAGGGATTCCATCTGTTATCCTCATGCCTTGGGGAATGGACGTGAAACTGTTTACTCCTTCCCTTGGTTTCTCAGAGTTTTTTATCTACACCAGAGGTTTCCTACCCCCTGCAAACAGGAGCTCTCCCTGTCTGACAGGGAATCTTTGTGAATCTTCATTCAGGTATCAGTGAAAAAGCTCAATTAAAAATAAAGACAAGATGCTTATTCCTGATTGTTTGGGTTTTTTTACCCTTTTCTAGCGTGCCAAATATTGCTGTGTGTGCAATGTGAGCAGAGAAACTGACATGAGTTGTGCAACATTTTAGAACAGAAAAACACAATGGAAAAAACCAACCCAACACATACAAAAAAACCCTCAAACATGTCCACAGGATGACCACTACTCACAGCTTTAATTTCAATTCATATTAAAGGTTTGAGTCCAGGGATGCTGAGCAGTTGAATCATTTTGCTTTGCTTTCCCCCACCCACTGCTCTGCCCAGCATTTCACTTTGGCCTCTGTCCCTTGACCTCAAGAGATTATTAATTTCTGAACACACCAGCTCGGGATAAACTGTTTAACTGACATTTTGCATCTACTGATATCCTTCCTTTTGTTTTGGTAGGAGATGAAGCAGAGCCAAGCCACCAGCACCAAATCAACCAAATAAACTGGAGGAGTTTTAGTGGATTGTCCTGCATGGAGTTGCTGTTGCAAGGGACCAACAAATACTGGGATCTTGGCAACTCCAGACTGGGAAAATCCAGGTCTCCAAGTTGCCAGTTCTTCCTGTCTTTGGAATGGGATGTTGTTAAAATCCTCAGCTTGGATAAAGACACCAGAGGAAGAAACGTGGGGAGGAGAAAATTAAGGAAGTTTTCATCGATCGGTCGAAGAAAAGGATGAAAATTTCCTACAAATCATCCTCTGGGAGTTTGGCTGCTGCCCTTTGGGTTTCCTGAGGTACAGAAGTCCTTCTTCCTGGCAGCTGCAGTTGTGCAAGTCAAATGGTTTGGTGTTGCTCATCATCCCCCTGCTTCTGGCAGCTGAGACCAGCAGCAGAACTAAAAAGCCTCCGAGAGTCAAGGCTCAGGCACTCATCAAAGCCACATCTTGTCAGGCCAGCCAGTTGGGAAATCATTTGTGGGGTGATTGGTTCATCCCACAGAACCTTAGAGCTTCTTGGCACTGTTAGGTTGGCCACTGGAAGTGGTGTCCATGGTGAGATGGTGTCCATCTAGAAGAGAGGTGACATTAGCTGAGAGGATTGCCTTCAGCCCCCCGTCGGTGTGCAGCACCTGAACTCCTGCTGGACCTGTGAACGTGCAGAGGGGGTTTGCCAAAGAGACTGCATGGAGTTCTGCAAGGCCAAGAGCAAGGTTCTGTATCCTTGCAATCCCGAGCACAAATCCAGGCTGGGCAGAGAATGGATGGGGAGCAGCCCTGAGGAGAAGGACTTGGGGTGTTGGGTGAGGAGAAGCTCAGCAGGAGCTGGAACTGGGTGCTGGCAGCCCAGGACCCACCATCCCCAGGGTGTGGGCAGCAGGGCCAGGGAGGGGATTGTCCCCCCCTGCTCTGCTCTGGGGAGACCCCCCTGGGGTAAAGCTGTGTCCATCCCTGGGGTCCCCATCAGCAGAAGGACATGGAGCTGTTGGAGCCAGTCCAGAGGAGGCCCTGGAGCTGCTGGGAGGGCTGGAGCAGCTCTGCTCTGGAGCTAAAGAGACAGAGTTGGGGGTGTTCAGCCTGGAGAAGAGAAGGCTGCAACGGGGAGACCTTAGAGCACCTTCCAGTGCCTGAAGGGGCTCCAGGAAAGCTGGGGAGGGACTGGGGACAAGGGCCTGGAGGGATGGGAGCCTGGAGGGGGAAGGGTTTCCAGCTGCAAGAGGGGAGATGGAGAGGAGATCTTGGGCAGGGAGAAATTCTTCGATGGGAATGGGTTCCATATTGGTTTGGGTTGGAAGGGACCTTAAAGCTCATCCAATCCCAACCCCCCTGTAAGGTCAGGGACACCTCCCCCAGCCCAGGGTGCTCCAAGCCCCATCCAACCTGGGCTGAGACACTGCCAGGGATGGGGCAGCCACAGCTTCCTGGGACAACCTGTGCCAGCATCTCACCTCTCTCAAAAAATTTCTCCCTAATGTCCAGCCTCAATCTCCCCTCTTCAATTTTTAACCCATTTCTCCTTGTCCTCTCACTACACCCCTGTGTCAAACCTCCCACCCAGCTTTCCTGTAGGCAGGGGACATTGTGCTTTCTGGCAGTCACTGCTGCCAAAGCTCTGCTCTGCTCCCAACTCCCCTTCCAGGCAGTTTTCCGATTCTCCCACACGGATGCTGAGCAGGACGCTGGGAGGTGCTTGAGCAGATAATCTGCTCAAAAAGCAGGGAGGGACAGCAGGGCAGAGGGTGATGAGAAACCTCTCTGCAACTGCAGCTCTCAGGAGCAGGGGCACCAGGAACCCTCTGCAGATCTGGTGGGATCCCATCAGACCTCCTGCAAGTCAGAGGGAAGCTGGGGACCACTCCACTGTGATTTCTGCTTGTGCAGTCCAGCCCTTGGCAATTTTGTTTCCCTCCAAACACCTTCCAGGCTGTTTTTTCTCTTTTTTTTTGTTTTTTTTTTTGTTTTGCAAACAAACCAGCCTGCAACATCTGTGTGCAGAAGGCAGGAACTGGTGCCCTGTGCTGTGTTTCTGCTTTCTGGTTATGGGGAAAGCTGGAAGTAGGGCTGGGGACACATCCCAGCAGGGTGATCTCAGGTGAAACAAACTACCAGGAGTCTGTAGCCTGGCTTAAAAAGAAAGGGTGGTGTTTTTTTTTGTTTTTTTTTCTTTTTTTCATTTCCTTTCAAAACTCAGAGGGAAGTTGGGCTCCTTGCCCATATATAGTGCCAGGAAGGGCTCCCAGCCTGGTTGCTGCTATGCAGGAGGGGTGTTCCAAACAGCAGCCTGGCTGTGCTTGGGATTTCCAGAAAAAAAAAGGCAACAGGAAAGAGGGATGTAAATTCCAGCAAAGGAGCCTGTGCTCCTGTGGGCTTCCAAGACCACTGCCAGTGCCCCAGGCCTGCTCCTCCTCCTCCTCCTCCTCCTCTCTGCTTCTCGGAGGGGCCGTAGGAGGAGGAGAGGCGGGTGCTGGCAGAGGTTTGCAGAGCCCTTGGCTGGGTTGCAAATCTCCCAGTTGCCTCCACTGCCTCATTCTTCTTTCCAGCTGTTGGCCCTCAGCCTCTGCTTGATGCAACCAGCTCTGATTTGGGGGGGGGGAGGAAGAAAAGGGGGAAAATGGTGGTTTTTAGCAGGCTGCAGCACCGCTAGCTGACAGAGCAGTGACAAGGGGCTTTCTTTGCAGGCACTGTGTGACAAAGGCCCAGAGAGACACCCTACTTGCTTGTGAAAATACTGCTTTTTCTCATGCAAGTAGGAAATGTAATGTCAGAGCTCCCTGATAGTCTGAACAAACACTGTTTGATGGGTACTGGATGGGCTGTGTAACAGCAAACCCACCCAAACCCAGCACCTGCCCTGCCCAGGGGGTTCTTCTCTTCGCTCTCTTTTGGTTCTTCTCTTGCTCACTGACCAAGCCTCATCATCAAAAGCTCACTTGAGGAGCAAACACCTTCAAAATCACCCAAGGACCCCTGGGTATTCCCTGGGATTTCCTTCCTTTTTAATTTGTTTTGCAACTGTATAATTATTTTCTGATGTGACCATGGGACCCTTCTCATCCCCCGATCACCCGGGCACCTTGCTCCCTAGATTCCAGCTGAACAACGTCTTTCCTGTATTTTATCCCAAATCTGCCATGTGTGACCCCAGGGAACTTGCCCAGGCAAACCCAGGCAGGGCTCCCCTGCTCCCTCTGCCAAGCGTGCGGCAGCCAGCGCCGGCTCGTCCCAACAAGCTGGGAAGGGGGAAGGGAGCAAAACCTCTTGGCTCCTGGCTCCCAGCTTCTGCTCCAGCAGCTGCTGGGATGCCCGGAGGGAAGCAGAGCCCAAATCCTCATTTCCAAACTCTGGTGTGAGCCTCCTGGACGTGTTTCACTGGAGGAATCACTACTCGTAGCCGCTCGCCACAGCTCCTGGGTTTCGTGGGAATGTTGAAACCCCAGCAAGAATTGGAATGGCATTGGAATGGCCCAGGATAGTGGTGGAGTCACCATCCCTGGAGGTATTTAAAAGGCATTTGGACCTGGTCCTTAAGGACATGGTTTAGTAGTTGACTGTGGAGTTGGTCAAAGGTTGGACTGGATGAGCTTGGAGGGCTCTTCCAACCCAAACATTTTGTGATTCTGTGAAGAAGCAGCTTCTTTTTTTTTTTTTTTTTTCTTTGAGACTGGACACCTCTTCGAGGTGGTTAGGAAACCCACAGGTCATTCAGAAGCTCACAGCCCTTCTGCTCTTGCCAAGGAAGAGCTTTGCTCCGTGCTGGAGCCACAGGGACTTCTCCAGGAGACAAGCCCAGCTGCAGGGGCAGACCCATGGGCTCCAGCCTCCCCTCCTCTTTCCTCTCTGAGCAAGGAGAAGCCAAAAGGAGAAGAGACATTCACAAGATTTCCTTTTCTGCTCTTTGCTGCCTTCTACATTTTTTTTTAAACTCTGGCCAGTTGGCCTTTATCCCCCCCCCTCCTCCTTTCCTCCAGCTTGCTCATTTTTAACTCTTTGCTTTCCCTCCCAGCACTGCTCTTGCCTTGCAGGCCACATGGTTTCAGCCATCTCCAGGTCCATAAAAAGTATTGGGTCAAGTGCACCAGGCACTGTCTTGCATCTAAACTTAATTTATTTTGGAAGCTGAGCAGATACAAGCTGATGAGACACAAAGCTCCTAGGGAAAAAGGCAGAGCACTTGGGCTGAGGAGCCAGGAACTTGGCTCTTCACCACGAATCAGAGCACAGGGTGCAAGCTGGAGCTCCTCCAACGTGTCTCAGAAGAGGAAGATTGTCTTGTTTGAAGCATGTGCTGAAGGTGAGAGGTGTGGAGGAACTCCTCTACAAGCAAAAGCTGTTTCAGACCTGATGTGATGGGGAACCAGTGGCCCAGGCAGAGTGTCACTGGTGAGGAAGGAGGAGACCAAGGAGTGTGACAGGGGACTATAAGATGGTGAGTGGCTCAGCAAGAGGGAGTTTTCCTTTAGTAGATGGGATAAGGAGTGAAAATGGTTTGCAACAAACCCCAAAAGCAGCAGAGCCTTTCATCTCAGTCCCCTGTGGAGCTGTGGGACTCCTTGCTGCAGGATGCTCCATGTGCTAAAGGTTCCCCTGGATCCAGAAACTCACAGGACAGATGGAAGACAAAGTCCACCAAGGGCTCTTAAGTACAAAGATGTCACTTCTGCCTCACAAAATTACTGACCTGCAGGTTGCTGAAGGCTGGAAGACCCTTCATGGGGGATGTCAGCAAAATCCTGTCCTGGATCTCCTCCATTCCAAGAGGATTGAAGGATGGGAGCACCCTATGGAGATCTTCCACCTGAGCTGGGGGAGTGGTGTTGGTGGCCTCTGGCTGGACACACATGGCACAAGCAGCTTTTGTCCTCTCCCAGAGCTTGTTGGTAGCAGAGGAGATCTCAGAGCTGCTCCTCCAGTGGGTTTTGAGGATCACAAACATTTCTTCTAGGGCCTGCCCATCCCCTCAGCCCCAGGCCTCTCGCCCACCCAGCCCTCCTGCTTTCCCTCTGCTTCATTTAAAACAGAAAATTAATAATTAATGGGCCCATCCTTTGAGAGACAGGGAAAGAGAATTCCTAACACCTGTCCCACGGGTTGTCTGTCACCCCAGAGACTTTTTTCAGTGAGATGCTCTCCAGGACCAGGACGTGGCCCCCTCACCACCTTCTCTGACCTCCCTCCTCTCATACCATCCTGCAGCACATGTCAACATGCTCCAGTGCTGAATGGGAGGCAACTTCACCCTGGTCTGGGAATGTGGGGATAAGGAAAGGTGATAAGAAAGGAGGTAGGAGTTGGTTGGTTTCATATCCTTCTAGTTTTTCCCTTAACTATGACCCTTTTTTATTTTTGATGGAAGATGTTGTGGTTGGCCAGAGGGAGAGGGTTGGCCTTCTCCTTTTCCAGTGGAGAAGCAAAGTCCTGAGTCATTTCTCATCCATCCTCAACTACAGACCAAGAACATCATCACCCCCCAGACCTTTTTTTAGGGACATGAAACCTCAACCCAAATACTGGTAGAACTGGATGAAAGGAATTTTCTTCCTTTTCCCTTTCCCACTGATGGACAAGCTTGCAGGAGGCTCCAACTCCACACCCTCATGTTTACCCCATCCCTAAAGGTGTCCTCAGTGTTAAATCTCCATCCTGCTGCAAATCAACTGATGGTTTAATATAAGTAAGAGGCTGGAAGGATACCTGCAGTCTTTCCAAATCTTCATGTGTCATCCTCCTAAAAATTCAGTGTTTTCCCCTTGAAGCAACAAAGGGGTTTGGAACCAGACCCAACCCAGGGACCTTTACCTGTCCCCTTGGTCCTCCATATTTTTTTTCCTGATTATTCAAATGGTGTTTCCACCAGACCTCATCTCCTTCAGGGGCATTTCAGGTTGTTCCAGTCTCTCACACTCCTCACAGGACAGTGTCACATTGTCACCTCACTCCTTCCTGGCCGTGCAGGGATGGAGCTTGGGACCTTCATACCCCCAGTGGAGGAGCAGGATGGGTGCTGGAAGTGACAGCAAAGCCATCAGAAGAGAAACCTGCTGGGGAAGACACTTTTTCCCTCCTTTAATCTCCATTTCAATGTTTTTCTAGAGGTTTGTAGCTGGTGTGGAGAGGGACAGAGCCACATCCTGCCTGGTGCTTGTCCATGGAGATGCTGCTGCAGCTCAGGGAGATGCTGCCAGGAGCACCTCTGGAGAGGAAGGCAAAGGACTGTGTGGGAAGGCAGGAGAGAATAGAGGAGAAAAGATGAATGTCTGGGGAGACAGATGCACATGGATTGGGGCAATCCCAAGCACAGACCTAGGTGAGGTGGAGAATGGATGGAAAACAGCCCTGAGGAAAAGGCCTTGGGGGTGTTGGGTGAGGAGAAGCTCAGCATCAACCAAGACATCAACGTGTTGGTCTCCCAACCCCACATGTGTCCATCCCTGGGGTCCCCATCAGCAGAAGGACACAGAGCTGTTGGAGCCAGTCCAGAGGAGGCCCTGGAGCTGCTGGGAGGGCTGGAGCAGCTCTGCTCTGGAGCCAGGCTGAGAGAGTTGGGGGTGTTCAGCCTGGAGAAGAGAAGGCTGCAACGGGGAGACCTTAGAGCACCTTCCAGTGCCTGAAGGGGCTCCAGGAAAGCTGGGGAGGGACTGGGGACAAGGGCCTGGAGGGATGGGAGCCTGGAGGGGGAAGGGTTTCCAGCTGCAAGAGGGGAGATGGAGAGGAGATCTTGGGCAGGGAGAAATTCTTGGGTTGGACTTGGTGCTCTCAGAGGTCCTTTCCAACCATGACCATTCTGTGATTCCCAGATCTGGGACATGGGTTAGTGGTGGGCTGGGATAAGGTGATGTCCTGGATGGACTGGAGTGGGACAGGACAAGGGGGAAGGGTTTCCAGCTGCAAGAGGGGAGATGGGGATGAGATCTTGGGGAGGGAGAAATTGTTTGGGGTGAGGGTGCTGAGCCCCTGGTTGCCCAGGTTGCCCAAGGAAGCTGTGGCTGCCCCATCCCTGGCAGTGTCTCAGCCCAGGTTGGATGGGGCTTGGAGCACCCTACTCTGGCTGTAGATAAGTGGTTGGACTCAATGGCTTTAAGTTCCCTTCCCACCCCAACCACCCAGTGACTCCATGAGGCTATGGAAACCAGTCCTACCAGCTTCATTATCTCCTACAATTGAGGTGTCCAGGGTGGTGTTACCCATCTTGGCTCCCCAATTCCTAACCTTTACACTCAGGTTGAACACATCTCCAAATCTGTGCTTCACAAACAATGCTACAGAGATGGGGCCCACCTTAGCTGCTGGGTGGTGAAGCAATCACCATTCCTGAAGTCACTTTATGGGCCCAGGCAATCAGTGCCACGGGCACCAGAGCTCATCCACCAAATTCAGAAACCCCAAGCAGGTGCCAGCAAGTCAGCCACGACCACAGATCTGAGATCATTCTCCCCCTGTCTTTGGAACATTGGCAACATGGAAAGAAGCCAAAGAAAATAAAAGGAAGGGGAGGGAAAAAGCAAACTCCTGAAAATTGGAGAGATTGGAAAACTGTAAGGGCTGCATCATCTGCTCTGGGTGAGAAGGGCTCACTGAGGTTTCGGGGGATTTAAACCTTCATCTTGAAGGTTTAACTTGCTGTCCCCAAAACCTTGAGTCTTACAGGTCCTGATCTTTCCTCCTGGCAACTGAAATCAGGGGCTATGGCAGGTAAATTCCACTGTCCCACCAGGATGTTCCACTGCAGGACCAGGGCTTGGCAAGAGCGACCGTATGCCCTGGAGAGGTGAATTGAGGACAACATTACAGCCTGAGCTGAAATCCTTGGCTTGAGTTAAGCCCTTGATGTAATTCACTCAATGTTTCTTTTTCTTGTAAAAGTAGTTTATTTTACAGCAAAACTTTGCCAGGGCCGACAAGCCAAAAAAATGTCGTTGGGGCTAAAAATATCGAGGATGACTCCATTCAAAACCCTCGTTGGGTCAGGGCAAGACCAGAGGATGAGGTCCCCTGTGGAGGGCTGGGGGGCTGGGGGAAGGCAGCCCTGCCTGCTGCTGCCCAGTCCTGGGGCCCTTTCACCGGAAACCTGATTTCCAAACACTGATTTCTTGTCAAAACATGAATATTGGGCTGGCTTAGGAAAGCCAACAGAGGCAGGAGAGCCAAAGCCTGTGAAAAGACACTCATTGGACCAGACAAAGAGAGGGAAGTGGTTTCCAGGCTTAATACTGGTTGCCCTTCTGCTGTTACAAGCCCAATGGTGCTGTTACACCAAAAATACATTCAGGGACAGTATAAAGTGCTGCTGGTGTCACCACTGGCACTGCTCACCCACTGGAGCTCCTCAGGAGATGTTTGACCATGTCTGGAGCCAGCCCTAAGTGTTGCAGCCATTCATCCCTCTGATGCCCTGAACCTGCTGCTCTGGAAAATCTTCATGTCAAGGTGCAAACCAAAAAAAAAAAAAGTAGAGAAGGGATCAAGAACAACCCTGAGGAGAAGGTCTTTGGTGTGAGGGTGGTGAAACTCTGGAACAGGTTGCCACAGGGTGGCTGCCCCATCCCTGGCAGTGTCTCAGCCCAGGTTGGATGGGGCTTGGAGCACCCTGGGCTGGGGGAGGTGTCCCTGCCCATGGCAGGATGTGAGACTGGATGAGCTTTAAGGTCTCCTCCATCCAAATCAGTCTGGGATTTGAGGATTTTTTTTCAACACCTTCAGGCTTGGGCTTGCCTGCAGCTGATGCAGGGTGCATGGTCCTGCAGCTGCAGTGTCAATGAGCAACACTGCAACATGCACCATGTTTAGCAGCAAAGAAAGCTCCTGTGACACAGACTGCAGCTCCCCAGCTCCAGCTAAACCAGGGCTGAACTCAAGCCACCTCCAAGGTCTAAGATTTGGAGCTTCCCAAAGGTGATTCCCCATATCCACATGGTTCTTGCTCCCTGGTTCTTAGCCCACAGCTCTGGATACAGCACTGGCCCTTGGCACCTCTTGCTACCAGCACCCTCCTGCTCAGCAGACAGGAATTAGTCTCAGAGAGACTAATCAGAAAGAAAAAAAGAAGATGGGGAATAAATAAGAAGCACAAAAACAGAAGTGACCTGTCCATGGCCAGGCAGGTGAAACCACCTCTGATTTCCAACCCTACAGCCTCTCTCCTCCTGCACTGGTTCCTCAAACACCAGCACATCCACCTGAAGCAGACACAGATTTTTGGGATGTTAAGAAGCCTCCTAGCAGAGACCAGAGCCTTGACACAGAGGATGAAGCACCAACCAACATCAATCTCCCAACCCAATCTTGAGTATCATGACACGAGTGCAATTTCCACATTAACAAAAAATAAAACAACACACACACACAAAAAAAAAAAGGATGGGAGTGACTGGGGCTTAACACTTCTGCACTCCTAACAATGCCAGCAGATTTCCAAGAGCTTCCCAAAGACACCCACCCAGCAGACACAAACAGTTGGAGAAGTCTCTCACAGTACAACCATTCATCATCCCAGCACAACCCATCTGGGTGTGCCCCAGCTCAATTAAAGGTAATTAAGAGCCCACCTGGAGCATCACAAGGATGTGTCCATATTGTTCCCCTCACAAGTTCATCAGCAGCTGCTCCTCCCATGGCTGGGGTCAGAACAAAATTGATTTTTTTTATTTTTCTTTAAGCTTCAGCAGATTCCAATAGAAACACTGAAGCTGTGAAAGGGAAGAGGTGATGGGTGAGAAAGAGCGAGTCCCCTGCTGCACGGGGTGTGGGATCTGGGGTGGGCTTTGTATTCAAAAACTTCTTATTCTAACCTCTTACCCAACAAGAAATGGAGAGAGATGAAAACTCTTATTAACCACTGGGGGGGTTGGTGACTGAAGTTGTCAGAAAAGGTTATGTTCTTGCCGTTGTCTTTTTTATCTTATCTCTGCTGGAAGCAGCACTGAGCGATGCTTCCTGGCACCAAGGCAGCAGTGGCTCTGCCAGGAAGGCTGCTGGAGGACAGCAGCTCAATCCTGTCTCCATGGCTGGGTCCACCTCAGTTTGGGTTTGCAACATATTCCCCTCGTATAATGCAAAGCAGGAGCTAAAAAATCACATCTCTGTTTCTGCGTTGGAAGAGCAAAGGTGACTGCTTGAAATGGAGAGAAGAACATCCCAGAGGGACTTGGGGTGATGGGGGAGCAGAAGCAAAGTGCAGGAAGTTCATTGAGGCCAAATGGAAAGTTCTGCCCCTGGGTGGAGGCAATCCCATGGACAAATAGAGGTTGGGAGGATAAAAGATTGAGGGCAGCCCTGAGGAGAAGGACTTGGGGGTGGGGGTGGTGGAGCAGAAGCTCAACATGAGCCCTCAGTGTGTGCTTGGAGCCCAGAAACCAACCATGTCCTGGGCTGCCAGGGATGGGGCAGCCACAGCTTCCTTGGGCAACCTGGGCAACCAGGGGCTCAGCACCCTCACCCCAAACAATTTCTCCCTCCCTTGCAGCTGGAAACCCTTCCCCCTCCAGGCTCCCATCCCTCCAGGCCCTTGTCCAAAGTCAAGCCATGCTTCCATCTTTATAATGATTCCAATGATGCTCGACTCCAGATGGGATGGAGCATGCTCAAGGTCACCAGGAGATCTTGCAGCAACCCTACGTCAAGGCCACATCTCTACAGTCGCTGGGGCTGTAGGAGGTGATAAGGAAAGTTTCCTTTTCATTGGGGAAAACCAGAGGTGAAGGCAGTGGGAGATCCTCCCCACCTCCCATCACATCCTCACGTAGAGCTGGTGGCATCGGGAGGAGGACAAATTCAGGGGAAGAGCAACACGCTGCCACATCCCCACATCCATCCAGCCTGGAGGGCTGGTGTTTGCTTTCCTTCCTCTTGAGGTAGGAGGGATGTGAAGAAATCTTAATTAGCTGCAGCTCTGTGGAGGCAGCAGGACTAATAAAAGCTGTCAGCCCGGGGAGGCGGCCAAGCGCAAACCCATCGTCTCAGTTCCTCACATCTGCTGGTCCTGCAGGGCAGGGGACAGGGAGGACATCTGAGATGCCACCAGGAGAGGCTTCCCACTGCCACCACCGTGGAGGAGAAAGGACCACGGGCAGATCAGGTGGCCCTGGGAAGGTCACTCCTGTTACACCACGATGGAGAGAAGTTGCCTCGCTGCCGCAACGCAGCTCGAAAGCCACCAAAGAAAAACTCAACTGATCTGCAAGAGCTTAATGTGATGAAAGACTGAAGCTTTTGACAGCTCAGAATGTGTCTGCAGATGGATTTCACTTCTCTGCTTCATTATTCCCATCCCCAGGGGGGCTGTGCCTGGGGGATGGGGACTTAACCCCAGTTGCAGAGGGAAGCAGAGGCACAAACCAAGGTCTTGCAGGTCCAGACCATGCAATCTGCAGCCCCAGGACAGCACCAGTGCTCCAGGCACAGGACACACACACAGGATATGGATTTTGGGGTTGCAAAGCAGACAACAACAATCAGAGTTTAATTTAATTTCTTCCAAGTGTTCACTGGGTTAGACTCCATCAACACACGCATTTTTTTTTTCTTTTTTACATCAGAACTCCTGAGTGGCAAACCCCAGGAACTGAATGACTTAATATTTCCAAACCACTCTGAATCCTTTTTCAAAGGGCACCCTGGAAGTGCAAAGTCCTGACCACACATCATCCAGCAGCAGTCCACGACCAGGCACCCAACCTCCCAGGAGCATTTTGGTTTCCAGGACCAAATGAGGGGATGGGGGCAGAGCTGAAGGTCTCTTCCCACCTTGTAGACCCCAGTGGGTTTGTTCCCTGCCCCCAACAGAGAAGCACAATGCATCCCAGTGGAAGAAAACTCCTGGATCCCAGTAGATGACAATTCCTGGCACCAAACCCATCTGCAGTTCACCACTGCAGAAGGTTTTGCTGAAGAAGAGGCAGGAAATGCCAACCAGCTGGTGTGTCCATGGGGAACAGGAGCAGCCTTGGGCTTCACAACCACGTGTGGTGGAGCAGGCAGCACCAAGAACCAAGTCCTTCACCCCCAGGTCCTACAGACCCATGTCCTCTGCAGAGCAACCATGGCAAAGAGGGAACCTCATGCTAACATGGCAGAGAGAGAAAAAACATTAATTCCACCTTCCAGGACTTCATCATTGTTGTCGTTTTCATTCTGAGCACCAGAAACTGGTCAACAAGATGGGGAAGATGAGTGTTGCTCTCCAAACCTAAGCTTCTCCATCACCTCCTGCCCACAAGAAATGTTTTGCTTTGGAAAGGTAACATGGGCCATACAAACCCTAGAACCAAACCTGCTCAGCCAAAGGGAATTTTACAGCCAGTAACACAAATAAACCCAGCCAAGTGAAATTCTTAAAGGATGAAAGCACAGGCCAACCACACGCCAGCTCATGATCCCAAGAAAATACAAAAATTAAAAAGAAGGGAAAGAGGGCTATAAATCAACGTTCTGTAGACTAAGTCTCATCCTCAGGGAGGTGAGGGTCCAAAGAGAAGGTGTAAACTTCAACACACCCAAGATCTCAATCCCATTTGCAACTTGGGGGCCCAGAGCAGTCATTCCCCTTTAGCCCAGGGATAATTCCAGCAGCCAACACGTTTGACAAACAAATGGGAAAAAGATGGGAAAGGGCTTTGCCTGAGCAGGACAGAAATGAATAATCCAGCTGTGGGAGGTGAAGATTTGATGCCTGAGGAGCCTTGGGAAAATCTGCCACGCCACTTCTGCTCCTTTTCCCAAAGTCTCTTTCAAACTCACCGCAGCTAAAGCACAAGGGACAGGAGATAACTGATGTGCTGCTTATTACACTAATTGCAATCATCTCCTTGTTACCTGGTGTTCACCCACATCTGCTCCTCGTAGCCATCTGTTGTCTGTCTTAATTAGATTGCACACTCAGAGGAGCAGGGGCTGTCACAGCATGGGATTTTCTAACCCCCTGGGCATCCCACTTCTGGCCAAACATCTCTGTGTGACCACATGGCCAAGTGACACTGCTCCAAACACAGGGTCAGCAGCTACAAAGTGGAATCATAGGAGCCCAGACTGGTTCCACCTTTGGGAAAGGTTCTTCTTCTCTACACTGCAAGCAGGAACCCTGCTCTTTCAGTGCTAAAATAGAGATTTAATTTTTTTTTTCCTTTGCACTAATAATGGGAATATATAAGCATAGAATCAGGGAGTGGTTTGGGTTGGAAAGGACATTAAAGCTCATCCAATTCCAACCTCCCTGCATGGTCAGGGACACCTCCCCCAGCCCAGGGTGCTCCAAGCCCCATCCAACCTGGGCTTAAAAACTTCCAGGGATGGGGCTTCCACCACCTCATGGGCAACCTGTGCCAGTGTCTCAGTACCCTCAAATTCAAGAATTTCTTTCTCATGTCCAACAAAATCTCCCGTCTTCCAGTTTTAACCCATTCCCCTTGTCCTCTCCCTACCCCCCCGTGTCCAAAGCCCTCCCCCAGCTTTCTTGTAGCCCCTTCAGATATTGGGAGGTTGCTCTGAGCTCACCTGGGAGCCTCCTCTTCTGCAGGCTGAACAAGCCCAATCCCTCAGCCTGGCTTCCCAGGGAGGTGCTCAGCCCTCTGAGCATTTGAGTGGCTCCTCTGGACACCTTCCAGGAGCTCTGTGTCTTTCTGGTGTTGGGGACTCCAGAACTGGACACACAACTCCAGGTGGGGTCTCAGCAGAGCAGAGGAGGACAGAGGAAACCAGAAGTCTTGGGTGATGTTGGGTGCTGGCCATCTGTCCTGCTGCTTGCAGTGACTTTTGGTGGCTATTTCNGAAATAGTTTGGGGTGAGGGTGCTGAGCCCCTGGTTGCCCAGGTTGCCCAAGGAAGCTGTGGCTGCCCCATCCCTGGCAGTGTCTCAGCCCAGGTTGGATGGGGCTTGGAGCACCCTGGGCTGGGG
Source organism: Florisuga fusca (assembly GCA_038090715.1). Taxonomy (NCBI): domain Eukaryota; kingdom Metazoa; phylum Chordata; class Aves; order Apodiformes; family Trochilidae; genus Florisuga; species Florisuga fusca. The sequence continues at coordinate 404,149 of JAAWXA010000069.1, forward strand.
GAGGTGTCCCTGACCATGCAGGGGGTTGGAACTGGATGATTTTTTAAGGTCCCTTCCCACCCAAACCATTCTATGATTCTATGATTTGTATGATGAGAGAAGGAGGGAAGAGAGGATGGAGAGCTGCTGGGCTGGAGAGCTGGGAGCAGCCAGTGCACGGAGAGCAGCCCTGAGGAGAAGGACTTGGGGGTCTGGGGTGAGAAGTTCTGGATTCATCTCTCCTTGTTTTGGGAGGAGCATCTGCTGGTGGTTGATGGTTGGTTGGGGGGAAGGTGACAGGGCCATGCTGGTCCCCATGGGGCCATCTGGGGATGAAGCAGGGCACAGCACACCCATCCCAAAGAATTAAAATAGCAATTCAGGACTATTTATACAGATCCCCAGCCATGAAGCCTCACTCTGGGCAGCAAGACTGTGCTACAGGTGATGTGAGCTGGGTGAGGTATGGAAGTCATTCCTGGGGGTTGTTTTCCTGGTTTGTTTGTTTGGATTTTTTTTTTCTTTGTTTTTTTTAGGGGGGTTCTCTAAAAAAGAATCCCACATCTTTCTTCTGCCATTTTCTTTCTGCCAAACCCTGGGCGTGGACATCACCCAGGGATGGAGATGTCCCAGAGGGACACTCCAGGATCTCCCCTGCTGGATCCCAGGGATAACTTGGACCACCTACACTTTATTTGTGGGTTTGGAAGGGAGCAGCCAGCCCTCCAGAGCTGCTGCCTCCTCCTGCCCGCAGCTGCCAAATCCCTCCATCACCTTTGCCACCTTCAGGCACCTCCCAAACATCTCCAGGGCATCCCGTGCCACACGGAATTGCTTTTTCTGGCAGGGATGGAGGTTTTCCTTCTTGGGGTGAGGCTTCTTCTTGGGGCTGAAGGGGTTGTGGTACCCGGGGTGGTTTCAGCACCCGGGCGTACAGCGGGTCGGGGCTTCCCAGGCTGCCCGGCTCCTCCGGGGAGGTGACCTCCAGGCTCCAAGGCTAGAGGTCTCTTCCAGCCTTAATGATTCTATAATTCTAATAAGGAGAAGTGAAAGGGAGAGTAATCTGGGTTAGTTGTGTATGGCTGAGATTTCCCATCTCATTTTGGCACCCACTGGCACCCAAGCTGATGGTGATGGTGATGAGCAAGTTGCCTCATCAACACCAAGAGCCCCTGGGCAAGCTGCCTGCTTGGGATCAGCCTCAGCGCTTCCTGTGGCTTCAGGGGAATCCTACAGAATCTTAGAATGATTTAGGGTGGAAAAGACCTTGGAGATCATCAAATCCAACCTTTAATCCAGCAGTGCCAGGGCCCCCCCTGCCCCCTGTCCCTCA
>JAAWXA010000069.1:405619-434725 GCA_038090715.1 Florisuga fusca
AACCCCTCAGTGTTACTTTTATCCACCTTGGGGGATGTCTCCATCTAACAGGGGGATAAAAGTAACACTGAGGGGTTCAGTGGGGCCTGCTCCCCTCGTGTCCCCACTCTCAGCTTCTAGCAAGAAAAATCGTAGACTTGTAAAAGCATCAAGGTTGGGAAAGACCTCGTTAAGGTTGGGAAAAATCATCAAATCCAACCATAACCCCAACACCAAGAGCCAACGACCCCCTGTCCCTCAGCACCACATCTCCAGGCTCTGAAACCTCTCCAGGCATGATGGGGACTCCAGCCCTGCCCTGGGCAGCCTGGGCCAGGCCCTGACAACCCTTTCCAGGCATTGAGAAATTGTTCCCCAGCTCCAACCTAAACCTCCCCTGGCACAACTTGAGGCCCTTCCTCTTGTCCCATCCCTTGTTTCTCAGGAGAAGGGAAAAAAAAAAAATTGCTAAAAAATCCAAGCCAAAGTGGGGTGTGCATCGTGGGGCTGCAGGTGGAGGGTTCATCCCCTGCTGTGGGGCCACCAGCTGCCTTCCCACCCTGTGGCTCATGCCTTCAGCCAAATATTTATTTAGAAAGGAGGTTCTGCCCCGTGTGCAGGATCTGTCAACACGAGGAGCTGGTGGAGCAGGACGTCCAGCTGGTTTGTTGGCTCCAAAGGTGAAGGAGGCTCTGGAAAACTGTGAAGTTTCTCCCCCTGCCTTGAATATATGCAGGGGGTATGGTGGTCCTGTGGGATCTGGGGTGAGGGAGCTTGGGTGTTCCACTCCTGGCTGTGGTGTGGGGTCTGTGTGGGTGGAGGCACGGGGCTGGATGGAGTCCAAAGCCCCTCAGAACCAGCACAGCCTCCCTGACACCCCCCAGTCCCTGTCCTGGCAAAAAGCATCCCCTGGCCCATCAACACCCCAATGTTAGGTGAGGGTGCTCCCAGAAGCTGTGGCTGCCCCATCCCTGGCAGTGTCTCAGCCCAGGTTGGATGGGGCTTGGAGCACCCTGGGCTGGGGGAGGTGTCCCTGACCATGGCAGGGGGGTCTGAACCCCTTTATGGTCCCTTCCCACCCAAACCAGTCTGGGATTCCATGAGAATCCCAGTGTAAGCATCCCAACAGGAGGGCCCCAAGATGATCACCCCAGCAGGAGCACTCTGTTAGCACCCCAGTGTGAGCATCCCAGTGTGAGCACCCCAACATGAGCACCCCACAATGAGCCCCCCAATGTGAGCACCCCAGTGTGAGCACCCCAGTGTGAGCACCCCAACATGAGCACCCCACCATGAGCCACCCCACATGCACCCCAATTTGAGCACCCTCAATGTGAGTACCCCCCCAAAAGCATTCCAATGTGAGTACCCCACCATGAGCACCCCACCATGAGCACCCCAACACGAGCCACCCACCATGAGCACCTCCTCTTTTCACCCCAGCATAAGGATCCCCATGGTGGGTGCCCCAACATGACCACCCCAACATGACCACCCCAACGTGGGCACCCCAAACCAAGCATCTCAAGGCGAGCACCCCACTGTGGGCACCCTGACCCCCTCCTCCAGCCATGCTGGGTGAAGCAGTCCTGGTGGAACCAGGAGCAGGACCTTCTTCCTGGCTCCATGGAAAAGCTCCATGGAACACGTCATGAAGGTTTGGAGCCTTCAAACATTTCTTTTCTTTTTTTAAAAACCTTTTCCCAGTTGATTCCCCTCCTGCCAGGTCTTTGAAACCAGCTGGTGTTCTGCTGGAGGAACTGGGACTGCTGGTGGGGTTTACTGGGAGGTTTTGCTGTAAGTGGGAATTTTAGGAGCTGGCTTTGGATGTGGCCACCAACCCCTGGTGAGCTCCTTGACCATCCCTATCCCTATCCCTATCCCTATCCCTATCCCTATCCCTATCCCTATCCCTATCCCTGTCNACCACCTCTGAACTCACCAGCAGCAAAGGCAGCGCCACATCCTGCGCCGGCACCGGAACCCCACCGGCGGAGATGGCACTTGGCCACCAGCAAGGCCACAGCTTTCCTCAGCAAAGCCACCCCCAGCACCTTCTTGAATATGAGCCAGCAGTGTGCCCAGGTGGCCAAGAATGTCACTGGCATTCTGGCTTGTGTCAGCAGTGGTGTGGGCAGCAGGAGCAGGGCAGGGATCACCCCCTGTGCTGGGCACTGCTGAGGCTGCACCTCAAATCCTGGGGTCAGTGCTGGGCTCTGCAGGAGCAGAAGGAGATTGAGGGGCTGGAGAGTGTCCAGAGAAGGGAATGGAGCTGGGGAAGGGGCTGGAGCAGCAGTGCAGTGAGGAGAGGCTGAGGGAAATGGGAATGTTGAGTTTGGAGGAGGCTGAGAGCTGATTGCCCTGTGCAGCTCCCTGCAAGGAGGTTGTAGGGAGGTGGGTGCTGAGCTCTTCTCTCCAGTGAACAATGGCAGGAGCAGAGGAGATGGCCTGAAGCTGCCCCAGGGGAGGGTGAGAGCAGAGCTGAGGAAGGATTTCTGTCCTGGAACAGCTGCCCAGGGAGGTGGTGGAGTCCCCAGCCCTGGAGCTCTGCAAACCCCCTGTGGATGAGGCACTTCAGGACGTGCTCTGGTGGGTGATACAGACATTGATAAATCTATTTTATCTGGGGGGATGTTGGCAGTTGGACACAATGATCTTATAGGTCTTTTCCAACCATGACAATTCTGTGATTCTGTGGCCAGAAGGCAGGGACCAGGATGGAGTGGAGAAAATCCTCTTTCCAGGAGTTGTGTGGTGATGAGTGCTCCATGTCAGCCTCCTGTAACCCTGGTTATGCACCTGCTGGGAGAAGGATGTGGCTACAGGTCCTTTTGGTCCAAAATTTGCAGTATCAATCCCAGATTGATTTGACTCAGAAAAGACTTTAAAGCTCATCCAGTGCCACCCCTGCCATGGGCAGGGACACCTCCTCCAGCCCAGGGTGCTCCAAGCCCCATCCAACCTGGGCTGAGACACTGCCAGGGATGGGGCAGCCACAGCTTCCCTGGGCAACATATATTTTTGTGCCTTCACAATATCTTGGCCATCTCAAATGAACAGATTAAAGAATAAACCCAGAGTCCTGGCCTGCAAATACCCCAGAACCCCATCAAGAGCCACCATAACACAGTGGTGGACATCCAGCAACTCCATCTTCCAGATGGGCATCCAAACCACAGGCTTTGGGGAAGGCAAGGTGTGAAACCTCAGCCCTGTCAGCTCCCAAACAGCCACTCAAACCCCCGCCCTCTGAGCACAAAGTGGATTTAATCCCCCCCCTTTCTGCTGCAGTGAGGCAAACTAAAATTCCTCCTTCAAATCCAGCAACTGATCCAGCCCACCACACTTGTCTTCACTTTGGGTCAGCTTCAGCCATAAGCCCAGCAAAATCCACTGACATTTTCTGATGGTGGAGAAAGCTCCTGGATTAAGCTGTACCTTTGTGTTGGAGTGAGGAGCTTGAGGAAACTCAGGAGTCCCAGTGGGTCAGATGGAAAGGAAGACACCAGAAGCTGACGTGATATGAAATACATCTACTGACAAGCCCCAAAATGCCAAGAAGATGAAATGGTGAAGGGCTGAGACCTCAGGTCCAGTGACTAACCTTGTAACCAGGGGCTCTAAAAGAGGACTACTGCTCTTTCTTGCTTTCTTTTTTTTTTTACTCACATCTATCCTGCTTGGAGTCAAACACTTTGGACTACTCTGTTTCACCTTGCATGGTCCCACCACCATCAGGATCTGCAGATGCTTCTGGAAATAGCCACCAAAAGTCACTGCAAGCAACAGGACAGATGGCCAGCACCCAACATCACCCAAGACTTCTGGTTTCCTCTGTCCACCTCTGCTCTGCTTCTCCTAAGCCCTTGTAGGACTTCTGGTGCTCACACTGATGTGTAGGTTTACTTCATTCTCTCAGGCTTTCCAGCTTCAATTCATCTATGAGGGGAAAGCCAAAATGTTGAGGATCACCAATGGGAGGTGTGAAAATGTGTGGAGACTTAAGTGGGTGGAGAAGGAGGGATGAAAGGAGAAACCCTCAATGATAATCTTCTCTGGGAAAGGAAGAGCCAAAGCAGCAAGGTCAAACGAGCCAGAGCAAGACACAATCCCAGCTCCTCAGCCTCTCCTGGGAGGTGAGATGATCCCTGGATCATCTTTGTGGCCTCCTCTGGACTCAGTCCAACAGATCCGTGTCCTTCTGGTGGGGAGACCAGAACTGGAGGCAGGATTTGAGGTGGGGTCTCACAGGAGCACAGGGGAGGGGGAGAATCACCTCTCTACAATGAGTCAGTGGTTTTGGTTGGAAAGAGCTTTAAAGATCAGACAGTGCAACCCCCAGCCATGAGCAAGGACAACTTGAACTAGACCAGGCTGCTCAAAGCCTCCCCCAGCCTGGAGCTGAACACATCCAGTGATGGGACCATCATCATTTTCTACTAACAGCACAACTCAGAGGAGGAGGATGGTCCAGAGAAGCTGTCACCTCTGCATAGCCCTGCTGAGCTCAACAGCCAGGGGCTCCTGCTAGAGTGAGGAAGAGCCAAACCAAGAAATCTAATCCCAAGAACCTGAGAAACACCAAGAAGCAGCAGGAACCTTCCCAAAGAGAAGCTGCAATGCCCTTTCCCACTGGACAAGCCTGAAGATGGTCTTCTGGTGCCATCTACTTCCTTCTCACACAGGGACAAGGTCCACCCACAGAGGTAGATCCAACAGGAGGCTGAAAAACCTCAGGAAGACCCTCCAGGCTTGTGCATGGGCACACCAAGACCCTGACTGCAGGAACCCCAACATCCCCGAGCTCCCACAAAAATCCCAAAGTCTGGTGTTTGTCTCCAAAGGGACATTTTTCTCCACTGGAGAGAATTTTTCACTTCCCCAAACCAAAGCACTGCGTTACAGAGCCGGCTTGAGAAGCTTGCTGTGGTTTCTCTGTGAATAAATTAATCCATTTTATTAAATTCCTGACTGACGGCTCCGCTCCTGCAGGCGCGAGCTGCCGGCTGGCTGGCGGGGAAGGCGACAGCTTGAAGAGCTAAACCAAGATTCAATGAGCACACCAAAAATAAAAACAGAAAAAGAGTTGATCTGTAACCCCTTGATCACTACCCTGTCGTAAAATCCTGGTGAAAATTGCCTGATCTCCAATTATCTGAAGATGAACCCACCAAGCAGGGCTCTCATCCTGCCTGAACCACCCACCATCCAGAGCTGGCTATCACTAGGAGTTTGGGAAAGGATAAAAAAGTGCACAGGTTGTCTAATCATAGAATAAAAAAACCCCAAATAAATAAAAACAATTACATTAGAGAAGAGCAGCTTTAGATTGGGTGTTAGGAACAAGTTGTGGCCCATGAGGGCAGTGGAACAATGGCACAGGGTGCCCAGGGAGGTGGTTGAGGCCTCATCCCTGGAGATATTCAAGGTGAGGCTTGAGGAGGCTCTGAGCACCCTGATCTTCGTGAGGGTGTCCCTGAGACTGCAGGGGGTTGGACTGGGTGAGCTTCAGAGTTCCCTTCCAAATTATTCTATGATTTTTTGAAGAACACGTATGGCTGAAGACAAAGCATTTGAAAATTTCCAGATGAAAATGCCACACTGGGTGCACCCTGAATACCTCAAGCTGGACTTGCAGGAACCACCTTCCTGAAAGTTCTTGCCCACTACCCACCCTTCTGGGGTCCTTACCCCAAAAAGCACACATCAACACCCTTCTCTTACCACCCAGATTCCCAGGAACTCAACAGAGGGGACCGGAGAAGGTGTGGAGATGCAGTTATGGCATGAGCAAAACTTGGTGGTGACTCAGTTTAACTTTTTGGAGCAGTATCCAGATCTGGTGTTGGGTAAGGGTAACCACTCATGTTTGCCAGAGACACTCATCACCACAGAGAGCATTTGGGTAAAGGCAGGAGGCTCTGCCAGGGCTCCTTCCCAACCTCTCCATCCAACATCAAACATTAAACCCTGATGAGCAGAAGCTTGGTCACATCAGACACCACCAGTGACTCCAGTGATCACACCAGCAGTGGTGAGCAGGGAGGATGGTGACCCCACACACACATCCATCTTCTTCCCCATGGAGATCCATCCACCCACGATGCAATTCTTGCTGCATTTAAAGACACCTCAGCTAACATTTTGGTGGTCAGGGGAGCAGATTTCCTTCCACCACAAACATCCTGCTCACCCACAGCAACACAGCCCAGCATAACACTGCAGGAGAGACAACAAGCAGGTGTGGGGGAAGTGCGAGGACCCAGGGCTGCAATGGTCCCTCCCTGGGGACAGTCACCTCCTGGGGGCTGCCACCTCCTGAGCAGATGCAGGAACCTCGTGCAAGCTCTGGGAAAACCCAGGAGGAGATGTCCTGCCCCAAGGGTGAGGGCAGCCAGGCAGCAGCTCTGCTTCTTCCAGCCTCACCTTCACTACGGTCACCAAATCCCAGGATGGTTTGGGGTTGGAAAGCACCTTAAAAACCATCCAGTGCTCCCCCTGCCATGGTCAGGGACACCTCCCCCAGCCCAGGGTGCTCCAAGCCCCATCCAACCTGGGCTGAGACACTGCCAGGGATGGGGCAGCCACAGCTTCCTTGGGCAACCTGGGCAACCAGGGGCTCAGCACCCTCACCCCAAACAATTTCTCCCTCCCTCCCTGCCCAAGATCTCCTCTCCATCTCCCCTCTTGCAGCTGGAAACCCTTCCCCCTCCAGGCTCCCATCCCTCCAGGCCCTTGTCCCAAGTCCCTCCCCAGCTTTCCTGGAGCCCCTTCAGGCACTGGAAGGTGCTCTAAGATCTCTTCAGGTTGTGGGACCTCTGCCTTGCAACAAAAAGACTTTTGAGATGATGCACAGGGCTGCAGCCACTGCTTTGCAGAGGGATTTGTTGCTCTGTACTCAGGGAGCCACCTCCAATACAGACAACTTAGCAGGGCCTGCAGCAGCAGGACAAGGAGTGATGGTTTTAAACTCAAAAAGGGGAGATTCAGATGAGATAAAAGGGAGAAACTGCTCACACTGAGGGTGCTGAGCCCCTGGCCCAGGTTGCCAGGAGAGGTGGGAGATGCCCCATCCCTGGAACCATCCCAGGTGGGGTTGGATGGGGCTCTGAGTGACCTGGTCTGATTGAAGATGTACCTGCTGGCTGCAGGGGGTTAGATTCAATGGCCTTGAAAGGTCCCTTCCCACCTAAACCACTGTGACTCCACAATTCTAATATCCATTAGGGAGTTCTGATTAGTTCCCCATGCCATAAGATGGACACAGCATTCCACAAATGTTACTTCCAAATTCCTCCACATCTCCAAGTGACCATGAAGGCACCCACAACCTGGAAACCCAAATAACACCATTGTTCTTCTCAAACCAGTTCCAGAATTTCACAGCCCCCATCCCAACACAACACTCTGTGCTTTGGTACCCTCTGTGCTGCCCAGCTCCAAGACACAACCTAAACCTTCCCCAACCAGCATGTCCCCATCATAGAATGATAGAATGTCAGGGGTTGGAAGGGACCTCCAGGGCAGGACACAGAACACATCCAGGGGGCTTTGGAAAGGCTCCAGAGAAGGAGACTCCAGCACCTCTCTGGGCAGCCTGGGCCAGGGCTCCCTCACCCTCACCCTCAAGAAGTTTCTCCTCATCTTGAGCTGGAACTTCCTCTCTTCCAGCTCCAACCCATTATTCCTTGTCCTGTTCCTGGGCACCCCCAAAAAGAGATTGGCCCCTTCCTCCTGACACCCACCCCTCAGATATTCAGAGACATTGATCAGATCCCCTCTCAGCCTTCTCTTCTCCAGGCTGAACAGCCGAAGGGCTCTCACTCTTCCTTCCCAGCAGAGATGCTCAAGTCCCTTCAGCACCCTCAGGGCTCTCCCTTGGCCTCTCTCCAGTAGATCCCAGTCTCTCCTCAACTGGGGAGCCCCAAACTGGATGCAGGATTCCAGGTGTGGTCTCCCCAGGGCAGAGCAGAGGGGCAGGAGAACCTCCCCAGATCTGCTGGACACACTTTTCCTGATGCCCCCCAGACCCTGCTTTGGCAGGGGGGTTGGACAAGATGATCTTTAGAATTTTCTTCCAACTGCTAACATTCCATGATTCTACAAAAAGGTTCTCCCAGCCAGAAGATGAGTGTCCCTCTCTGCTGGAGCCACACGTGAGAGGTTTTGCTCACCAGGACGTTAGGACTGAGCATTCATTTCCTCCTGACCAAAGCAAACAATCCACCAAAGCCAGTGAGTGCTTCACACTTCCCAACTCATGTCCTACCCTGGTGGAACCAACTGGATCAGGAAGATGGGCTGCAGCTTGTTACACAGAGGAGGAAAGCCATTAGTAAGAGAGAAAGGGGGGAAAAAAGATACCAACCCAAGCCTCAGCTGGGTTTCTTTTCTACCAGAAGTAAATCTTAAAAAAAAAAACAACAAAAAAACCCACCACACATAAAGAAAAATGGCGTTTAAAAAAATAAAGCATCAACTAAAAAATAAATGCATCAAATAAATGCATCAAATAAAGCACCTTCTGCCAAGCCAAAGCCTTAGGAAAGACACTGAGGACCAATGCAGAGAAATTCCTCCAGAATCAGATTTCTGGTGCCAAAAACCCCATCCTTCTGCTGCCACCAGCTCCATCCTTCTCCTCTCCCCAAGCTGAGGTGGTCATGACAGAAGTGGCACCTCCACCCTCCTCCTGTGCACGTTTTAGAGCTGCACAAGACCATTTCTGACCAGAGAATCTCAAGCAGCTTTTCAGGCCAGGGCAGAGACAACCTTCTCACCTGCTTGGAGAAGGTGGGATAGGGTCACCCACCCCTCTCCCAAAGGATGAAGCCTCCAGAGTCTATCCCATGGGATTTTGCTGCCCAAGGGGATGAAGACTGATGACCTGACTCTACTCCAGAAATGTGGCTGCATCCTTGGTGTTTCCTAAGTGCCAGCAGTGAGGTGGGGACTCAAAATATATAAAAAATAACCACACTACCATGCCAGATCTCACTCCTGAGCAGATGGCCACTGAGATACAGAGACAGAGGTCCCAACACCAGCTCTTTCACCCCCCAGAGAAGGTTTGCACAATATTGCCAATGTCTTTAAGGTCCCTTCCCACCCAAACCAGTCTAGGACTCTAAATCATTCAGCAGCATGGGGGGGAGGGAGCTGAGGGTGCTCTCAGCGTATCTGCTGAGCTTCCTCTTCTTTTTTATCTCAATTAGGGCTCAGACAGCTACTGAAATGTGTGTACAATACAAACTTCAGAAGAGGTGTAAACCATTGCTGAGAACAAAATCCAATTATGAAGAATCCCAGGGAGTTGAAAAACATGGGAGGAGACACAATGAAACTCAGTCAAACACTTTTAACCCAGAGCTACAGGGGGAAAGAACCTCCCCTGAAGGGAGAATCACAGAATCACCACGGCTGGAAAGGACTTTCAAGATCAGCGAGTCCAACCATCAGTCCTACACCACCTTAACCACTAAATCATCTCCTGAAGCCCCACATCTACCCATTTTTTAACACCCCCAGGGATGGTGACTCCACCACCTCCCTGGGCCACCTGTTCCTATGTTTCACCACTGTTTCAGTGCAGAAATTTTTCCTAATACCAACCTGAACCTTCCCTGGTGCAAATTGAACCCATTTCCTCTTGTCCTAAGTGGCTCCTCCTGCCATTCACTGTTTTGGGGTAGTGTTACAGGGGTGGCCTTTTTTTTCAAATCCTTCACAGTATTCAGGTAACACCAAGGAAGATACTGGATGTAAATTTATGCAAAATGCAGCAATGCTGTAGCGGCGCTCATGGATATTTGGCCATGGCCAGCAGAGCACGGAGGATGAAAGGTTGGGGTTTGGGATGGTGTTGGTAGCTACTCATGAGGAATTAGCTAAGAAAAGAGAGGATCATGCACAGCTGAGATCACCTCCTCAGCAGACAGAGAGCAGCAGGTGGTCCCCCAAGAGCAGAGTGAATGACAAAGTGATTCAAGGGATTTCTAAGGAAAAGATGAGAACAACAAAGTGGGTGTAGTTTGACCAAACCTCAGTGAAAACAGAGAAGCTGCTTCAACTCAACAGGTCTGGCTTGTCTATGACATCCCACCAGCTGGATGGTCCCTTGGTGAGCCACAGGGTGGATGAAAAGAGAGGAGATTTTCAAACTGAGATGACCTGGGTTGGAGAGGGACTTCTTGTAAGAGTTTCCAGCGACAGGAGAAGGAGAAATGGATTTAAACTGGAGCAGAAGAGGATCAGGCTGGATCTGAGGAAGAAATTTTTCAGCAGGAGGGTGCTGAGACTCTGGAACAGATTGCCCAGAGAAGCTGTGGCTGCCCCCTCCCTGGAGGTGTTCAAGCCCAGGTTGGATGAGGCTTGGAGCAAGCTGGGCTGGATGAGAGGTGTCCCTGGCCATGGCAGGGGGGTTGGAGATGATCTCCAAGGTCCCTTCCAACCTCAGCCATTCTGGGATTCTTTGATTCTGGGATGAGTCTTGACCATGGAAGAGTAAGATCATCAAGGAGCCTCCCAAGGAGCATGGCAGGAGAGGAACAGGAATTATTTAGACTAATCAGAGCAAGTTCCTGCTTTGGGCAGAAGAATGAAATAGGTAAAAAAAGGTTTATTTTTACTTCCATGTGAGTGACAGCAAAGGAATTTGCTTCAGAAATCAACCCCCTAACTGGCACTGGCAATGCCACTGGTGTTACAGCAGAAGCCCCAAACCACCACCAGCACATCCCCACCTGAGCCCCCCCAGTGCATCCCAGCTGGGGTGCAGGACCAGCCCCCCTGGCCACCTCCTCCACCACCATCACACTGAGGGGTACTGCAGCCACAGAACTACAGGTTCATGTCCTAACTGGGGGGGTGTTTATCTCCTCCTGCTCCAGACTGAGGCAGCTGGGAGCTGCTGCTGATGTCCAAGCAAAGGTCCAAAGAGCAGCCACTTGTTCCTGTGAGTTACAAATACCTCCAGCAGTACCTAAGAGAGTATGAAAAAAAAGGGTTTTCTAGAAAACTATGGGTTGGTTTCCTTAATATTTATTTGCACTATAGCAATAGAATCACAGAATCACCATGGTTGGAAAGGACTTTCAAGATCATCGAGTCCAACCATCAGTCCTACACCACCTTAACCACTAAATCATCTCCTGAAGCCCCACATCTACCCATTTTTTGAACACCCCCAGGGATGGTGACTCCACCACATCCCTGGGCAACCTGTTCTGATCCTTCAACACTCTTTTGGTGAAGAAATTTTTCCTAATATCCAATCTGAACCTCCACTGGTGCAACGCTTGTCCTCTCGCTGTTTACTGGGGAGAAGAGGCCAACACCCACCTCCCCACAGCCTCCTGCCAGGGAGTTGTAGAGGGCAATAATAAGGTCTCCCCTCAGCCTCCTCTTCTCCAGGCTGAACAGCCCCAGGTCCCTCAGCCTCGTGTGGAGCAAGAGCAGGACCTGTTAGAGGAGTCTCTCAGGGTTGGATGCAGCAGCTGCTGTCTGGAAGTGCTTCCAAAGGAAAACAACTTCCAACAAAAGCACCTGAGGGCTGTGGGACACAAAGTTTTGAGACAACTCAACAAGCCAGGACCTGCCTCTTAGACACCATCCCAAGTCAGGCTCAAGAATTCAGTCCTGTGGTGTAAACCCAAGTGAGACAGACCAAGATGCTCTCATCCTTGCAGGTACCACCTCACTGGGCATCCAGCCTGTATTGCTCCCATCCAGTGGCAGAGGCTTACCTGGCTCTAAAAGTCCTCCTCCAGATGTCTTTTCTTCTCCACCTCTGAGCTGCAGAGGTCACAGCTATCCCAGCACACGGTGAGGATGTGCCAAGGTGGAGCAGGAGGAGGAAGAGCAGAACGAGGAGGGTGAAACCCAAGCCTGGGGAGACCAAACCGAGCAAACTGCAGCCACTGCTGCTTCAGAATGTCAGATTAATTTTTCCCTCCCATCTTCAGCGATCCTTCGTTTGTGTAGACTTCAAAACACATCCTTCTCTCCTCAGCTGATATTTTAGACTAACCAGATGGAGCAAAAGGGAAAAAAAAAAAAAAAAAAAAAAAACAAAAAGCACCACCCAGCAACGGTAGCGCACGACGGTGGCAAAGCCGGAGCTTGTTGCATCATTATTAATCCCTCATTACCAGCCCTCACAGCCACCTCCCAAACATGAAGATCCCTGCCCTGAGGTATCTCCAGAGCCAGTTAGATGTGATATAATTAAGAGGTAAATAAGGCAGAAGGGAATATAAGGGGAGAAGAAAGAGGCAATTAACTTCAGCAGCGCTGCAGAGGTTACCCCTGGTTTGCATCACACTCTGCTCTGCCCACAAACTCTTGGAATATTTGTATTTTGGGGAAGCCCATCTGGTGTTTTAACCACCAAACCCTCCTGGCACCAGCCTCCAGCCACTGCTGTCTTATTCCATAGAATCCCAGACTGATTTGGGAGGAAAGGACCTTAAAAACCATCCAGTCCCACCCCCCTGCCATGGGCAGGGACACCTCCCCCAGCCCAGGGTGCTCCAAGCCCCATCCAACCTGGGCTGAGACACTGCCAGGGATGGGGCAGCCACAGCTTCCTTGGGCAACCTGGGCAACCAGGGGCTCAGCACCCTCACACCAGAGAATTTCCTCCTAATGTCTCATTTCTTCCTAACGTTGGGCAGCCCGATGCCAACATTTGGACTATTTTTGTTGTGCAATGTAGTAACATGCTGATGTCATCAGTGACACACAAAAAAAAAAGACTGGAAAAAAAAGAAAAAAAAAGATAGAGGCAGGTTTGGAAATGGGAATTTGCTGGTGCCACTCAGGAGAGGTGCAGCATTGACAACTCACACAGCATTATAAAGGTTTGCACAAATCCTAGACAAGCTTCCACCTCACTCCAGCTCCTTACAGTGATGCACATCCCAACCCAAAGTGCTGCCTGGGTAGGATTGATGGTGGGAAGCCCCTCAACACCTTCCCCCAGGTGGGCTCCAGGCAACAGTGGTGGTTTTATTTCAGCCTGAGGAAAGGCTGAGGGAGCTGGGGCTCTGCAGCTTGGAGGAGCCTCATTCATGTTTATAAATCTGTAAAGGGTGAGGATGGAGCCAGGTTCTCAGTGATGACCAAGGACAGGACAAAGGGTAAGAGGTGTAAGTTGGAGTACAGGAGGTTCTGTGTAAACATAAGAAAAAGATTTTTCACTGTGAGGGTGAGGGAGCCCTGGCCCAGGCTGCCCAGGGAGGTTGTGGAATCTCCTTCTCTGGAGCCTTTCCAAACCCATCTTGACAAGTTCCTGTGTGACCTACACTGGGTGACCCTGCTCTGGCATGGGGGTTGGACTTGATGATCTCTAAAGGTCCCTTCCAACCCCTCACATTCTGGGATTCTGTCATCCAGGGTGTTGGGTGCTGTTGCTACTCAGGCAGGGACAGTCGGGGACCCAGGGAGCAATTTAAGGGCAGGAGACATTCGAGCATCAAACCTGAGGCAAGAGTGACCCAGGGTGAACTTCCAAGGGGATGAGCTCCTTCCAATTGAGCAACACCTTGCTGGAGGGAACCCATGTACATGTAAAATCATTAACTTCAGCTCCTGCTCCTACCCCTTCCATCAATGATTAACGAACATGAAGCAATCAGCAATTTTTTTAACGAGGAACACCTTTTTTTTCTTTTAAACAAAACAAGACAAAACAAAACCAAACAAACAAACAAAAAAAGCCAAACCCCAAAACCAACCCACAGAATTAATGTCCTCATGGCAACTCCTGCCAGCTTTACCCCAGCTTCAATATTTCCATGTAGGATGCCCAAGGAAGCTGTGGCTGCCCCATCCCTGGCAGTGTCTCAGCCCAGGTTGGATGGGGCTTGGAGCACCCTGGGCTGGGGGAGGTGTCCCTGACCATGCAGGGGGGTTGGAACTGGATGAGCTTTAAGGTCCCTTCCAACACAAACCATTCCATGATTTCTGATATCTCACATCAGGTCTCCTACTCAGCACATCCTCCAAGGAGCACATGGCTGGGATCTGAATCCAGAAACCCCAAACTCCAACACCCCAGGGAAAAGCAGCCTCAGAAAATGAGAAATACCATTTATTGGGTGTCTGTTGGCTAAAAGTGGAATAAGGTGACAGCAAAGGTTCCTCCCCCCCAACCAAGACTCACGGCAGGTGAGCAGGGGAGTGTAGGAAGAAGGGAGTGACCTCAGGGCCACCACAGGAGAAAGGCTTCACTCAGGGTTCACTGGCAGCTTCTCCCACTCCTTTCCTGCAGGAGCTGGTGGGTGATGACACCCTGAGAGAGCACTGGGACCACCAGAGCCACCAGCCAGGGCAGGGGAAGGAATGGGAGTAGTGATGCTCACTGGGATTGGGGACCCAACTGGGACCAACCTGGGGACTCTCAGGTGTAAAAACCAAACAAACCAACCCCCCCAAAAAAAGGCTCTTGCTATTAAAAGTAATTTTCATGGTTTGGTTGGTTGGTTTTTTACATTCAGACACAAGGAAGGTTTTAATCTTGGTTGGAAAACACTTCAAAGATCGCCAAGTCCAACCCTTCCCTCAGCAGTGCCAGGGCCACCCCTGCCCCATGTCCCTCAGCACCACATCTCAGCAGAAGCTCCAAGGTTAGGGCAAAGCAGCAGCCCCAAGAGCACTTTATGGACTGTTGTTCAATTCTCTTGGTCCTGACAGACTGTCCATGGCAGTCATGCTTGGGAACATGTGCAGGACTCAAGAGGCCAGGCTCAATTTCACTGCCATACAAAATCACAGACTCCTTCTGGTTCGAAAAGATGTTTAAAATCCTGTACAACCATTCCCCCAAGGAATGGGCCAAGGCCCCCCCTACCCCCTGTCCCTCAGCACCACATCTCCAGGCTCTGAAACCCCTCCAGGCATGATGGGGACTCCAGCCCTGCCCTGGGCAGCCTGGGCCAGGCCCTGACAACCCTTTCCAGGCATTGAGAAATTGTTCCCCAGCTCCAACCTCAACCTCCCCTGGCACAACTTGAGGCCCTTCCTCTTGTCCCATCCCTTGTTCCTGGGGAGCAGAGCCCGACCCCCCCTGGCTCCAACCTCCTCTCAGGGGGTTGCAGAGAGCCAGAAGGTCTCCCCTCAGCCTCCTCTGCTCCAGGATCAACACCCACAGCTCCCTCAGATGCTCCTCACAACTTCTCCAGACCCTTCTCCATCTTCTCCAGCCCCTTCCCCAGCTCCATTCCCTTCTCTGGACACTCTCCAGCCCCTCAATCTCCTTCTGCTCCTGAGGGGCCCAGAACTGACCCCAGGATTGGGGGTGCAGCCTCAGCAGTGCCCAGCACAGGGGATGATCCCTGCCCTGCTCCTGCTGACACAAGCCAGGATGCTGGTGACCTTCTTATCCAGCTGCTGTTGACCAACTCCCCCAGGTCCTTTCCCACCAAGCATTTTCCAGCTGCTCTGCCCCAAACCTGGAGCATTGCCTGGGGTTGGGGTGACCCAGGGGCAGGACCCAGCTTCATACCAGCACAAACATCAGTAACGTGAACCTCACAACCCTCTTCTCTACCATAGAAGAATTATCATTTTACTGAAGGTAATTTTTAAAAAAATATTTTTTAAATATTATTTGAAATAAAACTAAGGTGCAAGAAAAATTCCTTTACCTGAATCATAGCACCCTCTTGCTCCTCCTGGGTCCCAGCCCTGTGACTGAGCCCGCAGCTGCTCCGTCAGAAATGGACATTTTTGCACTTAAAAGCAGCAGCTCTTTTTTTCTTTTTTTTTTTTTTTTTTTTTTTTTTTTTTTTTTTTTTTTTTTTTTTTTTTTTTTTTTCCCAGCTGAGGAAATGGGTTCCTCTGAATGGCAGCTTGGACTTTGAGACTGGTGACTATGGGATAAAAGCAGGATCAGGCTGTGCATCATCCAGTCAAAAACCCCCCAAGCAATCTTCTATCTTCTCCCACCCTTGATGTGCACCACAGACAGCACATTCTGCTACAATTTTGGATGAGCCTGGCTCATGTATGGAGCCAGGGGAGAAGAAAATGCAATTCAGTGGGGGAAAAAAACCAAATTATTGTAATTCTGCTTTTCAGCAAAGGAACCTGTCTCCAGGGAGCCCCAGTCCAAACCACAGCCAGGAGCAAGGGACTCACCCTATCTTCATACCACAACTCACATCACAGACACCATCCAGGTGTGGATGTTCCTTTTTTTTTTAATAGCATAAACAAAAGTAAAGAGGAACCTTAAGATGTTTGGGCTGTAAAATGTCTCTTTTGATCTGGATCCAAATATTTTGGTTTTGCCATCAGTGTGTCAGCTGAATGTCTTATTTTAGGGACCTCAAGGAAGGTTCCTCCTCCGCTGCCCTGCTCAGAGGAACATCAGTTCCCAAATTCTTTTCATCAAACCCATTTCCACCATGGGATTTACAAAGCACAGCTACAGACATCAAAGAACAGGAGAAGAAAGTGCTCGAGAAGCCAAGGAGGGAGGAAACTTGAACAAGGAACATGAAATAATGTGTCTGTAGGATGGAGAGATATGGAAATGATGCTCCAGAAGAAGTCAGCAAAGGAAATAATGCTTGGAGCCACTGCATGGTGTTATATCAGGGATTTAAATAGACCAGAAACTTAAAAAAATAATTTTAAAAAATTAGAAAAGGAGGTAAAAGGGTAGAAAACAAAAGATGGAGGTAGACATGGAAGGAAGCCTTGGAGAACCAAAAGCCTATATAGATACAGCTATGTAGACAACTTACTTAAAGAATAATGTCCAGGTAGCATTTTTCCTGCTCATGGCAGGGGGGTTTGGACCAAAATGACCTTTAAAGGTCCCTTCCATCCCAAAATATTCCATGATTTTATGATTTTTTGGTCCAGGGAGGATGCTGGTATTCGCAAGGTAGAACCTTCAGGACTAGAGATGTGGAACAGCCAAGGAAAGAAAATGACAAAATGCAGGAGAGAATGGCAGGAGATGAGGAGCAGTAACATTGATCTGTGTTAAAAAATAAAAAAATAATATAAAAAGTCATCTCCAAAGGCCAGGGTCATAAATACAGTCTTGATCATCAACTGCAGAGACCTCAGGAGGCCCAGCTGGACCGGGATGGAACAGGGGGAAAGAAGAAAAAGGGCTGAAAGCTGAGATCAGAGGGGAATTACACTGCAAACCCAGCACCCAAATGAAGAGCCTGTTTCACCTACAACCAAGGAGCAAATGAAGCTGAAGATAAAACCCCACCACCCTCCTGCTGAAGAACTTCTTCCTCAGATCCAGGCTGAACCTCTTCTCCTCCAGTTTAAATCCATTTCCCCTTCTCCTCTCACTGGACACTCATGAAAAGTCCCTCTGCAGCCTTCCTGGAGGTTCCCTTCAGGGACTGGGGGGCAGCTCTAAGGTCCCCCTGAGTCTTCTCTTCTCCAGGCTGAACAATCCCAGCTCCTCAGCCCCTGGATCATCTTTGTGGCCTCCTCTGGACTCATTCCCACAGCTCTGTGTCCTTCCTATGGTGGGGACACCAGAGCTGGAGGCAGCATTTGAGGTGGGGTCTTACTTCAAGGCACACATTTTTCTGGAGGGGATTCCTCCAGCATTTCTGCTCTTTGCAGTCTTAGAGGCTCTGGGAAGTGCAGAATAGAAAGAAAAATGGAAAGAACTGAGAAACAGGGGAAGCTTGAAGAGTTTAGCAGCGAATCCCACCCCTTTCAGCTGTTCCATTTTTTTACGGCTTCAGCAATAAAAAAATATTCCCCTTGCTGGGATGGCCCAGCTCCAACACTGGATGTGATTCCAGCTGCTGTGCTAAACGAATGATTAATCCATGTCTTTGTCCTGCCTGCATCTGCCTTTCAGCAGAAGATCCACGCTCACCTGGGTGGAACAGCCCAGTTCTGCCCCAGGTGGATTTTTCTCCCTCCAAACCTTCACCTCCCAGGAGCTCTGGAGGAGCAGATGGGGCAGAAGTTCCTGAGGAGTCACCAGGAGAAGGGAAACTCAGCCCTCCCTCAGGGGGAGCTGAAGAAGACACAGAAATTTGGACTGTGCCACATCTGCAGAGCTCCAAGGTTCCTTCTCTTGCCCATTCTCCTGGGGAGGGTGATTAATTGGGAAGGAGGAGGAGGAGGAAGCAGCAGAGAGGAGCTGGGTCCCTGCTGCAGGTCCCATTCCTCCTCATCCATCATCCCAACCCCTCCAACCTTCAGCCCTTCCCACCAAAAAGAATCACCAAGCAGAGCTCGGGTGCAAGGGATTGTTGGGGTTTTTTTAATCACCCCCCCCACCCCCCACAAGGTATTTGTTAATAAAACATCAGGGAGTGAGAATCTTTCTATGTAAACTGAAAAGGGAAATAAAAAAAAAAAGGAAAATGAAGCAAGACTAGGGCAGAAATGGGATGAAATAGAAGGAAGGAAATGAAAAATGAAATAAATGCAGTGAGATAAAGATGAGAAAAATCAATGGGATAAAAGAAAATTAAGTAAAATAAAATAAGATAAAATAAATTAAAATAAGATATAATAAGAATAAAAGGTAAGGTAAAATAAAAATAAATAAACAATGAAAAAAATTAGAAATAAAATTAAAGTAAAAGAAGAAAAATTAAAATAAAATTAAAAAGCAAAGTTAAACAAAATTTAAAATAAGATAAAATAGAAGTAAAATGAGATAAATAAAAGTAAAATAAAAAAATATTAAAATATAATAAAGCAAAACAAAATACCTCGCAGCAATTTAACAATACCATCAGGTGCCACCATTGGACACCTCACTCTCAGCTCCAGGCTGCTGTGGTGATGGAAATACAACTGGAGTTTCCTCCTGAATCCAGGACAAAGTTTTGAGCTTAACGGCTCCTTGGGGGGAGCCTGGAGAATTGGGGAACCCCAGTTCCTTGGGGTTCATGGACAAGGGCCTGGAGGGATGGGAGCCTGGAGGGGGAAGGGTTTCCAGCTGCAAGAGGGGAGATGGAGAGGAGATCTTGGGCAGGGAGAAATTGTTTGGGGTGAGGGTGCTGAGCCCCTGGTTGCCCAGGTTGCCCAAGGAAGCTGTGGCTGCCCCATCCCTGGCAGTGTCTCAGCCCAGGTTGGATGGGGCTTGGAGCACCCTGGCCTGGGGGAGGTGTCCCTGACCATGCAGGGAGGTTCCAGGTGAACTTTCCAAGCCAGCCTGTGATTTGATGAATTATGAGTGTTCAAAAATCACCATTTTCCTTCTCCCCACCCTCAGTCTGCAGCTGCACTCCACTCTGTGTACGTCCACTCTGACCCTGTAAGGTCCTGCTGGGGAGGGATAAATTACAAATCAATCAGCAGCACTCAAAGCCCCCAGGCAGCTGGTTTTGCAATCCAGCTCCTGCACACTAAGGGATACCCAGAAAGGAAGCCTTGTGCTCCTTCAGGTTTCAAGCTGGGCTTCAGCTGGGACACCCGAGAGTAAGAGTTTGCATTTCTTTCCCAAAAACCACCTCCCTGTAAGGGGCAGACTGTCCTGGTGTGGGCCAGGATAAAGGTGATTTTCTGGTTTGTACTTTTGCTTTCAGCTCAGTTTCTTGTAAGGAGCTGCACTTGCTGAAATGAACAGCAAGTTTCTCAGGCAGTGTCTGCTCCTGGGACTGATCCCACTCCAGGGTTATAGTTACTGCCAGAGACTGGGATACAGACCCAGGGACACTGCTCAGCTCTGAGGAACATTTTACCCTGCAGAAGGAGTAAAGAGGTCCCACCTGAACCCCTCCTCTGGGGAGGAAGGGACAAGAGAGATGCCAGAACTGACCAAACAGAGTATTCCATCCCATACACCTCATACTCAGGATAAATTGGAGGGATCATGAGGGTCAACACCTCTTCTTCCTGCCTTTCCTGCCCTTTCCTCTCGTCCTGCCCTTCCTTCACTGGTTCCCTGTTTGCTTCAGCATCCTGGGAGGATTCCATCCCTTCCTCTGCCTGTGCTCCTGATCCATCCCAGCCTGAATCTGTGTGTTCCTGCCTCCAGCTCCCAACTGCTCCTGACCCCAGGATTCCAGCCTGGACTTTCCCAGGGCTGCCCTGCAGCCTCGGGGGTAACGTGAGAGTTATTGGGCTACAGGGGGGAGGAACGTGGGATCAATCTTTTCCTGTCTATTTGTATATTTGTATATATTTAGTAATTTTTTTCCTATTTATCATTCCTGTTTCATTAAAGTTGTGTAGTTTAGTTTCCAACCCATAAGTCTCTTTCCCTTATTCTCTCTCCTTTCCTTATCAGGGAGGAGAGGGGGATTAATAGAAAAATCTGTTATTGGGTTTAATTGCCAGGCCAGTGTTAAACCCTGACACAGACACATCTCATCATCTCCTCCCCCACGTTCCACAGGACAACCAAACACTCGTGACACACAAGTCTACAATGCTGCAAGACCTGGAAACCCACTTAATGCTGACAAAACCTCCAGGAGCTCTGGGTGAGGGAAGGGTGAAGTTCACTGAAGCTGAAACTCAACCTGGGATTGCTGTGGCCAGACCAGAAGATGGCATGGATGGCATGGGCTGGGAACTCTGCAGTGCTGCAAGCTTGATAGTCAGAAGGAAGAAGTGAAAAAATAGGATAAAAAAACCCACACCCAGAACAGGCTTTGAAGCCCTAACCTCCAAAAAAACCCACGCCAAAGAGTTCAAGGCAGGGGAAACCACATGGACTTGGAGAAGTGGTCAAGGAATCCAAACACGAAGCCAAAATGACACAAATTGTGTGCAAACCCACAGCTGTCTGAACTTCCTCCTCTCTCTTTGCTGTACTGCAGGTTAGTGAAGCATGAGGATGATACAGGGAAAGGAGGTGGAAAGAACACAAGAGGGTCCAGAGAAGAGCCATGAGGATGATCAGAGGACTGGAGCACCTTCCATATGAGGAGAGGCTGAGAGAACTGGGTCTGCTCAGCCTTGAGAGGAGAAGGCTTAGGGCAGACCCTATGACCATGTTCCAGTACTTAAAGGGGGCTACAAAGAGGATGGAGACTCCCTATGGACAAGGAGTCCCATGGACAAGCCAAGGGGCAATGGGCACAAGTTGCTCCTGGGGAGATTCCCATTGGACACGAGAGGAAAATTTTTCACTCTGAGAACAGCCAGACATTGGAATGGTCTCCCAGGGGAAGGGGTGGATTCTCCTTCTTGGGAAAGATTTCAGTCTCAGCTCAATGGGGTGCTGGGACATCTCAGAAAAACAATATTAGAAGGGCTGGAGCAGTTCAACCTTGAGGTCCCTTCCAACCTGACATTCTGGGATTCTGGGATTCTTCCATGTGCTCAGTCTCTGTGAAGAAGAGGTCCAAGTGTGCTGCAGAGGACAGAGGGGGGCACTCAGATAGGACTGGGGACACCTTTTTATGTCTTCTTCCCAAAAATATATAGAGACATGTGGGGGTAATCTTATGAGTGTATTTCGTATCAGGGAATCATTGAATCACTTGGACCTTAAAGCTCATCCAGTCCCACCCCACACCTCCCCCAGCCCAGGGTGCTCGAAGCCCCATCCAACCTGGGCTGAGACACTGCCAGGGATGGGGCAGCCACAGCTTCCTTGGGCAACCTGGGCAACCAGGGGCTCAGCACCCTCACCCCAAACAATTTCTCCCTTCCATCTCCTCTCCACCTTCCCCAGAAAAAACAGCCTCAAGTTGTGCCAGGGGAGGTTGAGGTTGGAGCTGGGGAACAATTTCTCAATGCCTGGAAAGGGTTGTCAGGGCCTGGCCCAGGCTGCCCAGGGCAGGGCTGGAGTCCCCATCATGCCTGGAGGGGTTTCAGAGCCTGGAGATGTGGTGCTGAGGGACACGGGGCAGGGGTGGCCCTGGCACTGCTGGGGGAAGGGTTGGATTCGATGATTTTCAAGGTATTTTCCAACCAAAATGATTCCATGAATCCATGATCTTCAGGAAAAGGCATGAGCTGGTTGTTTAATCCCAAACACCCAATGATAAACCTGCATCCCAGCATGAGCAGAGAACCCCCTGAGGCCACCCTGGGGTGCTCATGGCTTTGGTCCCACACTCTGTGGTTGAGCTGCAGGATCCCTTCTGAAGCAACAAAATCCCTTCTCCCACCTTTGTTCTTCTAACACCAGGAGGATGTTGTTCTTCATCCCAAGGGCCACTCTCTGGCCCCAAAGTGCTTCACAATCAACACAGCTGGGAGCACAGCACCATGTGCAGACCCACCCTTGGCCTGGGGATTGTTCAATACCTCCTCACTCCTCTTCCTTTAGTTTGAATGCCTTGCAAGGGGATCCACAAGAGGAATAATCATAAAGTTGTTATGAAAATAGCTGACCTCCCATGGAGAGGAGAGGTCCTCAGGGTTCAATTACATGACAAGAGAAAACAACGAGGAGACACCCTGGGTTCAGCTGGGCTTTTAAAAACCTCTTCCCTTTGTTATTCTTCCCTAATTGTAAGGGGTTAGGTAACCAACCTTCCGCAGGAAGGTTCAGTTGCTCCCTCTGCACTGCACGTGGCAGCCCTGGTAGCTGCAGCACCCATCAACCAAAGTGGGGGTGTGAAGCCAGGGTCACCCAGAGCATCCCAGCTATTCCCAGGAGAGAACAGATATCCAACAGGCTCGTTGTGGTTTGGAATTGGAGCCCCAAGGATGGGGACATTGTTCTAGAGAATCAGTGAGTCACACACTGGTTTGGGTGGGAAGGGATTTTTAAAGGATATCTACTCCAGTTTTCCTGCACTGAGCTGGGACATCTTCTGCTGGACCAGGTTCCTCCAAGCCCCATCCAACCTGGGCTGAGATACTGCCAGGGATGGGGCAGCCACAGCTTCCTTGGGCAACCTGGGCAACCAGGGGCTCAGCACCCTCACCCCAAAGAATTTCTCCCTCCCTGCCCAAGATCTCCTCTCCATCTCCCCTCTTGCAGCTGGAAACCCTTCCCCCTCCAGGCTCCCATCCCTCCAGGCCCTTGTCCCAAGTCCCTCCCCAGCTTTCCTGGAGCCCCTTCAGGTACTGGAAGGTGCTCTAAGGTCTCTTAAAGACACAGCTTTATCCCAGCGGGGTCTCCCCAGGAAGAGTTTCACGCAATGCCACTTTCCTCTTGTTCAACAGAGTTTGTACCAGAAAACTTGGGAAAAAGGTTGCTTAAGGCTTAGGAATCATCAGCCACAGATTATCAGAAAGGGGTTTCTCATGTGGTCACCTCCAATCCTCTTTCCTCTCAAGCATGGGAAGCAGGAGAAATGTTTTTCCAATGAACCACAGAGGGGCAAGAAAACAACCTATTAATGCTGATGTTATTGCTCAGGTCCCCAGCTGGACACAGCAGTCATTTCTATGGTCCCTCCAGAACCACAGAAAATCAGCATCACAAGAAAAATAATCCCAGTCTGCCCACTAACACCCTCAGTAACTCATTGCACAGAGAGAGGCTGTAACAGGGGAAGAAAGAACAGATCACAGTTGGTCTCCACCAAGGAACACAATGGTCTTGGTTCCCACCTCACACCTCTTGACAACCCCAGAGCCAAGCACCATGGAGAAAGCTCTCCTCCAGCACTGCAACCTGGGGAGAGGACCAACCTCTGAAGATGAAGGGAAATCAGGGCCACCCTACACCCATCCCTCACCATAAGGGTGCACAGAACCCAGCCTGGTCTAACATGAATTTTCTTTTTAAAGGAAGACACATGTGCCTATCATCACCTCCCCAACTGCCATCAGCAGCAGTTAGAGCAAAATTTTATACTTCTAGCACAGCAATTTGATCAAATAGCTGCATTACAGATGAGCCCTACCCTGAGACTGCTGAAGGCAAAAAAAGGAAAAAGGGACAAAACTCACAGGAAATGTTGAAATCCTTAACCCTTGGGGATCCTGTTCTCATCACCTTCTGAAGACTTCAGAGCACACAAGGTGAAACTTTTCATCTCTGCAGAGACACACACAAAAAAGCCCTGACCATTTTCTGCATGGTACAAAGGGTTGAGGCTCCACCAGGCAAAGCCCAAAATGAGGACAGACACCAAAAATAAAGCAGCAGGACAAGAGGCCCTTGCTGACTGATGGACATGGCAGGAACATGGAACCTTTTCTGCTTCTTTTCAGAAATCCTGCTGCTCAGCAAAGCCTTTGCTCTGGAACAGGCTCCACCAGCTTCCAAAGCCCAGCAGGATCCCAAGACTCTGTCCTCTTGGAGGCAGGATCCGGATGGGGTGACAGGGAGCTGCTCAGGAGATGGGACACTGGAATGACCTCAGAGAATCACAGAACTATTGAGGCTGGAAAAGCCCTCTGAGACCATCCAGGCCAGGCTATGACCTAACTCCCCCACACCAGCCAGACCAGGGCACTCAGTGCCACAGCCTCTCCTTGAGCACCTCCAGGGATGCTGACTCCATCACTTCCCTGGCCACTCCATTCCAATGCCTCATCACCCTCTCCATGGGGAAGTGCATCCTGATATCCAACCTAAACCTCCCCTGGGGCAGCTTCAGGCCAAGCCCTCTCCTCCTATCACTGTTTCCTGGGAGAAGAACTCCCTTCAGGGAGTTGTAGAGGGTGAGAAGGTCCCCCCTGAATTTCTTCTTCTCAGGCTTAACAACCTCAGAGGCTCCCTCAGCCTCTCCTTATGAAACTTTCCCCCTGGTCCTTTCACAGCCTCATTGCTCTCCTCTGGACCTGCTCCAGAACCTCACTCAATGTCCTTCCTGAAGTGAGGGACCCAGAACTGGACACACTGAAGCCTCTCCAGTGAGAGGGAGAGAATTCCATCCCTGGTCCTGCTGACCACACTGTTCCTGACACCTCCTCACACCCTGCACCAAAACACCTCACTGCTGCCCTGTTTGTAAGACCTGTTTTCAAGGCAAATAACAAAAAACAAAGCAAAACAAAAACCCCAAACCAAACCAAACCAAAGACACAAAAAAACACCAAACCCAAAAAACAAACAATCCCCCCTCAAAACACAAAAAAACCAACAACAAACAAAAACCACCACCACCACCCCAAAAAAAAAGATTAATTCTCAACTTCTACATTTTAAAAAACTGCCCATGAAGTGGGAAAACTGCAGCAGGGAGAAGATGAAAGCCCACGTGTTACATGTTCCCCCCAAGCTGCTGCTCTCTGTGGTCCAGCAGCCACCTCTCCAAACCCAGGAGATGTTTGGGGTCTTCAGAGCCACCTTCTGCTCAGTGCAGAGCCTTCCCCTTGTACTCAGTGCCAAAGCCTCTTGGAGCAGAAATTTTGGCATCTTCATCTTCCCTCTTCAGAGCACCAACGTGTGCCTTGGCCACCAGAGATTAGGATGAAGACTTTCCCAGGGCAGGATAAGCCACAGCTGCACTCTCCAGGGATTTTTTTTTTTTTTTTTTTTTTTGCCATCTTTTTTAAGCCTTTGCCATCAGAGAGGGGATATTAGCTCAATGAGACCTCTGCTCCAAATCCACCCAAGCTGTGTATTACACCAGACCCCAGAGGACCCCAGAGCAGAGCCTGATTATGATTGGCACCAAACAAACACAGAGAATTAGATTGTCCCTGCCCCAGATGTCAAAAACCCTGAATAGTATTAGACTAATGAAAGGAAAAAAAAATAAATAAATTGCCATCTCCACTTTATACAGCAGGGGCTTCAGCCAGAGGTTTTTGGTGTCTTGCCAAAATCCCTGAGGAGAACAGAGCTGGGCCAGCCCAAACCTCTGAAGAAAGCTGAACTCAACAACCAAGAGCTTTGGTTCTCCCTCACTCACCTCATGGTGAGCCCGTGAACAATCCTGGTGACCTGAAGATGAAACTCACCCATTCCTCCCTCCTGCTTCCCATTTAGTTTTCATCTAAGCTGTCCTGGCAACCTCCAGACCTACACCAGGTGGCATTTCAGCAGCACCTCTGCACCTCTTTAGTGGTGGCCTTGGCAGTGGTGGCTGAACTGTTGGACTTGATGATTTTAAAGGTCTTTTCCAAACAAAATTTTCCAAACTGAGTCCATTTCTGGTGTCCCCCACCAGAAGAAGGACACAGAGCTGTTGGAATGAGGCCACAAAGATGATCCAGGGGCTGGAGCAGCTCTGCCATGAGGAGAGGCTGAGGAGCTGGGATTGTTCAGCCTGGAGAAGAGAAGACTCAGGGGGACCTTAGAGCTGCCCCCAGTCCCTGAAGGGAACCTCCAGGAAGGCTGCAGAGGGACTTTTCATGAGTGTCCAGTGAGAGGAGTAGGGGAAATGGATTTAAACTGGAGGAGAAGAGGTTCAGCCTGGATCTGAGGAAGAAGTTCTTCAGCAGGAGGGTGCTGAGACTCTGGAACAGATTGCCCAGAGAAGCTGTGGCTGCCCCCTCCCTGGAGGTGTTCAAGGCCAGGTTGGATGAGGCTTGGAGCAAGCTGGGCTGGATGAGAGGTGTCCCTGGCCATGGCAGGGGGGTTGGAGGAGATGAGCTCTGAGCTCCCTCCCAACCTCAGCCATTCTGGTCACAGGCTGCCCAGAGAACCTGTGGATGCCCCATCACTGAAGTCTTCAAGGTCAGGTTGGACAAAGCTTTGAGTAACCTGATCTAGTGGAAGATGTCCCCGTGTACAGCAGGGGATCTTCAAAGGTCTTTTGCAACCCTGACTACTCAGTGGTCCCGTGGCCATGCTGGCAAAAGCCCAATCCACACAGACAACGCTGATTTTCCAACAAACCATCGCTAACAAGTGGGACCCCTTGCTTGTGCCAGAGAAGTGCATAGCTCAGATGCTGCTCTCCAGAAGAAGACAGGCCAGGTCTTGTTTTTTTGGCTTTGCCCTGGGTTCCCCACGTCACTGAGCGTGCCACAGGTCTTGGGCTCAGGAAATGTGTGGGTGTAAACGGGTCAGGGATTTACAGACTACACAACGCGGCCCTTTCCGGCTGATGTAACACCAAATAAAGGCAGGTGATGTGACCACATCCAAATTCTGAGGAAACCACAGCTTGTTCCAGACAGTCAAAAAAAAGCCTGTGAGGGTGTGTGAGAAGATACAAACATCCCTGAATGAAAACAAGCATGAGGCAATGGTGATGGGCTCGTGAGAGTGATACACTGGGTGCTGGAGGCAAGACAAGGAGTCCAGCAACATCAGCACCACAGCTGAGCATCCCCAGCAAAAGTCCTGTGGAATTCAAGGATAAAAAGCATCTTTTGGTCAGGAAACTGCATGACGAGACTGGCTTTGGTAGGACAGATTAAACCCCAGGAAGAGAGGAGCTGATGCTTCAACAGCTGCTAAAGCAGAGGGATGACAGAGGCCAAAAAGGAGCTATCTCCCCCTGCTTCTTGCACATCAGCTCAGCCAGAATTGGGTCCTCATACCCTCTGCTTGCCCTACACCCTCCATGAACATGGGGAATCACATCCAAACCACAAATGTTGGAACAATTCAGCCAGGTGAGAGGCAGGAATGTGAGAGTTCAGCCACAGCATGCAACACCACCAAAGCCTGTCTGGTGGTGGTGATGGAGAGAAGCCCTTGGAGAAGAAACCTTTCAGGGGGGGTGGGTACAGCACTCTGGGATTAAACTTTATCTCTCTTCAACTTAAAACTCTCCAGAGTTTGATATTCTCTCTGCTCAACCACATTCACTTGCAGAGCAGGTCCTGCAACATTCTCCTCAGGGTTGAGCAAGATTGCTGTGGGGCCAAGTCTGCTGGCACAGCACCAGCACCTTCACCATGGGCTACAAGGCAAGGTGGTCCCCGTGGCCAGCACCACGTGTGGCTGCAACACATCCATGGCTCAGGAGAGCCTACAGAGCTTGGAGCTCCAAGGTTCAGACCCCATTTTCAGACCTGGGTAGGAAAGGACCAACCATCAGGATGGTTACACAGGAGCTGAGCCCTGCTCAGCCACACGACCTTGAGATGTGCTTCCCAGGTCCTGAACAAACTTCCCTAGAAATGTCCTTTGTAATCACACAGTTGAAACAATCATAACTTGCAAGCCACTTTCCCCAAACTGGGCTTCATGCTTCAGAGGAGATTATTACACTCAGAGGATCTGCAAGAGCAAAAAATAAAGATACCCTTGGAGTCTCATGAGGCTCAGATTTCCCAGCAAGGGCTGGGAAGGAGCAACCACAAGTGGAAATTCCTTCAGGTGATGAGGACAGGGAGGATGTACCTACTGAAGTGACAAAAACCTCACTGGGGATTTTTGTTCAAAGAACCAAATGCCACCACAAAATGCCACCACAAAAGGAAGTGATGGAACCACCAGGAGGTCCAGCTGAGATCCTGGGTCTGGTCTGCTGGGTCAAAGCTGGAACTAAAGAACATTTGGGAAAGTTATCAATGGCCAAGTATCCCCTGGGAACCTCCATCTTCCAGCACCATGGAGATAAAGTGAAGGACAAGGGGTGATGGTTTTGAGCTGGTGAGGGGAGATCGAGGTTGGACATGAGGAAGAAATTCTTGAATTTGAGGGTGCTGAGCCCCTGGTTGCCCAGGTTGCCCAAGGAAGCTGTGGCTGCCCCATCCCTGGCAGTGTCTCAGCCCAGGCTGGATGGGGCTTGGAGCACCCTGGGCTGGGGGAGGTGTCCCTGACCATGGCAGGGATGGCACTTGGGGGGGCTTTAAGGTCCCTCTGACCCAAATCTGGGATTCTGGGACTCTGGGATTCTCCTTTATCCCAACATCTTGGCAGAAGAGCAAACCCTCCTGCTTCAGGGCTGGATCAGCTACTATACACCAGGATCAAAGACATTCTCTCTGCTCCATCATTTCCACTGCTGGTTTCTCAGAAGGCTCCTGGAAGCCTTGGACAATGCTGCACAAGGAGGAACTCTGGTTCCCTGCTGCCCAAAGCCATCTGTGTGCTCCCATCAATCTCCTTGCTCACTGTAGTAACACCAACTATGTGCAAAGTGCATGTAGCACAGCTCCAGACACAGCCTTAACCCAGCAGCACTGGGAATGCAGCACAACCAACCCCACCAAACCAAAACCATTTCCTAACAAGTTCTGTGAAGCCAAAAACCAAAAAGATTTTTGTGGGAGGCTCTGAAACTGAAACTGAAAGTCAGCTGGGAAGCAAAGCCCTGCTCAAATTTAGAAGTATTTTTGAGAGTTTTTCAATTCCAGACTGCTTACTGTCCTTTATATATATATATATATATATATATATATATATTAAAAGAA
>JAAWXA010000069.1:434744-484225 GCA_038090715.1 Florisuga fusca
ATATATATTAAAAGAAGGGGGGAGGGGGGGATTATGTCTATTTCCATTTTCAAAATGTTTTCAATGGCTTCTGAGGAGTCACTGGAAGATAAAATTTTGACATCTTAACGGATGGTTACGACTTTCTGTGGCACTCACAAACAGCAAAGCTTTGGTTCCAGATTCCACAATTTGTCCCCTTGTGCCTAAGACAGTAAAAAATCCTACCAAAAAACCAGAGTCACCTCATGACTGATTCAAATAACCTCAAGGGTTTGTTTCCAGCCACACCAGAGCTCCTGGAAGGTGTCCAGAGGAGCCACTCAAATGCCCAGAGGAGCCACTCAAATGCTCAGAGGGCTGAGCACCTCCCTGGGAAGCCAGGCTGAGGGATTGGGGTTCAGCCTGGAGAAGAGGAGGCTCCCAGGTGAGCTCAGAGCAACCTCCCAATATCTGAAGGGGCTACAAGAAAGCTGGGGGAGGGCTTTGGACACGGGGGGGTAGGGAGAGGACAAGGGGAATGGGTTAAAACTGGAAGAGGGGAGATTGAGGTTGGACATGAGGAAGAAATTCTTGAATTTGAGGGTGCTGAGCCCCTGGTTGCCCAGGTTGCCCAAGGAAGCTGTGGCTGCCCCATCCCTGGCAGTGTCTCAGCCCAGGTTGGATGGGGCTTGGAGCACCCTGGGCTGGGGGAGGTGATGATCTTTGAATTAGATGATCTTTCAGGTCCCTTCCAACCCAAAGCATTCCATGATTCATGATGTCTCAGTGCACTTCAGCAGCATTCTGGGAGCAGGCAGGAGGCACACATGGATGTCCCTGCCCACAGCAGGGCAGAGCCATGCAAGCAGCCAGATGACAAGTTGTGTCACTTTTCCCATCCAAAGGAAGAAGGGAAAATAAACATTGTTTTGCCATGACCCTGCTTCAGCAGTCGGACTCACAGTCACCTACACACCACAGCCAACACCACCTCTGGCCAAGCATGGAAAATGGTTACAAGCAAAACCCACTACTTCAAACAAGCTGTTTGTGCCCAAACAGGACCTCTCCATGGAAAAAAAAAAAAACAAACCAAAACAAAACAGCTCCATCATTCCCATCTAACTCTTCAAATCTTCTCAGCATTCCCCAGGGGTCATATTAGAGCCATGCAGGAGGCAAGGGCCACTTCCCAACTCAGCTTTCCCTTCTCCTTCCAGACCTCCAGACCTTCCTTTGGGGTAAGAAGAAGCTGCAGTGCCTATTGAGCATGGAATTAGCAGCCTGCTGAGATCTGTCTGTGGGGTGTCAGGATGCTGGGGGATGATGAAGAACCCCTGGATGGTGCTTACCAAGGACAAAGCAGAGCAGAGCCATCCCCAGGGCTGGTTCATTAACAGATGCAAACTCACTGCAACACCCAGAGGAAGACACAGAGCTGAGAGAGGAAGGAAGACTTAAAAGCAACTGAATAATACCAATAAATGGAGGTTTTACTGCCTCAACCCTTGACTTTTTGCTTTGTAATCAGAAGAATGAGGCCATTATTATCCAGATGTGTCTCCTGCTGCAGCAGAAATCCCCCAGCAGGACTTCCCTTGGGGATTCTGGTGGGTTACAGCCCTTCTGCAGGGCTGCACCAGGTGCCCCAGCAAACCCCAGACAGCCTGAGCCAGGAGTTAGATCTAGAGTTTGCAGAGATTAAACTCAACCCCAGAGCCTCTCCCAGGGTCTCAGTTCCAGGAGGAGGAGAACTGAATGTGCAGCATCAAAAGGAGAACCCCACATTGGCAGTGACTACAGAAAAATTGTCATCCAGCCTTTGCCATCAACACACCCTACAGGAAAAAAATATCTTAGACCCTGATCCTACCCTCATTTTTTTCTGCAGAGTACTTTCAAATCAATACTTCAGTTTAGAAGCAAAGTAATTTATGTTAGGGTACATAACATACATTTTTTTCTGCAAGGGAAAGTCATTCAGACCAAGAACTGAAGCTTCCTTCTTCATTACCTGTGCACCCTCAGCAACACCCTAGATAGAACTTAGATGGCTGAAAAAGGTGGAGAAGGTGGTTTCCATCCCAGGCAATCAAAGTGTGGTTACCCACACTTGTGGTTTGGCACCCCAAAAAAAAAAAGAGTCAGGCATGTTGGAAATCCACCATGCAGACTCTCCAGCATTCCAAAGGAAAACCAACCCTGCTCCTCACAGTTTACTCCCAGCTCATCTTTCCAACCTACTGAGCACATATCTGCCCTGCAGCAGAGGTGCAGGTGGCAACCACCAGAAGAACCAAGCACTGAGCAACCATCAAAGGCTCCTTCCAAGCACTTCCAAGCATCTCCTCAGCCCAGGTTCCCTGTACCAAGCCAGGAGAGGGACAAGCCCTGGGGAAATGGCTCTCAGGTGTCCACCTGCTTCTCTAGGCAGACATCTGAGAGAGGTCATTGCTCCTGCAGCCACCCAGCTCTACTCACTTTGGGACTAGATGACCGTTGTAGGTGTCTTCCAACTGATATATTCCAGTCTGGTCTCCCCACCACCACCAGACATCATGACCACTGTCCCAGCTGCAGATGTGCATCTCCAGTGATGTGGCTCCCATCTGCCTGATTTCCAGTGGGAAAGCCAGGATATTCGGAGTATTTTGCTGCTGGGTATCTCACATGGTTGGTAAGATGTGGAGAGCTGACCTGACAGAACACATGGTATGATCATCTGCTCCTGAGCCCACACCACATCCTGACAAGAACATCTGGGGTGACATCCCACAGGATCAGGCTCTCCATTTGATGCAGAAGGGTCTGCAGGAGAGAGAGGTGGGGAAAAGAGATGGTGACACTGAGTTCAGAGGGGACAAAAGGCTAAATGGTTTTAAACTGGAGGAGAAGAGGTTCAGCCTGGATCTGAGGAAGAAGTTCTTCAGCAGGAGGGTGCTGAGACTCTGGAACAGATTGCCCAGAGAAGCTGTGGCTGCCCCCTCCCTGGAGGTGTTCAAGCCCAGGTTGGATGAGGCTTGGAGCAAGCTGGGCTGGATGAGAGGTGTCCCTGACCATGGC
Source organism: Florisuga fusca (assembly GCA_038090715.1). Taxonomy (NCBI): domain Eukaryota; kingdom Metazoa; phylum Chordata; class Aves; order Apodiformes; family Trochilidae; genus Florisuga; species Florisuga fusca. Next base: position 437,769 of record JAAWXA010000069.1, read on the forward strand.
AGGGGGGTTGGAGGAGATGAGCTCTGAGCTCTCTCCCACCCTCAGCCATCCTGGGATTCTACAACACGTTTGGTGAGAGGCTGAATCCTTCAGGAATGGCATTTGTTACTCATTAACTAAACATGCAGCCAGGCTCCTTCTAAGAAGGAAGGTACAAGTTCAAGCAAACATCCCTGTGTCTACTTCTGTGCTTGTGTAGGAGTCTGTCAGCTTCCATGCAAATTTTGTGGCCTTTGGATATTTTCCGAATTCCCGCCGGAGCTTTGGAGCTGCTGCACTGCAGCCAGCTGAGCCTCAGCCACGAGTCTGAGGTTGGAAAACACACAGGGTCCTGCTCTTGGTGAGTGAATCTGTCACAGCCATGACCACAGGACTGAGAGTTTCCCCGTGCAGCACACCCTGCAGTGATTTGAAAGGAGACACTGAAAATTCATGATGAAAACCCAAAGTTTCCACCCACTGGAGTGGCAGCCAGCAAACTGGTGCAGCTACTGGTACCACCAACCCTTGGCCTTTCCTTCAGGTTTCCCCCTGGGGTGGGTCATTTGACCTCCAAAGCCTGAAAATGTAATATATGGGTATCATCAGCTCAGGAAGATCCAAGGGTTGGTGCTGGCCAAGCTNGCTTCCTGGAAGGTGTCCAGAGGAGCCACTCAAATGCTCAGAGGGCTGAGCACCTCCCTGGGAAGCCAGGCTGAGGGATTGGGCTTGTTCAGCCTGGAGAAGAGGAGGCTCCCAGGTGAGCTCAGAGCAACCTCCCAATATCTGAAGGGGCTACAAGAAAGCTGGGGGAGGGCTTTGGACACGGGGGGGTAGGGAGAGGACAAGGGGAATGGGTTAAAACTGGAAGAGGGGAGATTGAGGTTGGACAGGAGGAAGAAATTCTTGAATTTGAGGGTGCTGAGCCCCTGGTTGCCCAGGTTGCCCAAGGAAGCTGTGGCTGCCCCATCCCTGGCAGTGTCTCAGCCCAGGTTGGATGGGGCTTGGAGCACCCTGGGCTGGGGGAGGTGTCCCTGACCATGCAGGGGGTTGGGACTGGATGAGCTTTAAGATCCCTTCCAACCCAAACCATTTATGATTCTATAGGAGGCATTTCTTTCCACCTAGGAATGCAGAGTGATGGAGGAAAGGAATTCAAAACACCACCCAGCTCATGTCTTTCTGCAGCAATTAATCCAGGGGCAGCACAAAGGAACATCCCCAACTCTTAACAGTTCAGTTTTATCTCCACCATCACCAAGGTGAGGAATGTCCTCTAAGGTCACCACAACCTGAAGGAAGAAGAGGTGGGAAGTGTTTGTGTGACAGCAAAGTTTCTTCCAGCTGCAATATGGAATTGCCTCCAGGACAAGGAAATTGTCAGAAATGCACTTGGTAAGGAAAAAAAAATTAAAAAACCAAACCAAAACAAAACCAAAACCAACCTCAGCTTTCTGGAGTCTTCCAAGCAAGTGAGAAAAGAACATTGGTGCCACAGAAGTAGAGGACAAATCCCATGAGTGTGGGGCTTCACTGGGCTCACCAGCATGGGGCAGGTGAGAAGATGAAGGGTTTGGAGGATTTCTTGCACATGGGTTGGGTTCTGCTCCTGCTGAACCTTCATCTCCTCAAAGGTCCTTCCCCTTCCCCCAGTACCACGGAGCCTCCTTCCCTCCCTGGCTGATGGTGGCCACTAAAAACAGCTTGGGGGACTTGCAGAACCCAAACCCCAACTCATTGCATCACTTGGATACATGGGTTTGTGAAGCAAGCCTCTTCCCTGAGCAAGACCCCAGCACGACCATGAAGATGCCCTGCAGGCCAAGTTCCACCCTACTGAAGGGCTACTGCCAGAAGCACTCAGTAAATGTTCAGTAGCTCCTTATTTTTTGCCAAAAAACCCAGGGCAGCTGCTTCAGCCAATGTTTGATTCAATGCAGCTCCATGTCCCAAAATAATAACTTCAGGACCACTGCACCAGCAAGGTGTAAATCAATTCTATCACTGTTCAGTACATCCTGAAATATTAGAAGGGCCTGTATTAATTACAGAGTTTATTCAGGGAAAAAAAAAAAAAAAAAAAAAAATTACAGTGGGTAATTATGTAAAAAATTAAACCCTTTTCCACTGTCATCAATATCCCTAAATGCCAGGGAAGCAGTGATGCTCTGGCACTATAAATTCCTCCTGTTACCACCGGTGGAAGGGAGGGATTTCCAATTCTTCTCCCCCTCTATTCCACTCGTGTGAGACCCCACTCCAAATACTGCATCCAGGTCTGGTGTCCCCACCAGAAGGACACAGAGAAGCTGGGCTGGATGAGAGGTGTCCCTGGCCATGGCAGGGGGGTTGGTGGAGATGAGCTCTGAGCTCCCTCCCAACCTCAGCCATGCTATGATTCTATGATAATTCTGTGATTCCTGATATATGAATTTATATATTTGTATATGATTCATCTACAATATATATATATTATTGAGACATGAGTTTATATATATAATATATATGTACACATAAAATGTATAAAACATATATGTATAAACACATAAACTTATTTACATAGATAAACTCATGAATCAATAATTGACATAGATAAACTCATGGAGAAAACTCATGATATATAAAAATACATAAACTCAGGTCTTATCCCAATTAGTCAGTGTGATCCCCAAGTTTTGGGAAGCATCTACACATATCCAAGAGGAACCAGAAAGACACTCCTAGCTCAGCTACCAGGGCTCCTGCTACAGATTAAACTTAGAGCAACCCTACCCCCCCGTGTCCAAAGCCCTCCCCCAGCTTTCTTGTAGCCCCTTCAGATATTGGAAGGTTGCTCGAAGGAGGAGAAGGAGCCCTGGTAGCTGAGCTAGGAGTGTCTTTCTGGTTCCTCTTGGATATGTGTAGATGCTTCCCAAAACTTGGGGATCACACTGACTAATTGGGATAAGACCTGAGTTTATGTATTTTTATATATCATGAGTTATCTCCATGAGTTTATCTATGTCAATTATTGATTCATGAGTTTATCTATGTAAATAAGTTTATGTGTTTATACATATATGTTTTNGGAAGGTGTGGGTGCTGCAGATGCAGGACCACATCCAACAGCTCGGGGTTCCCCTGAGCCAGGGAAATGCAGCACCTGGTCCTGTCACTGCTGGAGAGAGAGCTGGGACCTCCCTGGACACAGAGACCAAATTGTCCCCCTCTCTGCTCCAAGGGACCCTGTGGGGTCTGAGCTCTGGGCTTTCCACCTCCTCCTCAGGAGGAGGAGGAGGAGGAAGGTGGAGGAAGGCGGGTGGAGGAGGAAGAGGAGGAGGAGGAAGCAGGGAGGAGGGAGGAGGAGAAGGAGGAGAAGGAGGGAGAAGGGAGGAGGAGAAGGAAGGAGGAGGGAGGAGGAGAAGGAGAAAGAGGAGGGAGGAGGGATGAGAGGAGGAGGAGGAGGAGGAGAAGGAGAAGGAGAAGGAGAAGGAGAAGGAGAAGGAGAAGGAGAAGGAGAAGGAGAAGGAGAAGGAGAAGGAGAAGGAGAAGATCTTCCTGCCAAGGCCAGATCTGGACCCACATGGAACCTCACTCCCCCAGGAGCATCACTGAACACATTCCTCAAGGAGCAGAGCCTCACCCAAGAGGCACAGGCAGAAGCCACCACTCCCATGAACTAAGCCAACCCAACACCTTTAACTCCTGAACAATTAGGTAGTGAGTGTTCAAGCTGAAAGCCTCTCCTTTAATTGAGTTGATGAGGGATGGGCTAAATCCTGAAGTAATTTCAGAGCTGGCAGAGAGCAAAGCCTTGTGAAATCCCAGGACAAATTCACTGTTCCTCAAAGCAGAGCAAAGTGTGGATGTTGCAGAAGGACCTCTCTGCCTTCCAAATGCAAAGAGAGGACATTTCCCATGCCACCTCCTCCAAAAACACACCCAGCAAAATGATCAGGAGTAAAAAAAAAATCTGTACTCTGACACAATGAAAATAAATCTAATTTCTTGACGCCTTCTTGTGCCAAAGCTGAAGCCTTCCATTCCTCCACACTGAGAAGGCTCAAAGATGATGGCCAGAGGAGAGCACATATCCCATCACTGACTCGTGCAGTCAAATAATCAGCATTTTATAGATGTGGCTATTTTAAAATAATCTCTTTTTGCCTCAGGCCTTGGAATATGCAAAAACTTCCCCGTTGTCAACTTTGAGGAAGGTCCTGATGCAAAGAAAAACTAGGCAATATTCCATTCCAGCTGCATCTCCATCCCAGCTGCATCCCCATCCAAGTTGTATCCCCCATCCCAGTTGCATCCCCATCCCAGTTGCATCCCCATCCAAGTTGTATCCCCCCATCCCAGTTGCATCTCCATTCCAGCTGCATCTTCATCCCAGTTGTATCTCCATCCCAGTTACATCTCCATCCCAGCTGCATCTCCATCCCAACTGCATCTCCATTCCACTTGCATCTCCATCCCAGTTGCATCCCCCCATCCCAGTTACATCTCCATCCCAGTTGCATCTCCATCCCAGTTTCATCCCCCCATCCCAGTTGCATCCCCATCCCAGTTGCATCCCCATCCAAGTTGTATCCCCCCATCCCAGTTGCATCTCCATTCCAGCTGCATCTTCATCCCAGTTGTATCTCCATCCCAGTTACATCTCCATCCCAGCTGCATCTCCATCCCAACTGCATCTCCATTCCACTTGCATCTCCATCCCAGTTGCATCCCCCCATCCCAGTCGCATCCCCCCATCCCACCTGCATCCCTACCAGGCTCCTCTGTCTCCATTGAGTGCTGGAAGGAGGTGGCAGCCACCAGCAGCTGCAGCCATCAAACTCCACCCCAGAAGTTTCCAGAGATCAATGTCAAAGCCCCACCTGAAGCCCACAGGGGTTTCACCACCCACTTCTCCCAGCTCAGCACTCCTGGAAATCCCAGCATGTCTTCCATGGAGGAAAACTTGCTCCTACTCAGCCACAATAACTGATAAGAGGCCCCTTTGATAAGGAAAGGTCATTCAGAAAAAAAAAATATATAAAAATAAACAAAGAGCATTTGATAACAGAAATTGAAGTAGATCACTGGGTAGAAACACACTTGGGTTCAACTGACTACAGCACTTTCCCTCTGTGGCCATAAACCAAACCCATCAGGGAGATCTGAGAATCACAGAAATGCAGAATGATTAAGGTTGGAAAAGATGTCAAATACCATCAAGACCAACTGTCAACCCAACACCAGCATGCCAACTAAATCATGTCCCTCAGCACCACATCCCCAGGCTCTGAAACCCCTCCAGGCATGATGGACTCCAGCCCTGCCCTGGGCAGCCTGGGCCAGGCCCTGACAACCCTTTCCAGGCATTGAGAAATTGTTCCCCAGCTCCAACCTCAACCTCCCCTGGCACAACTTGAGGCCCTTCCTCTTGTCCCATCCCTTGTTCCTGGGGAGCAGAGCCCGACCCCCCCTGGCTCCAACCTCCTCTCAGGGGGTTGCAGAGAGCCAGAAGGTCTCCCCTCAGCCTCCTCTGCTCCAGGATCAACACCCACAGCTCCCTCAGATGCTCCTCACAACTTCTCCAGACCCTTCTCCATCTTCTCCAGACCCTTCCCCAGCTCCATTCCCTTCTCTGGACACTCTCCAGCCCCTCAATCTCCTTCTGGTTTTGAGGTTCCCAAGGTTTCTTCCATATTCCAACAGGCCACAATCCTTCCCAAGAGATTCACCAGCATCTCAACAACAGAAAAAATGAAGCAGTTCTGCACCCATGTCCACCCAAAAAAAGCCCCCTTCACCAATTGAATTTATCATTTCACTTTGGTAAAGCAATCTCTAATGTTTTCTAAATACAAATGCTCTCTCAGTCCCCCAAACCATGGTTAGTCAGGAGCTGGGTGCAGGAATCTTGTCTTTAACCCAATTTCAGCATCCCTTGGCTGCTCACTGACCTGGGAATCCCACCCACAGAGCAGGGCTGGCAGCAGAACCAGAGGAAAAGAACACAAAAATGGGCATATTGCAAACTAAGCAATTTTGGAGCCTCTCCTTGGAAGGCTGGGAAAGCAGCCAGCTTTCCTGGGAAGCTGCTCCAGGTCTCCACTGGCTGGATCCTGCAGGTCTGGGGGTTTTAGTCATGGGATGCATGAATTGTCCAACAAGGACAAAGTAGTTTTGTTTTATGGGTCCCATAACCCTCTTCAGGAGATACCATGGAGTAAGGTTTACAGGTTGCCTCTCAGGGACCAAGAGGTCTTGCTATAGAATCAGTCAAGACACTTCTGAGCACCTAAATTCACCTTCTCATCTCCCTGGATGAAGCTCCAAAAATGAGTTTATTGCCAGATTTTGCATCTTTATAGACTTGGTGACCATGTCAAAGTAAAGAGGAGTGCTCAGTGTCACAAGGCATCTATCTCACAGGATTACTTTGGAAAGGAGACCCAAAAAGTCATTTTAAAAAGAGATTATCTTGCCACAGCTGCCAAGAAATACAAAGAAAAACCTGAATTATACTTTCCTAATTGTGTTTTAAACACAGACCATAATCTTCAGCTTCATGGCACCCATGCCCTTCCTTCTCCTACAGTAAAAGAAAACAAAGAAAATAAGAAATTGTACAGACTGGTGGGTTGTTGGTTTTGTGGCTTGGGGTTTTTTTTTGGTGTAAGGGGCTTCGTTCCTTCCCCCAAAAATCCCCGAGCAGAGAAAATGACTCCTCCTTCCCAAGCTGTTCAAGACAGAAATCTCAAACTTGAGAATGCTGTTGACACCTCTGTGCAGACAAAACTTCTGAAGAACCCAACCTTTGCAGATTCCAGAAGGGAACTGGAAGATAAAACTCTCCTCCTGAAAAACCTGGAGTTTTCTCTGCTTGTGCCAGCACTGCAGGGAGGACTTGGCTTCCCAGAACCTAGAATAGGTGCTAAAACCCAACCTCAAAGGGAACATCTCAAAAGAAGTTGATGAGAAGTGTTTTAAAGCACTGTGAAGGGTGAAAAAAAAAAAGACCATGATAGCAGGAAACTCCAAGCAAGCCATCTTCTGGCTCGTGTCCATTCAGCATGAAAGAAGACAACATAAAACTGGGATGGAGAGGCTGGAGAGAAGACATGGGAGATGAAATTTAGCCTGGAAAAAAAGAAGGTTAAGAGGGGATCTGATCAATGTCTCTGAATATCTGAGGGGTGGGTGTCAGGAGGAAGGGGCCAATCTCTTTTTGGGGGTGCCCAGGAACAGGACAAGGAATAATGGGTTGGAGCTGGAAGAGAGGAAGTTCCAGCTCAAGATGAGGAGAAACTTCTTGAGTGTGAGGGAGCCCTGCCCAGGCTGCCCAGAGAGGTGCTGGAGTCTCCTTCTCTGGAGCCTTTCCAAACCCCCCTGGATGTGTTCTGTGTGTCCTGCCCTGGGGGATCCTGCTGGGGCAGGGGGGTTGGACTGGATCAGCTCCAGAGGTCCCTTCCAACCCCTGACATTTTGTGACTATGAAATAAAAGTTGATGATGATGGCAAGCACCCTGTCTCACAGACAAACACCTCGGCCTGGGAGAACATGGATAAAGCAGCAATCCCATGCTCTGATTCCAATAAATCTTTGCTGGTAGAATCTGGACTTTCAGAGCAGAAAACACAGGAGGAGAACTTTGGCTTCTTGCCCAAGATCAAGTACAATCAGTGGTAAAGCAACTTTCTGCCCCTGCATGACTGCAAGCCAAGCTCAAGGTAAGATCTGACTCCCTGTCCCATGGCACACAGCAATATTCTGCTTTTCAATGCTGGGTCTGCTAGGAACAGGAGTCACCAAGGAACTCTCAAGCATCATATAAACACTCCAAGAATGAAAATGAATCCCGGCAGGAAGGAAAAACTTCTCAGTTTCCTGCAGTATTAATTATTGGTTCTCCTGACCAAGAAGGAACTCCAGGAAGAAGCAGAACTCCTCTTGGTTTAGGAACATCAAGGAAATTCCACCAGGGAGGAGCAGGATGGGGTTCCATGTGTAATTCCCCAGTAGCACCTTCAGCTCCCCAGTCTGAGACACAAACCTGCTGAGGTTCCTGACCTCCAAGGGGCTGTGCAGGAAGCCAGGAATGCTCTGTCCCTCTGGACACCAGCTGAAGGCAGCCACACTTACTCACCCATATGAGAAGCCAACACTCCAGCCTCATTCCTACCCTTACAGTCATCAAATCATAGGATGCCCTGAGTGGGAAGAGACCTTTAAAGCTCTAGTCCAACCCCCTGCAGCAAGCAGGGACATCTTCTACCAGAACAGGTTGCTCAGAGCCTTGTCCAAGGTGACCTGAGATGCTTCCAGGGATGTGGCATCTACCAGGGCTCTGGGCAGCCTGAGCCAGGGTCTCACCACCCTCAGCATGGACAATTTCTTCCTTGTATCTAACCTGAATCTTCTCTCTTTCAATTTTAAACCATCACCCCTTGTCCTGTTGCTACAGGCCCTGCTAAAAAGTCCCTCCTCAGCTCTCTTAGAAGCTCCCTTTAAACCCTGGAAGGTGCTCTAAGGTCTCCCTGGAGCCTTCTTCAGCCTGAACAACCCCAAATCTCTCATCCTCTCCCCACAGCAGAGATGCTGCAGCCCTCAGATCATTACTGTAGCCACAAACATGACCTCTTCCACCCCTACGAGGAGAAAAACACTTTCCAACATACTTTGAAGCTCCACAGTGAAGTACAAGTTCAAGGCAGGAACATCTGAGGTCCCTGATCTCATGTTTCTATGAAGACCTGCCCACTGTTGACACTGTTCTACTCCTCTACCCAGAACTGCAGGTTTGCAAACAAATATCAGCCCAGCAAGCACAGCACGTGCAAGGCTGGGCTCCTCCTGTCACCAGGGTTGTCACCCCAGTGGCACCAGCTGGAGGTCACTCCTGGTGAACCCAGTGGGGCACCTGCCAAGTTTTACTTCGGTTTTGCGTAAAAAAATCAAGCATTAAATGCCCAGGTGGTGAGACAAGGGATGGCAAAGCTGGAAACCAAGGGTTTCAGGTGACTTCTGAATAAAGACACTTCCTCAGGTATGTGCTCTGCAAAAACCAAACCAAACCCAAACCAAAAAAAGAGACATGGTTGCTCAATGGAATGGAATCACGTCCATCTTCAAGGCATGTCCAAGCTTTCTGAGTTACTACCACTGCTGTCTGTTTCATTGCATCCATAGAATCACAGAATTCCAGACTGGTTTGGGTGGGAAGGGACCTTAAAGCTCCCCCAGTGCCCCCCCTGCCATGGTCAGGGACACCAGCACTTGTGGTCCAACAGATGGGCCTGGAACTGGCTCTGTCCAGTGGGAATCCAACTTAAAAAATGAACTTCAATTTGCTCTGGCAATAGAGACCAAATGCCCCCCTCCACTTCATGACCAGTTTTTTCCAGCCCCCATTTTCTGCATGTAGATGTAGAAATGACTCAACATTTTCTTCACTGTATCTCCTTCCTGATTCATAAAATCATATCCTACAGTCCCACTTTGGTTTGGGTGGGAAGGGACCTCAAAGACCATTTATTTCCCTGCCATGGTCAGGGACACCTCCCCCAGCCCAAGCCCCATCCAACCTGGGCTGAGACACTGCCAGGGATGGGGCAGCCACAGCTTCCTTGGGCAACCTGGGCAACCAGGGGCTCAGCACCCTCAAATTCAAGAATTTCTTCCTCATGCCTGATCTAAAACTCCCCTCTTCAAGTTTAAAGCCATTCCCCCTTCTCCATCCAGTACACCCCATTTCCAGCCAGACAGATTTTGCCTGTGAGGAATGGAAGGATTTTACAGGTCTATGGGGTTTTGTTTGTTTTCCCTCAAGATCTGCCCCTCGAGTCAGCTCTAAACCCCACCCCAAAACCTCCTATACACATAAACACCACTTTCTTGGAACTGGATGATTTTTAAGGTCCCTTCTAACCCTATGATTCTTTCTGGTTTTGAAGGAAAAGCTCAAAACCATTTTGCACCTGCATCCTGCTCCCTGGGGAGGGGAACCAGCCCAGTAAGAGTGCCAGGGCAGCCTTTTAGCAATACATTTCTCCCAACACATGATTTCTCTTTTTTTTTTTTCTTTTTTCTTTTTTTTTTTTTTTTTTTTTTTTTTTTTTTTTTTCCTTTACTACAGCAAAACTCATCTGCTCCTTCATTATATAATTTCTCCTTACGTTCTCCTTTAGGCTTTCTCCTTGAAACAGGCTGCAGAGAGCTCAGGAGCTCTGCAAAAAAAAGAAAAAAAAGAAAAAAAAAAGCATCTGCCAATGAAAGCTTGCAAAAGTTCAGGAGTACCCGCTGGGAAATAATCCTCAAAAATACATTAATATGCAGAGAAATAAGACAGGGCTTGGTTTCCCACCACCTCTCCTCTGCATCACCACCAAGTTCCAGGGAGACACCAGGAGCCCTTTTGCTTCATGTGCACGAGTGACCAAAAACCCATGAGCTGAAGCCCAGAGAGTCCTCCCAGCTGAGACGAAGTTGAATTTCAGCTTAACTAAAGCTCAACCAACACCTTTTTGCACCCACTCTGCCTGGTGCCAGGCAACAGGACCAGGTTCTGTCTTCTGGGAGGGCTGGAGCAGCTCTGGAGCCAGGCTGAGAGAGTTGGGGGTGTTCAGCCTGGAGAAGAGAAGGCTGCAACGGGGAGACCTTAGAGCACCTTCCAGTGCCTGAAGGGACTCCAGGAAAGCTGGGGAGGGACTTGGGACAAGGGGATGGCTTTAAACTGGAAGAGGAGAGATTTAAACTTTGGGAGGGGAGATGGAGAGGAGATCTTGGGCAGGGAGAAATTCTTGGGTTGGACTTGGTGCTCTCAGAGGTCCTTTCCAACCATGACCATTCTGTGATTCCCAGATCTGGGACATGGGTTAGTGGTGGGCTGGGATAAGGTGATGTCCTGGATGGACTGGAGTGGGACAGGACAAGGGGGAAGGGTTTCCAGCTGCAAGAGGGGATCTGGGGATGAGATCTGAGGGAGAAATTGTTTGGGGTGAGGGTGCTGAGCGCCTGGTTGCCCAGGTTGCCCAAGGAAGCTGTGGCTGCCCCATCCCTGGCAGTGTCTCAGCCCAGGTTGGATGGGGCTTGGAGCACCTTGGGCTGGGGGAGGTGTCCCTGACCATGGCAGGGGTGGCACTGGATGGGTTTTAAGGTCCTTTCCTCCCAAAACAGCTTTCTGTCAGCACCACCACAGCATGCAAAGACATAACCTGCCCCCCCCCAGCTATTAATCCTTAATTTTGGTAAAAAACAATAAGCCTTATTGAAAAGCAAAGAGCAGAAACTAGTTAAAGCATCAAAAGATGGAGATATTTGTAATTAAGCCCTAAGAATGAAGACAAGGGGTGGGGCAGCAGAACAAACCATACCCTTGAGTCAAGAAACTGCTTCAAAATGATGGGCTGGGTGCATCTCCTGCCCTAAATACAGTGAGTGTGCTGAAATAAAAATCAGAGTGGTGGTCAAGTATATTTAAGTGGGAATATGACTATATAGCATGGAAATGGTGCCTTTTGATCAAGGCAAAAATAAAAAAAATCATTTCTCTTGCAAAGAGCAGGGATGCAGGGAGGGAAGGGGGAAAGCAGGGAAGGGTCAGGGGAGTCCAGCTCCCTCGTGGAGGGAACATGAGGCTAAACTAATTAAAATGCACAGTCCTTGGAGACTTTGGGGAGGGAAGTACAGCAGCAAGAAGTCCAAAGAGATGCAATTAAATCCCAGATATTAATAGAGGAAAAAGATCCACAATTATCTGGTCTGCTACAATGGAGGGCAGGAGCTGCTCAGGCCAAAGCACTGCAGAGGAGCAACTGCATCCAAATCCTTTCCTGCTTCTCCTCAGCACTCCTTCAAACTGTTTCTCCAAGACAAAAATAGGCAAGTGCCAGAGAAACTACAGCAAAATGGTTGGGCTGCTCCACATAACATTGCTGAAAAGTAGGACAGCCTTTGAAAAGACACAGGAGCCCACCGAGGTGACCAAGGGCTGTCAGTAACCCAGTGCCACTTTTGTTCAGTTCTCCCCCTACCAAAATAATTCTTCACTGCTCCAGAGAAAATAATTTCTTGCTTTGGCTGATGAATAAGAAATTATCCCTAATGAACTCAAAGGTTCCCAAAAGTGCAAGAAATGCAAGCAGAGGACCCAGGTTGTTAAAGAAAACATCAATGGGGAAATCAAAGGGAGGAACAGAATAAAAAAAAAAACCTGACTGGCTCTAAATCCCTGGAATTTGTTGGGAGATAAAATACCTTCCAGCACAAAGTGTAAAAACTGAAGGCCAGTTAATGCAAGGGAACTTGTGCACAAAACAAACCAAACTCTGTGCAAGTGTAAAGCCAGCATTGCAAAATACCCATTTCTGCAGCAACAAGCTGGAGCTGCCAGAAACATTTTGTTTGAAAAGAGAAAATGAAACTCTATGTAAAAAAAACCCAACAACAATATAAGGACAAAAATCTTGGATTTATTAAACCATTTAAAAAGAGGGGGGGGGAATTAATTGCCAGATCACAATGAGCTGTAAATGTGCATGGGGCAAAATTTACAGGCCAGCAAGATGCCTCCAGTGTGAACTTCACACTGGTGCAAGGATCTGGCTTCTTGCATTACCCACACCACCACACCATGGTACAAGCAACAGTTTTATTTTCCCTTCCACAACTAAAACCTGGGAAAACAAAGGGATGGAAAGACTGGGCTGCAGCTGGCACTGGCTAGAGGCTGGGGCACGGGGAAGGCTGGAGCTGCTGCCTTCAGAAGCTGGAAGCTATGGGACACCTGGGTAATCAGAGCTGAATCACAATCATTGCATTTGTATCAAAAACATTTGCAGGAAACAGAGGCTACCCCTTCCCTTGGTCTAGAGAAGGGTGTTGAAGGCACCAGGGAAGGGAGATGCTGCCCTAGAAGGTGACATCCATCTCCTGATGGAGAGCCTGGCAATATGGGCAGCTGCTTGCAAAAAGATCTCTTAAGGGCATCAAATCTGTTTAATGAAGTCACATACCTGTTAAAAGCAGGAGGGGAAGACCAAACTATTATTTCTGAGAGGTGCTGCACCACCAGAACCAACTATCAACGAGCCAACCAATAATTCAATTAAGAAATCTCTCCCCCCCCATTCTTGCATTGAGGCAATCAGTCCTTTCCTCCATTTAATTATTCTTAGAAACAAGAAAGAATTGGGCTGTTGTGTAAACTTGCCATTTTTGCTCTTCTCTTTAAAATCACAGCTTGGAAATGAGGACATGTCAGTGGTGGACACCACCCTGGCAAGGAAAGTTCATGGCAACCACCTGTAATGCTCAGGAGCAAGACAAATGGGCTTTCAGCAGGTCTCCTGTGGAGGAGGATGCCATTCTCACACATCAGAGCAGCCATTTAGTTAGCTGTCATGAAATATTTATTAGTCTGCTGATGAGTTAATTAAAAATTTTAATAAGATTTCAGTACTCACTGAAATTATTTACCCCATGTTCAGTCACGGTGTTGACAATAGATGGGTAAGTGGTACATGGAGTGATTTTCCTCTTTTAATGACTTATCTACTTGTCTGCAAATGCTCTAATCATTGCTAACAGCTGTAAAATTTCTCCGTCCTTCATATTTAACATGCAAAAGAGTCACTGGATTGCTTCCACCCCATCATTCATCCATTATTACTCCATCATTTTCAAAGACCACTGCAGCATCCCAAAGCCTGCAAGGAGATGACTGCTGAAATACTTCAGCTCTCACCACTCACATTGCTAATGGCAGGGAGGGAAAGGGCCAGGGTTGAGCTGCAGACTCTCTCTGGACACAAGGGAAGAATTTTTAATTGCAAGGAATTTTTTTTAATCTGCTGGAGAACTCAGGATGTGATGGGACCATAGAATCATAGAATGATTTGGGTGGGAATGGGAAGGGACCTCTAAAGCTCCTCCAGTCCCACCCCTGCAGTATCAGGGACACCCTCACCCAGATCAGGGTGCTCAGAGCCTCCTCAAGCCTCACCTTGAATATCTCCAGGGATGAGGCCTCAACCACCTCCCTGGGCACCCTGTGCCATTGTCCCACTGCCCTCATGGGACACAACTTGTTCCTAACACCCAATCTCAAGCTGCTCTTCTCTAATTTAAACCCATTGCCCCTCATCCTCTCACTCCAGGCCCTTGCACACAGTCCCTCTCCACCCTTCCTGTAGCCCCTTCAGATCCTGGAAGGTCACTGTTAGGTCTCCCCAGAGCCTTCTCTTCTCCAGGCTGAACAACCCCAGCTCCCTCAGCCTGGCTTCCCAGGAGAGGTGTTCCAGCCCCCTGAGCATTTTCATGCCCCTCCTCTGGACCCTCTCAATCAGCTCCATGTCCTTCCTGTGTTGAGGGCTCCAGAGCTGGATGCAGAACTCCAGGTGAGGTCTGACCAGAGCAGAGCAAAGTGTTGGAATCCCCTCTCTCAATCTACCAGCCACACTTCTTTCGATGCCTTTTGATGATGGGACTGTTGGCTCATGTCCAGCTCTTCATCCCCCAGCACCCCCAAGTCCTTTTCTGCAGGGCTGCTTCCCAACACCTCATCCATCCCCCAGCTTGGCCTGACAGTGCAGATTGTTCTGACCCAGCTGCAGGACCCTCCACTAGGCCTTGTTGAAGCTCATGAAGTTCACCTGAGCCCACCTCTCCGGTTTGTCCAGGTCCTTTTGGATAACTGGGTCAGCAGTGTGTGGTGTGGCAAGGCTGTTCTTCGTGGTACATCTATAAACAATATTCTTACACCAAGTGGAAAAGCTTCCTCCTCATTTTTTCCAGCAGGCAGGAGGATTTGCTGTGCAGCTGTATTTTTCATCTAAAGATAGATGGTGTCCAGAGCAATATAGAGCAAAGGGAGCTCATTTGTGACATTCTACTATTATATTTAAGAAGGGAAAAAAAAAAAAAACAACCGAAAAAAAAAACCCAACCCACTGCAGCTGTATCTGTAGATCATCATCAGGCTGACATGTGCTTGGGTCTCTAATTACTGACTTTCATGAATTAAAGACGCAGGGGAGAGGGATTAAAGATGAGCCTGCAGAATGCATGGAGACAACAAATGGAAGAGATTTGGAGGAGTCTCCCTTTGAAGCAAGACTGGAGTCAGCAACATTCGGTGCCTTCGCTTCCCCCTCTTCTGCAGGGAGTAAAGAAGGGAGAAATATTCATGCTCAGAAGTCACAAAGACCTATGAAAAAGCCTCACGAGCATTTTTTTGCTGCAGATGCATGAGCAGAGCTTTAGCTGGGGCAGTGGGAGGCAGAAGCAGCCACACAACCAACATTCTATGTCTTTAGGTTTCTAAAGAGCTTTAAATTGAGCACCAGGCACGACAGGGGAGGTAAAGCCACAAGCTCACTCCTGGCTCTGCATCAAGGAGAGGTTTCTACCAGAAATTACTGTCATTAAACCCAACTGCTGACCACTTACATGACCACCAGTAACATCTTGCCTTCCAGTACCTGAAGGAAAACCCACAGGAAGGCTGGAGAGGGACTTTTCAAAAGGGTGTCCAGCCACAGGAGAAGGGGAAATGGATTTAAACTGGAGGAGAAGAGGTTCAGCCTGGATCTTAGGAAGAAGTTCTTCAGCAGGAGGGTGCTGAGACTCTGGAACAGATTGCCCAGAGAAGCTGTGGCTGCCCCCTCCCTGGAGGTGTTCAAGCCCAGGTTGGATGAGGCTTGGAGCAAGCTGGGCTGGATGAGAGGTGTCCCTGGCCATGGCAGGGGGGTTGGAGGGGATGAGCTCTGAGCTCCCTCCCAACCTCAGCCATTCTAAAGGGAAAAAAAAGCATTCAACAGGACAAACCCCAGAGCAGGAATTTGAGGACCTTTTCCCTACAGGTCCTCATGGTGAAGAATGTTTTATTTCTTTTTTTATGTGTGTTTGCATCCCCCTGGACCACCCCTGCTCCAGAACAATTCCCCATGTGCAGCTCTCTTATAGGAACTGCCAGCAACAGCATGGGGGTTGGTTTTAAGGTTTTTCAAGGTCTGGGATGACCTTTCCTTGCACAACTACTTCCATTTGAGGTTATTCCATTTGTGCTATTGTGGGGTTTGAACTGCATATTCAGATTTTTCACTGCCTTTCTTTAGGAGTCTTTGTTGGAAGTTTGTGTTGTTTTTCCTTTTTTTCTTTTTTTTAAAACCTTCAATTATACATTTTCACTTATTTTCCACCTCTGGACTATTTACTGTTGTGGCTTCCATAAATTGAAAGCTGCTTAAATCAGCATTTTAGTCCAATATCATAGAATCACAGAATGGTTTGGCTTGGAAGGAACCTTAAAAATCATCCAGTTCCAAACCCCCTGCATGGGCAGGGACCCCTCCCACCAGCCCAGGTATCTTCCTAAAAGATTTTCCCATCATTTGCTGCACATTCAGAGGCACAGGGCAACTGCTCAGCTGTGTAAATGCAATGCTAAAAGCCACACCATCCACCCCATATTCCTCTACTTTGTTATTAAAATTTGCTAATTAGTTTGCCTTTCCCTCTTCACACTTGGGCTTAAGACAGTAGAGAATTTCCCTCCAGATAAAATTGGTCCCTTCTTAACAACCCATTCACGCTTCTAAAAGGAATCTGCTTTCTCCCAGGTGACATTTTGAGATGAACTGTAACAAGCAACGGGGGCAATTTGCCTTTGATTTTGAATTTCATTTTAACTTTGCCAAAGAGATTTTAATATCCATCCTGCATTTCAGCTGGAGCTGGGATTCGTGACAGCTCCATTAAACAAATGTGTGCCTTTCATTGGATAAAGAAACTCCAGGATAACAAGGTAAGGGAAGCAGGGGTGGGGAGGAGAAAGCACATTAAAGCTCAGGATTTATTAACCTCGTGAGGCTTCTCCGAAATCTGCAAGGGGAGTCTAAGGTCTTTAGGAAAATAAAAGGAAGAAGAAAAGCAGCTATGAAGAGTTTGATGTCTGTTCTGATACATTTTTTGCTAGATATTCCTACTGCCTTGTCCTGTCAGAGAATCACTGAATGATTTGTGTTGGAAGGGACCTTAAAGATCATCAAATTCAAACCCCAATGCCATGGGCAGGGACACCTCCCCCAGCCCAGGGTGCTCCAAGCCCCATCCAACCTGGGCTGAGACACTGCCAGGGATGGGGCAGCCACAGCTTCCTTGGGCAACCTGGGCAACCAGGGGCTCAGCACCCTCACCCCAAACTATTTCTCCCTCCCTCCCTCCCCAAGATCTCCTCTCCATCTCCCCTCTTGCAGCTGGAAACCCTTCCCCCTCCAGGCTCCCATCCCTCCAGGCCCTTGTCCCCAGTCCCTCCCCAGCTTTCCTGGAGCCCCTTCAGGCACTGGAAGGTGCTCTAAGGTCTCCCCGTTGCAGCCTTCTCTTCTCCATCCAGGTTGAACACCCCCAACTCTCTCAGCTGCTCCAGCCCTCTGATCATCTTTGTGGCTCCTCTCTGGACTCTCTTCTGACCTTCCCTGTGCTGGGGTCTCCAGAGCTGGATGCAGCACTCCAGGTGGGGTCTCAGAATCCCCTCTCTCACGCTGCTGGCCACACTTCTTTCGATGGAGCCCAAGATGCTGTTGCCCTTCTGGGCTGTGAGTGCACACAGCTGGCTCATGTCAAGTTTCTCATCTCCTACCACCCCCCAAGCCCTTTCCCTCAGAGCTGCTCTCTCCCCATTCCACCCCCAGCCTGGATTTGTGCCTGGGATTGGACTGACCCAGGTGCAGGACCTTGGTCATGCTGAAGTTCACAAGGTTGGCATGGGCCCCACCTCTCCAGCCTGTCAAGGTCCTTTTGGATGCCCTGCCTTCCCTCCAAGCTGTCAACCACACCACACAGCCTTGGTATCACCAGCAAACCTGCTGAGGATACACTTCATCCCACCATCCTTGTCTCCAAAGATGTTAAGCAGCACTGGTCCCAGTGCTGACCCCTGGGGAACCCCACTCATCACTTGTCCCCCCTTGGACACTGAACTTCAGCTCTCTGGGTGTGGACATCCAACTCATCCATGGAGTGTCAAATCCATGTCTTGTCCTCTTGGCAACAGCCAGGGCCCTCCTAACTTGCAACTCCAAGACACAAGTCAAGTGAAGGAGGGGAGCAGCTGTTGTAAAATATATGGGGAAAAAAAATCATTTTCTGGGAAAACCCCCATCATTTACCTCTTCACATGAGTTTCCTGTCACGTGAAGGAATAACATTGCTATCAGCCGCCCCAGTGCCATGGACCCTGATGCTCCAGCAGGGCACAGGATGCTGAAATTTCTCTGCAGATCCTGAATTTCAGCCCCAAGTTGATAATTCTCACCAACAAATTACTCTGAAGCATCTTTGGAGGTGCTTGGCACATCAGGGCAGACCAGGACAGGATAGCACAGAGAAACCTTGAGCTAGGACAAACAAAATTACAGCTTACATTCCAAACTATGATTTCATGAGGGTTGTGCTCCTATAACTTGTTCACAAGGAAAATTATTTACCAGTGTTTCTGGTTCTTGGAAAGCTCTGTTTTACACGAAGATGCTGTCATCAGCTCACAAGCCTGACTCAATAGTCAATAAAAAGGTAAACCCATCATCAAGAAAAATAGCCAGGAAATACTTGAAATGTTGGTGGCAGCAGGTGGGGGATTCAGCATGTACACCTCCACCTTCAAACCACAGGAATGAGGTATTGATAGTTTTCTTTCTGAATCAGGATCACAGNAACCACATACTTGGTAAAACCTCCCTGTTGCCAATAAAAGGTTTTCACCACCAACTCAGCATGGAAGAAGAAAAAAGAACCCACCAGAAAAATTTCTCTCACTTGTTGTCAGGCGAGAGGGGGCTTTGGGGTTTCGAGTTTTCGTCTTGAAAGTGAACCAGAAACACATTTCACCCCTCTCCTGAGTTATTGACAAGTGGTTATACAACTCCCATCAGCTTTAAAAAAAAGAAACAACACTAAACTAAAATGTTTTTAGTGATAACTGGAAGATAATAAAAGACTTCTCTGACTACAAGCACAAATTGTCCTCGCTAAGGGTTTAACCCACTGCAATTCTTTCTCTTTCAAAGATGAGATCAAAAGTAGGGAAACAAACAAAAAGGCAGTTCTAAGCAAGTTTATTTATTTGTTATTTTTAGAAGATAAAAGGACATCCTTTCCAGCTACCATGCTGTGCCACGTTTTGCCCTGAAGCTACAGTGAGGAGCAGCAAGGCGACGAGGAGAAGCAATGACCATGAGCAGCCAGGAGCTGAACCTCCTCCTGCAGGGCTGATCTCACCCACTGACCCCAGCTCGACTCCCTGAGGGCTCCCCCCATCTCAGGGGCTTCACACAGAAGGTAAAACTTCACAGGAGGAGGAAGAAACTCCTCCAGAAGGGAGAGCAGTCACCCCCAAACATAGCCACTCATCCTCACACCCAAGATGTCCCATTGCCCACCCACCTTTTTATTAATTTGTGACAAATTTTCCCTTAAATGTTCCTCCAGTGAATCAACAGATCTGTGCTTGTGACAAATGGTTCCATGTCCAAATGGAGATCAGCCACAAGTCGTGTCCCTCAGGGGTCCTACGTGGTACCATACAATATCTTCATCAGTGACCTGGATGAGAGGATGAGTGCACCCTCAGAAAGTTTGCAGATGACACTGAGTTGGGTGGTGGAGCTGATGAGCTAGAAGGGAGGACACCCAGAGGAACTCTGCTGAGATCAAATAGTGGCCACATGTGAACTCCATGAAGTTCAACAAGGCCACATGCAAATGGATTGGGGCAACCCCCACTATTGATAGTGATGAGGATGGATGGATGGATGGATGGATGGATGGATGGATGGATGGAAAGCAGTCCTGCAGAGAAGGACATGGGGATATTGGGGAATGAAAAGCTGAACATGAGCCAGCACTGTGCACTGGCAGCCCAGAACCCACCCATGTCCTGGGCTGCACCCCCAGAGTGTGAGCAGCAGGGCCAGGGAGGGGATTGTCCCCCCCTGCTCTGATCCGGGGAGACCCCCCTGGGGTAAAGCTGTGTCCATCCCTGGGGTCCCCATCAGCAGAAGGACACGGAGCTGTTGGAGCCAGTCCAGAGGAGGCCCTGGAGCTGCTGGGAGGGCTGGAGCAGCTCTGCTCTGGAGCCAGGCTGAGAGAGTTGGGGGTGTTCAGCCTGGAGAAGAGAAGGCTGCAACGGGGAGACCTTAGAGCACCTTCCAGTGCCTGAAGGGGCTCCAGGAAAGCTGGGGAGGGACTGGGGACAAGGGCCTGGAGGGATGGGAGCCTGGAGGGGGAAGGGTTTCCAGCTGCAAGAGGGGAGATGGAGAGGAGATCTTGGGCAGGGAGAAATTCTTGGGTTGGACTTGGTGCTCTCAGAGGTCCTTTCCAACCATGACCATTCTGTGATTCCCAGATCTGGGACATGGGTTAGTGGTGGGCTGGGATAAGGTGATGTCCTGGATGGACTGGAGTGGGACAGGACAAGGGGGAAGGGTTTCCAGCTGCAAGAGGGGAGATGGGGATGAGATCTGAGGGAGAAATTGTTTGGGGTGAGGGTGCTGAGCCCCTGGTTGCCCAGGTTGCCCAAGGAAGCTGTGGCTGCCCCATCCCTGGCAGTGTCTCAGCCCAGGTTGGATGGGGCTTGGAGCACCCTGGGCTGGGGGAGGTGTCCCTGACCATGCAGGGGGGTTGAGACTGGATGATATTTATGGGCTCTCCCAACACAAACCATTCAGTGATTCTATGACTGCCATCCTGCCAATCTCTGGTTGATCTTTTATGAGCACCAAAAAGGCAGAATTTCTCATTCTTGTCTGGCTCACAGCGACCACAGCCATGCCTGGCAGCAGAAGCAGCAATCTCTGGTGTCTGACCTCCAGAGAGCTGACAGCCAAGGGGAAGCCTGACACCCAAGAGGTGCCCTTGAGAAGGTCAGAGCAGTCACTAACACAAACCGACACGGAGGTACCAAAATAGCTGAAACAATGAAAGAAAGAGAACAGGCACTGATTCATAACCTTCCAGCCTCAGGAAGGGCTTGAACAGCAAACACCACAGCAGGCAAAGAACATCAAGTCCCCAAAACTGCCTTGGCTCACTTGAGTGTGATTGCCACCAAAATGATCCATCATCTTGGTGGTCCAGGAAGCAGAAATTCCTGGAGGGCAACAGAGAGCCCAGCAGACTGAAAAGCCATTAACAGACCCAGCATCATTTACTCTCCTGTTGGATGCTGCTTCCAGTCCTGCTCATCCAAGACACAAAGAGACTTCCACCCCATCTCCTCAGCAGAGCAAGAACTACCTGCCTGGTGGGGCTGGAGATCAACAGAATCACAGAATCACAAAATGTTAGGGGTTGAAAAGGACCTCTGGAGACCATCCAGGCCATCCCCACTGCCAGGACAGGGTCATCTGGAGCAGGTGATGGTGTCCAGGTGGGTTGGGAATGTCTCCAGAGATGGAGACTCCATCAACTCTCTGGGCAGCCTGTGCCAGGGCTCTGCCACCCTCGAAGTGGTGAGTTTTCCATGCTGTAGCTGGACACCAAGCTGATGATGGAGTGAGGAGCAGCTCACCATGAGCCAGCAAGGTGTGGAGCCAGCAGCCTGGGCTTCAGCTGCCCTCAGCCAAGAGCTGACCAGTGGTGTTGGGGTGTCCTCTTCAGCAACAACCCCTCACCCAGCTGCTGCTTTCTCATCTCCCATCCCACTTGAACACATTTACTCTCCCTTTACTCCCTTTACTGCACCCTTTACTCTCCTGGTGCTACAAGGTGCTGTGTTCCAGGGGCCAAGCAGGCATCACCACAACATGATCCAAGGGCTGGAGCAGCTCTGCTCTGGAGCCAGGCTGAGAGAGTTGGGGGTGTTCAGCCTGGAGAAGAGAAGGCTGCAACGGGGAGACCTTAGAGCACCTTCCAGTGCCTGAAGGGGCTCCAGGAAAGCTGGGGAGGGACTTGGGACAAGGGCCTGGAGGGATGGGATGAGGGTTCCCAGCTTTAAAGTGGAAGAGATGGATGTCCCAAATATTTTCAGTATAATCAAAGCATCTGACTGCCCAGGGTTAGGATTTACAGGTGAACACAAGAGCATCTAATGGTACTTCTAGAAAAAAAAGGAACAGGAAGAGCTCTTAGATGTGAAATTACAACCAGCTCCTCTTTCAGAATAGTTCTTCCCAAATTTTGCAGAGAAGAGCCACATCCACTAGCAGACACCTGAAATCCCATCAGCTGTTTTCCTATCAGCCTATACTTGAAATTTTTGTCTTCAACATTGTGAAGGTTCCTCTAACTTACAGATTTCAACATTTTTCAAACAAGGACTGCACCAGAATCAAATGACCAAACGACAACAAAATGGGAGAGGGGGAAAGACAGAGTTAGGACTTGAACACTGAGTGAAGCCTTTTAATATAATCTTTTTTGTTAGTGACTGCTGGCTATAACACCTTCACAACAAAGATGAAATGAAACATGTTGGGGGCCTCCACATACTCCTTTTAAAGAACCAAAAGAAAACAAAAAAAACCTCACCCCAAATCAGACCTTCAGCATTTCTTATTGAAATTTCAATATTGCTGGTGGGTGTCCTCTGCAAAGTGACAGAAGCTTCAGTCCTCTCCCTGCACATGGTCCAGGGTGGTTGTCCTGGCCCTTCTCTACCAGGCAACCTGAAGAGCCTTTTCCAAGCCTCTTCCAGGTGGGGTTTCCTGGTTTGTTTATGCTCTTTGCTTTTACAAAACAAAAGCTTCAGGAGTGCCCCCAATGGCTCCAATTGGTAGGTGGGGAGACAAGCCTGGGATTTTCTGCTTCCTAAACCCCCAAAAGGACTGCGTGCATCTTCCTCTTGATCAGCAGCACTCAGCTGCAAAGCCAAACAACAGCCCTCTCAAAAATTAACAGAAGAGGTAGAAGAACAGATGATCTGGAAATCCAGTGACTGCCAAGCCCCATCATCTGTGTCCTTCCTACCCCCCCAGCAGCCTACAGGGAAAGGGAAAAGCAAGGCAGAGGTTACAACTTCAAGGAAACTCACCTCCAGTAAATACCTCTCCCAAGATACCATTTGTAAAGTGTTGCAACACTTGAAAACGTTGTTAACAGCAGGAAATCTATTTAAAGTGGAAGGAATATGATCATTAAGGAATAAAGAGGGAGTTTGGGCTTGGCAAAGACCTAGGGCTAGGGTGGGGGAGGGAGGCAGGGAGCGTCTGGGCGATTGCATTTACATTTTTTCATCTCCCAGCACAGGAGAAAGGGGATGGGAACTCAATCACAGCAACCACCATGCAGGCTGAGCCAAAAAAAAAAAAAAAAAAAAAAAAAATCCATTTGCTAGAGGAAAGAATGAAATTTAATAAGACAGGTGAGGAGGAAAAAAAAATATATATGAAATGAGAAAAGGCTGGGAGGCTTCAGGTGGGATGAAGGCAGGGCTCCCCCACACAACTGCAGGGGGCAGCCCATCAGTCCCTGAAATTAGGGGAAATCCAGAGCAGTCGAGGAGGCACCTCACCCTAAAATTAATCCAGAACTTGCTCTTCCTCCCTGCAACAATATCCAATTTCACAGTGAAGAATTTAACCCATTACTTGTCCAGGTTGCACCCATCAAGCTGCCCCATGTTAAGAGATGTCTCGGGTCAAGGCTGGGTGTGTGAGTTGTGCTGATTGCTTTGGAGAGAAAGGAGGAAAAGGAGAAAATCAAGAAGAAAAGATGAGCAAAGCCCAGCCTGCAGCATGTTCCAGCCCCAAAACCTGCAAAGTAATAATCAGTGCCTGGAAAGCAGGAGGTTGGCACCACCACCTTGCAAGGTCACCTCTTCCAAACTGAATCCAGTCAGATACCAAAAAGAAAAATAAAATTATCTTAGGAGTGGCAGGAGCTGCTTTTTGGGGGGTTGTGTGTGATGTGGCTTAATCACAGCCAAGAAAAAAGAGAAAAAGAGCTGATATGATCAGGGTGATCTTTTTGGGGTGAAAAATCCTGAACCCAGCTGTGCCTTTATTGGGCAAAGCACAGCTTAATAATTAACTCTGAGCAGCATTTCCAGCACTGGACTGGGGCTCTGCTGGTTTCTTACCACTCACAGGCAACCCCCAGCTGTGACTCCAAGCTACCAGCTCAGGACAGCACACAGCAATACAGAAGTAACATTTTTTCCAAATTTTTCCAATCCTGCCTAATTACCACCAATATTTGTGCTACCAAGAGAAGGCACCGAGGCAGAGAGCAAAAAGCTTTGCCCAAAAACTCAGGGCAAAAGTGGTTGGCAAAGCTCCAACCACCAAACTGATCAGGAGAGGACATCCAGAACAGGAGGCTCCAACAGCATCTCAGGGGAATAGTGGATTCCCCCCCCCTCGGAAGTGTCTCAGCTTGCTGGGGTGCTGAGACATCTCACACAAACAATAATATTAGAAGAGTTGGAGGAGATGATCCTTGAGATCTCTTCCAACCTGATATTTTAGGAGTCTGTCATCTCCAAGCCATCCCATTCCCTGCTGCAGCCATCACCCCAAAGCAGCCAACTCAGAAATCAAGTGGCCACAGCAGCCTTCAGAGGACATCCTACACCAGTATCTTACTGGGACCAGTATACAAACTGCACTGAAGAGGAGCACTGGAGCAAGGCACACTCAATCCAGAAGGAAACATCCCCTTTTCCAGTCCAAACCAGTTCTGACACAACAGTTTCTGGTCACCCCAGCTATCTCAGACAGGGAACTGTGATCCAAGCCATATAAAATTTCATCAGACAAAAGCAGCTGTGGTGAGATCCATAATTTTTCCCTGACAGCACGTCAGGGATTTAGAAAGGGAATTAGCAAGGGTTCATGTCCTCCCCTCTCTCACATACTTATTGTCCACAGCAGTAATTCCCAATCCTGATGGAGAGAGGCTTCAAACTTCACAGCCACACCACAGCTGCAGCCAAGCCATCACCCAACTGCTATTTGTCTTAACCATTTTCTTCATTTCTAAATACATTCTACTATCTTTCCACGTCACAGCTCCACAATAACCATTTTCCTTTAAGATATTAACAACTGTGGGCAAACCACAGAGGTGTTCAAGCTGTTACATGCATCAGCTAGTAAGTGCTAGGAGGATGCTGAGTACACACTTCTAGCTCAGGAAGCTGTAGTAGCCATAAAACCTTGTGATTTCCCAAGTTTCTGACTTGTAAAATTCTTCAGTTATAGACACACCTCCCCTGACCCAACACCACGAGCCAGCCTACAGCATGACACTGCCTTACCAAGCCCATGTTCTTGTTCTTTAGCACATTCTTTAGCAAATCCTTTGCATGCCATCCTGCCACCACAGCCACCAGCTATTGCCTTTTGCAAAATGTCTTGAGAAAGCAGGGTTGGTTCAGGGCAATAATTTCATCTTTATGAGCTTTTTAAAACATCTCCAAACACAACACAGACTGACTGTACATCTCCTGTACTGAAAGCAACCCAAAGGGTGCTAAGACCAGAGGAAAAAACTGACTTTTGCTTTCAGCTGTCTCAGTCATTAATTCTGCATGAAGAGGTGCTCCAGCACAACAAACACCTCCATAACAGGTTTAAACATTTTCTGCCAGAGGAAAGAAGAAACAGAGCTCTGCAGCCTTACCTTCCTGAGGTGAAAGATGTTTCATGGGAAAAACTGGACTCTTCAGTTTAATTCAGCAGCAAATCAACAGGATCCTAGAGCCTTGGGAAATGCAGGCATGGACCTTCCATGGGCAGCTTCTGCTGGGCAACCAGGATCAGTTCTTGAGTCCTGCAAGAGGAAAAAAGAGTTTGTCTACATTATCTTTCATTTCTCTTTCTGGATTATTATTCACACCATGCAATTTTCAGCATTTTAGGCAGAAAACCAGCCGAGTTGAGGTGCACTATTCATTCAAGTCAGCATCATGAATAGCTTCCTCACCTTCTTAATACTCTCAGTTGCAAGGTATTTTTTTATTACCTTGGCAAAGAACTCATTAATGTTCCTCAAGCTTTAAGCTACTTGGGGAAATAAAGTAACTGAAAGCTTAATACTCCAACTGATAAGGTTGGTTGGGTTTGTTTTTTTTTTTTAAGCTCTCTCCTCCCTCTCTGCCAATGCCACTCCTCAGAAATCAAGATTACCCTCCAGAAAAACACAGTGCAGGTCTAGCAGCAAATCTGCCATAGCGAGGCAGCATCCACACAACAGGGGAGATAAAAAAGAAAAAAAAAAAAAAAAAGAAAAAGACAACACAAGCACCAGAAAATTACAGTTGGTGTTTACAGCCACCAGGCTTGCAGCCCACTGCCAAACTCATAAAGCTCCAAGATAATGAGATCCTTCCCCTGCCTTGCAAAAGGCATGGAGAGCAAATTGCTGTTGTTACAAAGCACTGAGCTAGAACCAGATCAAGGGGATTTCTCCAGTTCCTCCTCTTTCTGTATCACCTTTGATAAGGCAGGTTAGCCCCTGAGCCTGAGGAGCAGAATTACTTCTCTCCTGGAGCACGTACGTCAGAAAAAAGACACCAAGACTGCAGGATATATCCATTTTCTTCAGCTATTCCCTCTCCTGTAAGTCATACCAGCCTGAATGTTGCTCCTCTCGAGGTGAATGCTACTGTATTAAGTGATCTGTGGCTGGCAAATAACCTTGCTTGGTTGAAAAATTTAAGTTAATAAGATAAGGCTCTTCATATTGTGATGTGCTGTCTGAATTCTAATGAAAAAGTAAAGTAATGTGCAGGAAAAATAGAAAAAAAAAGCCCAAACCAGACATGGAAACACTGAGATGAGTTTCACAACCTTTCTTCCAAGTCCTTCCACACGTTGCACAGAATTGTCAGAGGTGGAAAAGACCTCTAAGACCTTTGCATCCTTCTCAGGCCCCTCAATAAAATAAATAATATATATATATTTAGTGATATGTTGATCACCACACCCACTGAAGCATGTCCTGAAGTGTCTCACCTACCTGGTGCTTAAATACCTCCAGGGATGGTGATTTCCACCACCTCCCTGGGCAGCCTGTTCTAATTCCATTGCAGATTCTACAGCCAAGCTTGCTGCCCACCCCATCAAAGCCTTTGAGACAGAAACCCCAACATTGCTTTTCAACTTTTCTTTGTAGTAGCTACAGGATGCAATTCAGCTAAATCAACCTTGAACACCCAAGAGGAGGTGGGAAACTACAGCTGGTAATTCCAGTGTCCCTCTGTCAGGGCCACCAATCTCTCTTTGGAGATGCTCTGGAGATGCTCTGGAGGTGCCTGCAGATCCTCAGCAGCCCCACTGGCCCCAGAGGCTGCTGACTGCTGAGTGGAGCAGGTCTGGTCCCAAAGGAACCACCAAGTCAGGAATCCCTGTTAAATTACCTCCAGGATGTGTCTGTTTTCCAATACCTGAAGGGAACCTACAACAGGGAGGCTGGAGAGGAATTTTTTGTAAGGGTGTCCAATGACAGGAGAAGGAGAAATGTTTTTTAAATGGAAGGACTGGACCTTAGGAAGAAGTTCTTCAGCAGGAGGGGGATGAGACTCTGGAACAGATTGCCCAGAGAAGCTGTGGCTGCCCCCTCCCTGGAGGTGTTCAAGCCCAGGTTGGATGAGGCTTGGAGCAAGATGGGCTGGATGAGAGGTGTCCCTGGCCATGGCAGGGGGGTTGGAGGAGATGAGCTCTGAGCTCCCTCCCAACCTCAGCCATCCTGGGATTCTCTGATTCTATGGTTCTATTTTCTAGGATTTTTTTATTGTGTTAGATTTATAGCTCCCTCATCCAAGTGTCTGATGTTAAAGGAGGGCAGGAGCATCATTAGTTAAAACCTCCTCATCTTCACTGCTACTGCTAGTACAAGAGAAATTATGGATCTGGACATGGTCACTGCCTTAGTATGACATCACACTGCCTTTGTATGACATCACACTGCCTTAGTATGACATCACACTGCTTTGGTATGACATCACAATGCCTTTGTATGACATCACACTGCCTTAGTATTAGCAACACAAGACTCTTACAAGTCCCTGGGTGCTGATTCCAGAAAAATCAAGCAGGCAAAAGGAAGGAGGAAAACTCCCACGGCAGCATCAGCTCCAAGGCACTGGCAAAGAATGGCTCCAGAAACTTATGGATCTGCACCCAAACAGAGAGGTGTGACTGCAGCACATCCCAAAAGGGGATGGGGTGCCCACCTCATTAAGCACCCATTTTTAGACACCCGTGCATGCAAATGAAGACAAAATCTGCACAAATTGCTGTGTGGCTCCAGCTTCCAGTCTGAACGTTGCATTTTACTTTGAATTTCAAAATATTCTGTATGTCCCAGCTGCTTTCACTACCCCTACAATAAATAAAGGCCAGGATGCTAAGGAAAGAATGTTAAAAACAGAAAAAACATAAATAATAATGGAAAGCTCTAAAAATGTGTTTCCAGATTCTCAAGGCAAAGTCTTTCTGAGGAAAGGGGACGAATAAACTCCCAAAATTAAGAAGAGAAATGTTCCTGTATTAAAAAATGACTTTTTTTTTTTTGCATGGGTCTGTAGTGAGAGGACAAGGAGAAATGGTTTCAGACTTGAAGAAGGGAGATTGAGGTTGGATGTTAGGAAGAAATTCTTTAATTTGAGAGTGCTGAGCCCCTGGTTGCCCAGGTTGCCCAAGGAAGCTGTGGCTGCCCCATCCCTGGCAGTGTCTCAGCCCAGGTTGGATGGGGCTTGGAGCACCCTGGGCTGGAGGAGGTGGAACTTTATGATCTTTAAAGTCCCCTCCATTCCAAACCATTCTATGACTCTATGGAAAAGTAAGAGGATAAAAAAAATATCTAACAGAGAGCATAAAAACTGAGCTCAATATTAAAATGGATCAGGAATGTAGTGATTTGAAACAGGAAAAAGAAACAAAATGCATTAAGAAGAACCCCAGTACTCCCAGGTTTGAGCACATGGGACTATAAAAATCATGAAAAATGATAAAAATTACCTAGGAACAGCAAATTCTCCCAACAGCTGGGGACAGTAACTGCTCAGAAAGAGAGCAACCACCATCAGAACGATGGGAACGGCAGAAGAACGCAACAAATATTTCTGTTCATTAATTAAGAAAGAAACCAGATGGTATAGTCATGCCACAGGAAACATTTTCTATTCCAAGCAGCAATGCAGGCAGATGTGAAACAACAGCTAAGGGAACTGGACTGTTTTCAGTCAGGAGGATGGATCTCCAGCTGCATCCCACGGGCTTTGGAAGAGCCGGACAAGGAAAACTCCGGAGTGTTTCTCACAGCTTCCTGCAAGTGTGAACTTGGGAGGTTTGAGAGCAGCAGAGGACATGGTGTGGTGCTGGTATTTTAAATGTGTGAGAGGGATGATGGAGCTAATACCAAGCTCTCAGCTCAGCTTCCATCCCAGGCAGACGTGGGAAATGATGGTATAAAAGTTAATTAGAAATAGGAGTTAGTAACCAAGTGATGCTGATGGACACAGAGCTTCACCCAATGGTTTGAAGTTTTCATGAAGACTGAAAGATGGGCTGCAAACTGCAACAGCTCGGATGCAACATCCTTAGAGCTCAGTAAATCACTTAACTTTGTCAAGTATGATTTCTGGAATCACATTACATAAGGTGATTAATAATTGGCCACATGACAAGTCATAAAATACAACTAGACCATCATCCATCACGTGCTCACACTGCAATCCCACAAGGAGCTGGTCTGGTGCCCTACATTTTCTCATCCTTCTGCAAGCCATGAGAAAAAGCCACCCCAACTCAGACTCACACCAGCTCTGAGGGATGCAGAGAGTGAAGGACACAAGATCTGGATCTCCTACCAACCTGGCGACAAGCAAAGACCTCGAACATCTCCATCAGCAAACATAAACTTGCACCTGGGAACAGAGGGACCCCTCCCAACCCAGATGGGATGTAACAGAGGAGGGACACAGCAGCAGCTGATGAAGGCATCACTTGCCTGCTTGGGGCAGGAAGAAAGAGGCAAGAAATGAAAGTAGCAGGTGGTAAATCAAACAAGAGACAGCAGTTTCTTCACAAACCACCCAGCTGAGTGCTCTCCCTCCCTGCTGCAGAACGTTGTGCACATTAAACATCTGCACAAGCTCAAGGGAAGGCTGTCTGTCTCCCCAGGCGGACACCTGGGATGGTTACTAACAAGCTGGACAACATCTCCACTGAGAAAGTCCTGGAGCTGTTGAAAAATCAGAAGATGGAGAGTTGGGCAAGTGTCATACGGGGACTGCCTGGATCTCAGATCCCTCTGCAGGCTCCACTTGTAGTAACAGGGTGCACATCTATCAGGGCTATTCTTGTGTTTTCACCTAAGAGCAGAGGAATCTGTTGGAAAATTGCTCAGAGAGGGGGGACCACCAACCACATGTGGCTTCCCAGTGCAGCTCCCTTTGGCAGCAATGCTGCATCATCATCCATGTGCATAAAACCCTCCTGACCGTGGAGCTCAACCTGCTGCTTCCAATACAACTGAACCTGGGACAACTGAACAGCCCCTTGTGCAGGTGAATGTGTCAGATACTATTCACAACCTCCCTTTTTCCAGTGATGGTGAAAATGTAGCTTTTGACCCACAAACAGGCAGCCCCAGAGTCACTCCAGATGAAGCAGTGGCAGAGAGAGGAGGGAGGTGATGCCTCAGATGAGCTGAGCCCACATCAGCAGAAGAAAACAGGTTTGAGAGGCAGCCAGAAACATGAGACTCATTCAGAGAGCACCAAAGCTCTTTCAGGCATAATTCCCTGGGCAGAACTTCTCCATCCTCTCAAGCTCTCCCATAGAATGGTTTGGGTTGGAAGAGACCTTAAAGAGAATCAAGATCCAACCCCCACGCATGGCCAGGGACACCTCCCACAAGCCCAGGTTGCACAAGGCCTCATCCAACCTGGCCTTAAACATCTCCAGGGAGGGGTCATGTCCCACGTGCTATCTTGTCCTCAGCCATTTGAAGATTTTGTGAAGCTCTCCTAGGTCATGACTACTCAACCTGCCTGCAGACCTCTACCCGCAGTCCACGAATCACAGCAGGAAGCTTAAGGAGCTGGATCTTGGCTTTTCCTTCCCAAAACACCATCAGACCTTGAGGTAATAATAAAAGCCACTTTATAAGTGCTGTTGTGCACAAGCTTTCAGTTTAAGTTATAAAGACATCTGGAGGACAGATAAAAGAAGTAAGTATCCACGGATTACATACCCCAACAGCCCAGAATATTTTTTCCTTTCATCAGAAAGCTTTTCAATTAGTAGGAACATGCTCTTAAAAATTTCTGACATCAAAAACCCCAGTAAAGCTCTCTCAATAAACCTTGCACTGACTTTGCTGTTCAGTTTTCTTCCCAAATCCTGCATTCAGCATTTCTTGCTCGAATTATTGACAACTTTCACTCAAGGGTCTGAACTGATTTCTTTTAGATGAACCTGTGGTTTTGCACCCAATAAAGTATCAAAGTCAAGTTGTTCCCTGCAACCCAACAAAGCAAAAACTTGAGGAGGGGAGATCTAGGTTGGGTATTAGGAAAAAATTCTTTAATTTGAGGGTGATGAGACCCTGGAACAGGTTGCCCACCAAAGCCATGACTGCCCTCAATCCAAGGCCAGGTTGGATGGGGCTTGGAGCACCCTGGGCTGGGGGAGGTGTCCCTGACCATGCAGGGAGGCTGGAACTGGATGAGCTTTAAGGTCCCACCCAACTCAAAGCATTCTATGATTCCGTGATTAACTATAGCAGGTTCAGTGTGTTGGAAGTTCTCCTTCTGCCACAAAAATGTATTTAAACACACCCAGGAGAGCCCGGTGTGCTGCTGAACCCATCAGCCTGTCCAGCTGTATGCCAGCTTTGAAATTCTTCTAATCAGTTAAATAATCAGTGGAGAAGATAAGGAAGTTAAAATCTAGCCTGGTGTTTAGCCTCAAGGTCAACTTCTAATATATTTTTGAGTAAAATGCATCCACTAAACCATTTCAGATGCTCCAGTGACCAGAAGAAACAACTTCCTGCCATCCCTCATTCAATGTGTCACCCAAAATCTCACCCAAAACCTTTCATCTTTAGCTTACTAGGACATTTCCCAGTGCCTCCAAGTCTTGTGCTCTCTCCCACAGCTTCAGCTCTGGTCCTGCAGGGAATAAACACTTTGCAAGTGAGTTCTGACACAGCCCGTGATGGATTGAGCCACCACAGCACCTTTGAAGTGGTCACATACCTCACATGAAATACCCATCTTTCAATACCTCCCTTGTTATATTTTACTTAAAGGCTCTACATATTTTATCAGTGACAGTTTAATATTCAAATGGATAAGCAAGGGCCTGTGGAGGCAGGACCAGGAACAGCATTGCTCTCTCTATTTGATGAGTGGGCTCCAGATCTCCAACAAGGAGATGGGTTTGTCCAACTTTGGGTTTGTCCAACACCGTGACCATGGGATCCTCTCCTCCTTTTCTGCTGTGCAAGTTTGTTCCATCTAGCCAAGGTAATCAAAGCTGATAAATCATACCCAGCTGGAAAAAGCAAGTGGAAAGGAGGTGGGAGGGGTTTCATGTTTATTGTATGCTGACAAAATCTATGATTTATTCACCCATTTTCATTGCTGTGCTCTAGACAAAAGGGCCACACCACGAAGTAATAACAAAGAGCAGCTTTGTTACAAGGGATTGCAGGCAGCTGCCCTCAAGGAACCCTCTTTCTCTGCCTCCTTACCAGCATCTACAGCACCAAAGATTTTTTTGCAACCCCTCCAAATCTGCTGGGCCAGGGTAAAAGCTGCATTTTTAAGAGGGATATTTCATCTCCCTGGAGTAAGGACACTCAGGAGAGAGCTTCAAGGCAACGCTAACTCTCCCCACGGTGAACTCCCTCCTCCAGGTTCCCTTTAAATTTGATTTTGCTTAAGAACTTGTTTGTGGGCACCCAGCAAGGCTGGTTTTCTCCTCACCTACTTTTTTTTTTTTTCAGGTCCTCCTGCCTGATTTCTGCCCAACACTGAGTCAGGGTTGCAGGAGAGAAGGAGGGAAAAGGGGTTTTGCAAGAGGGGAAAATCCACTTGCCCGTTGGCTCTGGCAAATTAAAAGGTCAGGGACTGGGTTTGGAAAGAATAATTTTACCCAACTGAAGACTTTAAAAAAAAAATAATTAAATAAATTTAAAAATTAACTTTGTTCCAGTGAAGCCAGTTGTCTTATCTACCCTTAAGGAAGTTTTATAAACAGCTTTCTGTAGTTCCAAGGTTTGGGACTCGTGCCAGGTTTCATAGGGACCTCTCTCACCCCAGCTGAAATCTGCAGGGCTCCAAATGAAAAAAGCAGCAAGTGTAAAATCTGGGCTTTATTCTTCAAAAAGAAAGCTGAAGGAGAAATTGATTGGGTTTGTTCATTTAGTCACTCGATAACAAAAGTCAACATTGATGCTAAAGGTACATCTGCAGATTGCTCCTACTGGTACAGATCTAGACCAGTGAATTATAACCTGCTGGTTCCCCAGGTCCAAAAGGCTCCTCTAAGACCAGAAAAGCCCATCCTGAAGCCCAAGTTAGGAGCACTGCTAAACTATGGATAACTCAAGGCTATCTCCAGGTGGAAATACCAGGGCTAATCTGTTGAGGCTCCCAGCAAGTGCTGCTGGAGCCAGCTGGGGAGAGGAGAGCAGCAGCAGAAGCTCCAAGGTTAGGGCAAAGCAGCAGCCCTAAAAAGAGCATTTTATGGACTGTTGTTCAGTTCTCTTGGTCCTGACAGACTGTCCATGGCAGTCATGCTTGGGAACATGTGCAGGACTCAAGAGGCCAGGCTCAATTTCACTGCCATACAAAATCACAGACTCCTTCTGGTTTGAAAAGATGTTTAAAATCCTGTACAACCATTCCCCCAAGGAATGGGCCAAGGACCACCCCTGCCCCCTGTCCCTCAGCACCACATCTCCAGGCTCTGAAACCCCTCCAGGCATGATGGGGACTCCAGCCCTGCCCTGGGCAGCCTGGGCCAGGCCCTGACAACCCTTTCCAGGCATTGAGAAATTGTTCCCCAGCTCCAACCTCAACCTCCCCTGGCACAACTTGAGGCCCTTCCTCTTGTCCCATCCCTTGTTCCTGGGGAGCAGAGCCCGACCCCCCCTGGCTCCAACCTCCTCTCAGGGGGTTGCAGAGAGCCAGAAGGTCTCCCCTCAGCCTCCTCTGCTCCAGGATCAACACCCACAGCTCCCTCAGATGCTCCTGGTTAGACTTCTTCTCCAGACCTTTCCTCATTGCCCTTCTCTGGACACTCTCCAGCCCCTCCATGTCCTTCTTGTAATGAGGGACCCAAAACTGAACCCAGGATTTGAGGTGTGGGCTCACGTGAAACAAAATTTGGGGTTTAAACAGTTGAGTGACAAGCAAGTGGATCAACCAAGATGAAGGGTTGCTGGGTTCCCCAAATCCCAACGATTTCCATCTGGCACACAGGAAGAGCTCCACAGAAAAGACAACTTGTGTTTACGTGTTCAACACCAGGTATAAAAAAGCACCCTTCAGCAGGTCTGAAACATTCCTGAGTGCTCAGCCTGCCCTAGATCTCCTCCAGCACCCTTGGCTTTCCTTCCTTCCCCCATCTCACCTCAAGACAAAGCTCAGAGTTTCCAGTTTCAGTATTTATGCAAACTGCTGTAATTTCGAACCAGCTCAAAATCTCACAAGTGCTGTGAAGCTCCATCAGCACTTTGCTGCTGAAAGTCCCCAGCTGGAACTTCATGAGCTCCAGACAGTGGAAAATCACACAAGTCAAACATCTTTCCCCCTCCATGACTCTGGGGAACGCTCAACCTGCTGCAGGATCCTGCAAAGAGAAGAAACCTGAAAGTTCTTCAGCAGGTGACACTTTCCAAGGGTGCTTTGGTCATTCCTGCTGGCAGGACTCCAGGTTTGCCTCCTGAAAGCAGAAACAAGATTTAAGGGTGGGGGGAAAATCCCCTGAACCACCCAAAGCTGAAGGGTTTTTGCATCCAAGCACACCTCAGTACCCCAGGTGCCCACTCGCTGCATTTAACTGCTGTATTAACATCCCAGCCAAAGGAATCACAAGAGGAAAACTTTTCCTCATGAGGACAGTCAGGCATTGGAATGGTCTCCTAGAGGAAGTAGTGGATTCCCCCACTTTGGGAAGTTTGAAGTCTCAGCTTGATGGGGTGCTGGGACTTCTGATATTAACAACAATAAACAATAATATCAGAAGGGTTGGACCAGGTGATCCTCGAGGTCCCTTCCAACCTGACATTCTAGGATTCTATAAATCATTAGATTTATGTCTAAAAGCTCTCAAGTCATTAACAGCCTTAACTGCACTTTATATTAGTTTTTAATAACTTCCTGATATAGATTAGATCCAACATTATTCTTCCCTCTCTGGCTGGATGTGAACTCTTCCAACACCCCAAGTCCTGGAACTGCATCCACATTCTCAGAATATTCCGTTTCTCCCATTAGGGAAAATTTGGTTCCAAGCCAAGCAACATAAATAATTATTTACACAGCTCAGTACTCCCCTGTGGTGCTCAGGTTCCTTTTCTCCCCAAGCTTCACAGTCAGCTTGGAAAATGCCTCCTGTCATCTGCAAACTCGTTTGAGAGCTGGATGCCAAAGGGTGATAACCACTTGCTTGCTTGATGCCAGCTCCTTGGAAAGGCTGAAACTGCAAGGATGTTACCAAAGGATTAGACTAGAAGTTATCTCTGAGTAATCTAGGAGAGATGATGGGGTACAGAAGAGGGTGTGAAGAGCTGTGCAAATGCTAATTCCTCGGGCTGGAAAGGAGATGCTTCTTGAAAAGTGGAATTTAAGCTGTCACAGGTTCCCTGTTCCAACAAAACCAGCTCCTACCACACTTTAAAAATAAATCCCTTAGCTGAGATCTCCTGCAAAGAACGAGTTCCATCTTCAGAACGTGAGACTTTTAATTCTTTCCTTTTTTTTTTTTTTTCTCTCTCTACTCAAAGCCAACGCTGATGATTAAAGGATGAGAAGTGGGTTTGTAGGGGTACCCTGGTGAAACTGGCTCCTGTCCAAGGGAACCTTAAGTGAGGCACAAATATTCTGTCACACCAAGACACTGTGACAGCCTCAACC
Organism: Florisuga fusca; assembly: GCA_038090715.1. Classification (NCBI taxonomy): domain Eukaryota; kingdom Metazoa; phylum Chordata; class Aves; order Apodiformes; family Trochilidae; genus Florisuga; species Florisuga fusca. Next base: position 473,816 of record JAAWXA010000069.1, read on the forward strand.
CTTCCTGATCCCTCCAACAGCTGTGCAATGGATTACAAGTACGTGGTACAGTACTTTCAAACTGTTTACTTTCTTACTATCCATCATTAAAATGTGCTTAACAACAAGCACCAGCAGCCTGGGACAGATGTTCTTGCCTTTTTTTTTTTGCATTCCACAACAAATCATAACTGTACAAAAAACCCAACGACCTACTGGAGAAGGGTATCAGAAATAAAAGAGAAAAAGGGTATTGTATGTAAAGTTTTTTGTTAACATGTTAGCATGGAGAAGGTGTGCTAGAGCCCAACAGTAACAACTTTGGTATTAAATTCTTATCTCTGGACTTCCAGCTCTTGATTCTAAGGTGGAATCACAGAATCATAGAATGATTTGGGCTGAGAGGAGTCTCAAAAGGTCACCCAGTCCCACAGCTCTGCATTAAGCAGGGACACCCTCAACTCGATCAGGTTGCTCAGAGCCTCCTCAAGCCTCACATTTTTAACATTTTTAACTCACATTTAACACATTTTTAACCAAAGCATCTTCTGCTTTGGTGTCCTGGCATCAAAACAATGACAGAGGGAGGCACGAGACATTGTGAGGTCCTAATTCATAGAATCACAGGATGGTTTGGATGGGGAGGGACCTCTTTAAAGATCATCCAGTCCAACCCCCCTGAACTGGCAGGGGCATTTTCAACTAGATCAGGTTGCTCAGAGCCTCATCCAATTCTCTTGATTTCAGTGAATTTGGAATCTCAGTTAGATTAGACCTCACATCCCACTTCAGGAGGGCCTGGGAGTAAGAGTTGGCTGAAGATGGAAAGCACCCTGCAGCATCCAGGTACACATCTCTAATAAAAACCTCCCTCTCCTCAGCCCCGGGATTTCAGATCTGTATCTCACCCCATTTATTGAATCCAAACTGTGGCAGAGCTCATTATAATCCAGAAGCAATTTAGAAGTTTCTGAGAAGCTCACCCAATAGGTTTCCTCAAAAAGCAAAGGCAACAAAATCATTTTAGAATGTTCTCTGACTCTTGGTGAGTGTTGTGTCTTCATGATTAAATACACTGGGATGATGAAGGGGGAAAAAAAAGAAAATGGAAGAGGATTTGCTGAAACAAGATGCTGCTCTTGAAAACTGCTCTGCTCTCACTTACCCCATTACTCACATCATCATATTTGAGATTTTTATACACTGCAGATAGCTCAGATAAACAGACTGGATATGAACAGCAAAGTATTGCATTTGCTCTAATCCCTGGCTGACAATTGAATAACTTCAAGTATATTAATACTAAGAAAACAATTACACTGGAGTTACAACTCCATATATTAAGGAAGAGCATAAATTCATACATGCATAATATAAGACTGTGCAGCTATAGCTGCAGAAAGGCAATTCCATAGTAAAAAGGTAATTTTGAGGACTCTAATGAGCAGAAGAAAAAACGTAAGGAGAAACCTTCATCACTCTTATGTTACTGCACAATGAAAAAGAACAAAACAAAAACTTCAAACATTTTAAATCCCTGATTATCTTTTTTAATTATTTCAGGATGGTACTTGAAAAAACAACTGAGGCTTTATCAAAAAAAAAAACCAAGTTACTCAATGTGTTGAGAACATTTCTAGAAGATTCCATCCATGTCATGAGCAAGGATGGGAAATATTCTACGAGAGAGGGAAAAGGATGTTGCAGGGAGAAGGAAATTCCATGTCCAAGAGCATCCACAGGTGTCACTATGGATGGGGACCATTAAAGGCAGGTTGGAATATATCACCCAAGCCTTTAAGATGACACATTTATCCACCTGAATGCCTAACCAGTGCTTTAGAAACACAGGATTACTGGGAGGAGAGGCTCTGTGTTCTTACAGAAGAGCCACAGTGAACTTAAAAGCTTTGGAGCTCTTTCTTATGTATTTATGCTTATTAAAAAAATATCTTAATAAGTGCAAGACGTCACAAGCTTCTCTGTAGCTGGAACTTTAGCTGTTTGAATGCTTTGTCTGAATTGGTTCCCAGTGCAAATTGAGAGTAATCCCCCTGCTCTGCTTTCAGGCAATATTTCAGCTTAAACCATTTTGCTGATAATGCTGCAGAAGGTCAGCAAAGGGGATGCTGAGGGGTGTCCCATCCCTGCTCCTCCTGCAAACAGCCACAATCCCAGAATCCCAGAATGGCTGAGGTTGGGAGGGAGCTCAGAGCTCATCTCCTCCAACCCCCCTGCCATGGCCAGGGACACCTCTCATCCAGCCCAGCTTGCTCCAAGCCTCATCCAACCTGGGCTTGAACACCTCCAGGGAGGGCGCAGCCACAGCTTCTCTGGGAAATCTGTTCCAGAGTCTCAGCACCCTCCTGCTGAAGAACTTCTTCCTAAGATCCAGGCTGAACCTCTTCTCCTCCAGTTTAAATCTGTTTCCCCTTCTCCTGTCACTGGACACTCCTGAAAAGTCCCTCTCCAGCCTTCCTGGAGGTTCCCTTCAGGGACTGGGGGGCAGCTCTAAGGTCCCCCTGAGTCTTCTCTTCTCCAGGCTGAACAATCCCAGCTCCTCAGCCTCTCCTCATGGCAGAGCTGCTCCAGCCCCTGGGTCATCTTTGTGGCCTCCTCTGGTCTCCTTATGACAGATCTATGCCCTTCGTATGGTGGGGACACCAGAACTGGACACTGGGGACACCAGTCAGAACTGACCAGGCATGCACAATGGGAGTAACATGACAAGGACAACCACTTTGCCTTCTCAGCTACTCACACCCACTGCAAGATCAGATTCAGTAATGATAATTTCTCATATAAATCCCATTCTATGCTATAAACTGGCCTGGCCTGGGCACTCATGGAAAAGCAGCTCCAGAGAGGTGAGCAGAGGACTGTGCATGGGAAAGGGAACCAGCTCCAACAGAAAAGACAAGAGTTAACCACAGCTTCTCCCTCAAACAGCTCATGGAATCTCCTATCACCCAACTATGCTGCTCTAAGGCTCTTTTCCAGCAATTTCAGGGAAAAGAGATTCCATCTAATTCATGTCCTCCTACTCCCCTGCTCTTGCATCCATGGTGTCCCATCCTTGGGTGCAGAGCCGCGGTGGGAACACAGCATCACACTTGGTCTCGGTGGCTCTGCCATCAAAAGAGGGCAAGAGCAAGGAAGGAGAAAGATTCTTCAGCAGCAGATGACTGGAGCCATCTGTAATGTTATAAAAGAGGGGGGGGGAACTGTTTCTAAACTGCTCTAAGTCAATCCCTTGCTTTCTGCAAGGTGTGTCTTCTGCAGGGCTTCAGACCCCGCGGGCAAACCTACCCCTAAACATTCCAGCTTCTCCCATCCATCAGTCCAGAACCCAAGCTCCCTGCTGCTCTGCTCCTTCCAGGGAAACCAACTCCACCACCAGAGGATTTGGCTGAGAACTTCCACCTGTGGCTAGAGGCAACGTGACCAAGTCACTTTCTGTCAAGCTCCTCAAACCAGTCCCAAACCACTGCTCTTCCTTTTCAGAATTAAAAGCAGATGGCAGACAAATCAAAGCAACAGTTATCTAAACAACTTGCTGAGAGTCACCGTGGCTCTTCATGATGCAGCTGAAATGGATTGTTTTCACATCCATAATCCCAGCTCAGATCTGTTTATTGGTTTGCAATCGTGGGGAATTTCCTTCTCCTTTTCCAAGAGCGACTCAGTAACCGCAGCACCTCTGGCAGCTGCTCAGACAATATTCCTTTGAAGCCTTCACTGAAAAGGGGCTGGAAATGAGAACCAGCTCCTCTGGAGGTGGTACAAAGATGCACGGCACCATAGAAACTTCAACAAGGATCAAATCCTCTGAAAAAGCTCCTCGGTGCCTTCGTTGGAGGGGAGAGTTTGATATACACTTTTCTGACAAACAGGCTCGCAGCAAAGCGAAGGATTCTGAAGTGTCACCTCCAATACCCACTCCAATCCTGCACAGTACACAGCCCCTAAATCCCTCTGATCTCCCAAGGAACAGCACATTTGGCAGGTGAAGCCACCTTCAAGAAACCAGGGGCTTCAGGTGGGCATGTACAAGGGGCTCAAAACCTGAGCTGTGAGCAATCAGTGTGTGCTTGGAGCCCAGAAACCAACCATGTCCTGGGCTGCAGCAAAAGAAGCACAGACAGAGGTCGAGGGAGGGGATTCTCCCCCTCTGCTCTGCTCTGCTGAGACCCCACCTGGAGTTGTGTGTCCAGTTCTGGAGTCCCCAACACCAGGAGGACACAGAGCNGAGACCTTAGAGCACCTTCCAGTGCCTGAAGGGGCTCCAGGAAAGCTGGGGAGGGACTTGGGACAAGGGTCTGGAGGGATGGGATGAGGGGTGATGGCTTTAAAGTGAGAGAGAGGAGACTGAGATGAGATCTGAAGAAGAAATGCTTTGGGGTGAGGGTGCTGAGCCCCAGGTTGCCCCCAAGGAAGCTGTGGCTGCCCCATCCCTGGCAGTGTCTCAGCCCAGGTTGGATGGGGCTTGGAGCACCCTGGGCTGGGGGAGGTGTCTCTGCCCATGCAGGGGGGTTGGAACTGGATGAGCTTTAAGGTCCCTTCCCACCCAAACCATTCTGTGATTCTCTGTTTCCATGATTCTATGATCAGAACTTATGAGCCTGATGGAGCAATCATCATGCTGAGTTCAGGACCCAGGGACTACTGGAGACCTCAGGGTTCTTCTTTGCCACCCTGGTGTCTTCTGCCCACGTATACTTTGGCTCTCCTTAGGGTGATCCCATCTGTTTTGGGACATGGGTCTGCAATTCAAAAGACCCTGATGGGCAGGGCTTGGTGCTCCTGGGTTGCTGGGATGGCACCTGCCAGGGTCCTGCAGCATGAAATGAGGCAGAGAAGCATCCATCTAGAATGCAGACAGCTCAGCTTTGCTGAACTCACAGAATCACAGACTCATAGAATGGTTTGAGCTGCTCAAGGCCCCATCCTTTAACACGTCCAGGGATGGGGCATCAACAACCTCCTTAGGCAACCTATTCCAGTGTCTCACTACCCTCCTCATGGTGAATGATTTTTTCCTAATCTCTGCTAAATCTCCCCTCTTTCAGTTTAAAACCCTTACTCCTTGACCTGTCACTACTCTCCCTGGTGAAAAGCCCTACCCCAGCTTCCCTGTCAGCCCCCTTCATGTACTGGAAGGTGCTCTAAGGTCTCTCTGGTCCTGGTTCTCCAGGCTGAACACCCCCAACTCTCTGAGCCGGGCTCCAGAGCAGAGAGAGAAGGAGGGAGAGAACATTGGAAATCCAGAAAAAACAAAGAAAAAAAAAAAAAAAAGGAAAAGAAAAAGAAAGTAAAACCCACCTCTCCCTCTGTTAGACATATTAACCAAAGCCATTAGCATGACATCTCCATTTCCACACCACCCTGAGCTACACAAGGGGCTTTGCTGACCACGCGTTCCCCTTCCCGTCACGTGCGCGGCGCTGGAAGGAAACGCAGCCCCAGCAACAAGGTTCTTATCACTCATTGCAGCAGCAAAACAACCCCAGGAGCCTGCAAACCCGTGCCTAAAGCAGAAGGGAAAAGGAAAATTTGGAAACCCCAGCAAGTTTCCTCCTGCTTTGGCATCCAGGGGTGTAAAAATGGGAATTCTTGAGGGGGATGTGGGCTTCGCTTCCTGCACACCTTGGAAAGCATCAGTGGCTCCCGGGCAAAGGACTTTGCAAACCCGTGGTAGAGCTGGGAAAGGAAATTACATGAATCCAAACAGATGGTTAATCAAAAGGTTAGCTGCTGGTTCTGCAGCCAGAGGAAAGAGGGTTTTCTTTCAGGAAAAGAAATCATATAAATAATATAAACACCGGTGGCTTCAGTCAAAATAATACCTGAGGTCAACGTGGACTTAACACCTTCAGCATCATCCCGCTAATCTCAGCATTCCTGACTCCCAGCAGTTGAGCTTTAAAGTCATTTAAGCCACGAGAAGTCTTGCAGGGTCTTGCATTGGTTCTGCAAACACCTCCCAGGGTGAGGCAGGCGAGAGGCTCAGCAGCACGAGCTCCTGGTCACGTTCCCAAAGCCGCACAAGGAACGGAATCTGCGTTTCATTTCAGCGGCAAGATTTTCATTTATCAGCAACCAAGACTGCTGAAATATCACAGAACCCCAGCTGTGGGCTGGAGGGGCATTTCAGAGGTGGTTTTGGGTTGGTTTTTTGTTTTGGTTTTTTCTTGGTGTCCTTTTATTTTTTTTTCACCCCCTTTTCTTTTTTTTTTCACACAAAATCGGAAGGGGCAACACCCAAGTTTTAGAATGCTTTGGGTTGGATGGGGACCTTTACAGGCCACCTAGAACAACTCCCCTGCAGTGAGCAGGGACATCTTCAACCAGAGAAAGTTGCTCACAGCCTCAAAGCCTCCCCACGTGCCAGCAGAGACTGTTAAAATAAGCTCTTTGGAGATGAGCTTTATATATAAAATTTCCATGGTTACCTCCAGGCGAGTTACCATGGATTAGATGGGACTAAGCACTTATTTTTTCCAAAGCCATTTATAAGTATTTAAGAGATTTTTTTCCATTCTTGCCTCAAAGTCTTTCAGACCATTAGCCCAATGTTTTTGTGATCATATTCATTATGTATTAAGTCTTCACCAAAACTTAATTTTATACTTCTGCAGTTCACAGGAACTGCATTAGAGATTGGTACAAGAAGAAGACACGGATTTGTACAAGATGCCAAGCTAATCCTGACAGCCAGCAAAGTCCTCCTATTGAATTTAAGGCTCCAAGACAGCATTTTACCATTCTACTTGACAAAGCAGCTGTTGGATCAGATTTTTCCAGATGTTAGAAGCCACAGCCAATACTCACATCGATAACCAAGACTAACACCTACACAGCTGTGTTCCAACAACAATATTAATGATTCCTGTCATGACTGAAGGAACTCAAGCTGAAGTCCTAGTACTTTCAGTTCAAATAATTAAATCCATAAGATTACCCAAAATTAGAACTATTTCTGCTCAGCATCACATATAAAAAAAACTCTTATCGGGAACAAATTTCTTGATTTTGATTTTTAATAAAATTTTCAAGGCTTTAGGACATTACTTTTGGGAGGCCACCTACAACAACTGATGTGCAGCAAGTCCAGGAGCTGCAGACCTACATGAATATCAGACTCTACACCCAGCTCAGTCACCTGGCAGGTTGAGAAACCAGCACACAACATCCCCAACCCCAGCATTTTCCTCAACTGAAAATGGTGAGAAATAGACCTTTTAAAGGTTTCTTCTGAGTGCTACACCAAAAAATAAAAATACTATTTTACACAGGATGCCAACACAGGAGAGAAGATCCCAGCTGGAAAGAGAAATGATCCATCAGAAGGGGACATTGAGTTCAGCAGAATGGGTGGTGTCTTTCATGACCCAAACTGCCCAAGTGTAATAAAATGACAAGTAGAATGGCATGATGGATTTTATTTCCATTCAACAGCCATCCTTGTTTTGCATCACATGCCCAGAAAAAACATAGAACAGAACCACAGCCTGGCTTGGGTGGGAAGGGACCTTAAAGCTCCCCCAGTGCCACCCCTGCCATGGTCAGGGACACCTCCCCCAGCCCAGGGTGCTCCAAGCCCCATCCAACCTGGGCTGGAACCTGTCTCTTATNCTCCTTAGGGTGATCCCATCTGTTTTGGGACATGGGTCTGCAATTCAAAAGACCCTGATGGGCAGGGCTTGGTGCTCCTGGGTTGCTGGGATGGCACCTGCCAGGGTCCTGCAGCATGAAATGAGGCAGAGAAGCATCCATCTAGAATGCAGACAGCTCAGCTTTGCTGAACTCACAGAATCACAGACTCATAGAATGGTTTGAGCTGCTCAAGGCCCCATCCTTTAACACGTCCAGGGATGGGGCATCAACAACCTCCTTAGGCAACCTATTCCAGTGTCTCACTACCCTCCTCATGGTGAATGATTTTTTCCTAATCTCTGCTAAATCTCCCCTCTTTCAGTTTAAAACCCTTACTCCTTGACCTGTCACTACTCTCCCTGGTGAAAAGCCCTACCCCAGCTTCCCTGTCAGCCCCCTTCATGTACTGGAAGGTGCTCTAAGGTCTCTCTGGTCCTGGTTCTCCAGGCTGAACACCCCCAACTCTCTGAGCCGGGCTCCAGAGCAGAGAGAGAAGGAGGGAGAGAACATTGGAAATCCAGAAAAAACAAAGAAAAAAAAAAAAAAAAGGAAAAGAAAAAGAAAGTAAAACCCACCTCTCCCTCTGTTAGACATATTAACCAAAGCCATTAGCATGACATCTCCATTTCCACACCACCCTGAGCTACACAAGGGGCTTTGCTGACCACGCGTTCCCCTTCCCGTCACGTGCGCGGCGCTGGAAGGAAACGCAGCCCCAGCAACAAGGTTCTTATCACTCATTGCAGCAGCAAAACAACCCCAGGAGCCTGCAAACCCGTGCCTAAAGCAGAAGGGAAAAGGAAAATTTGGAAACCCCAGCAAGTTTCCTCCTGCTTTGGCATCCAGGGGTGTAAAAATGGGAATTCTTGAGGGGGATGTGGGCTTCGCTTCCTGCACACCTTGGAAAGCATCAGTGGCTCCCGGGCAAAGGACTTTGCAAACCCGTGGTAGAGCTGGGAAAGGAAATTACATGAATCCAAACAGATGGTTAATCAAAAGGTTAGCTGCTGGTTCTGCAGCCAGAGGAAAGAGGGTTTTCTTTCAGGAAAAGAAATCATATAAATAATATAAACACCGGTGGCTTCAGTCAAAATAATACCTGAGGTCAACGTGGACTTAACACCTTCAGCATCATCCCGCTAATCTCAGCATTCCTGACTCCCAGCAGTTGAGCTTTAAAGTCATTTAAGCCACGAGAAGTCTTGCAGGGTCTTGCATTGGTTCTGCAAACACCTCCCAGGGTGAGGCAGGCGAGAGGCTCAGCAGCACGAGCTCCTGGTCACGTTCCCAAAGCCGCACAAGGAACGGAATCTGCGTTTCATTTCAGCGGCAAGATTTTCATTTATCAGCAACCAAGACTGCTGAAATATCACAGAACCCCAGCTGTGGGCTGGAGGGGCATTTCAGAGGTGGTTTTGGGTTGGTTTTTTGTTTTGGTTTTTTCTTGGTGTCCTTTTATTTTTTTTTCACCCCCTTTTCTTTTTTTTTTCACACAAAATCGGAAGGGGCAACACCCAAGTTTTAGAATGCTTTGGGTTGGATGGGGACCTTTACAGGCCACCTAGAACAACTCCCCTGCAGTGAGCAGGGACATCTTCAACCAGAGAAAGTTGCTCACAGCCTCAAAGCCTCCCCACGTGCCAGCAGAGACTGTTAAAATAAGCTCTTTGGAGATGAGCTTTATATATAAAATTTCCATGGTTACCTCCAGGCGAGTTACCATGGATTAGATGGGACTAAGCACTTATTTTTTCCAAAGCCATTTATAAGTATTTAAGAGATTTTTTTCCATTCTTGCCTCAAAGTCTTTCAGACCATTAGCCCAATGTTTTTGTGATCATATTCATTATGTATTAAGTCTTCACCAAAACTTAATTTTATACTTCTGCAGTTCACAGGAACTGCATTAGAGATTGGTACAAGAAGAAGACACGGATTTGTACAAGATGCCAAGCTAATCCTGACAGCCAGCAAAGTCCTCCTATTGAATTTAAGGCTCCAAGACAGCATTTTACCATTCTACTTGACAAAGCAGCTGTTGGATCAGATTTTTCCAGATGTTAGAAGCCACAGCCAATACTCACATCGATAACCAAGACTAACACCTACACAGCTGTGTTCCAACAACAATATTAATGATTCCTGTCATGACTGAAGGAACTCAAGCTGAAGTCCTAGTACTTTCAGTTCAAATAATTAAATCCATAAGATTACCCAAAATTAGAACTATTTCTGCTCAGCATCACATATAAAAAAAACTCTTATCGGGAACAAATTTCTTGATTTTGATTTTTAATAAAATTTTCAAGGCTTTAGGACATTACTTTTGGGAGGCCACCTACAACAACTGATGTGCAGCAAGTCCAGGAGCTGCAGACCTACATGAATATCAGACTCTACACCCAGCTCAGTCACCTGGCAGGTTGAGAAACCAGCACACAACATCCCCAACCCCAGCATTTTCCTCAACTGAAAATGGTGAGAAATAGACCTTTTAAAGGTTTCTTCTGAGTGCTACACCAAAAAATAAAAATACTATTTTACACAGGATGCCAACACAGGAGAGAAGATCCCAGCTGGAAAGAGAAATGATCCATCAGAAGGGGACATTGAGTTCAGCAGAATGGGTGATGTCTTTCATGACCCAAACTGCCCAAGTGTAATAAAATGACAAGTAGAATGGCATGATGGATTTTATTTCCATTCAACAGCCATCCTTGTTTTGCATCACATGCCCAGAAAAAACATAGAACAGAACCACAGCCTGGCTTGGGT
>JAAWXA010000069.1:484433-523922 GCA_038090715.1 Florisuga fusca
CCAGCCCAGGGTGCTCCAAGCCCCATCCAACCTGGGCTGAGACACTGCCAGGGATGGGGCAGCCACAGCTTCCTTGGGCAACCAGGGGCTCAGCATCCTCACCCCAAAGAATTTCTCCCTCCCTCCCCAAGATCTCCTCTCCATCTCCCCTCTTGCAGCTGGAAACCCTTCCCCCTCCAGGCTCCCATCCCTCCCTTGTCCCAAGTCCCTCCCCAGCTTTCCTGGAGCCCCTTCAGGCACTGGAAGGTGCTCTAAGGTCTCCCCGTTGCAGCCTTCTCTTCTCCAGGCTGAACACCCCCAACTCTCTCAGCCTGGCTCCAGAGCAGAGCTGCTCCAGCCCTCCCAGCAGCTCCAGGGCCTCCTCTGGACTGGCTCCAACAGCTCCGTGTCCTTCTGCTGATGGGGACCCCAGGGATGGACACCATACTGCAGGTGGCTTCTCCTGACCAGGTGAATCCTGATCGCTTCCCTTCTTCTGCCCCTGTAATACCCACAATCTTGTCCTTTCTTCCTTGGGTATTAAAATAATCCCCACAACTGTAAACCAAAGCACACAAATAATTGGTATGAAAGGTTCAGGTCCCATCTGATTGGGACTATGGGTGTATGACAATGGAATTAAGATACAGAAAATGAGTTACACACCCCTGTTGTTTTCAGTCCCACTTATCTTCCTCAAGCTGCCTGAGGCATCCTAATCCCTATCTCCAAGAGAAGAACTTCCTAAAAGTAAAAGGAATTTTCAAAACCATCCCACCTCGAATGCCGACGGCACGGGCAGAGTGGGATTTCCTCAACAGACCCAACATTGCCCCCAACACTGGTCATAGCCAGGTGGCACTTGGCCTCCTGAGAGCCCAGAAATCACAGAATCACAGAACCATTCTGACTGGAAAAGAGCTTGAAGATCACAGAGTCCAACCATTAACCTAACTATTGAGTCCATGGTGCTAACCCACATCCCTCAGTACCACATCCACACAGCTTGGAAACCCCTCCTGCCCCGGGCCTGACAACCCTTTTGGGTGTGTAGTTTCTCCTAACAGCCAATCTGAACCTCAAGGCCATCACCTCTTGTTTAACCACTTGTTCCTTCAGAGCAGAAGGAGCTCCTGTTTCATGCAGGATTTCCATCAGGTTCACGTGGCAGGGTAAGGAGCACACGACGTGCATGAGTGATGCCCAAACCCAGGGAGGAGAGAGGGGCAGGAACATGTGACTTTCTGTCCATTCATCCCCACCCTCCCTTTGGATCTGCTATTTTAGCTCTGCCATCCCTGGGCAAGTTGCCAGGAACCAGGACAGACAATTTTATTTCTGGAAGGAGCGGTTGGAAAATTACAAATCCCGGATATGACGATGAAGAAATCAACTTCTTTGTGACTTGCACTACGGAATCCACGGGTAGGTGATGAAGTTACCTGTCACTGAATGCTTTCTTTTCATGGTGTTATCACCTGCTCAAGCAAAACTTCCAACAGATTGCCAGGATGTGGGAGAGCTGGAGGGTTCAACCACGGAACTGTTCCCTTCAAAGTTAAAATAGCTTCCCATGACGTTTTACAAAGTGTCTTTCTTTTAATTTGGACACTAAAATGTCCTTTCTCTACCTCAGTACACCTTGAGAAGGAGACACAGATAAATAGTGATTTTGAAAAATGCTCCACCGAACAGTAGGATATGGAGAGGAAAGGGAACTATTTCATTCCAAAGAGAAGACACACAAAGAAATAATGTATCTAAAATAGGCTTCATAAAAGATTTTTTTTTTTTTTTCAGATCCCTCTTAAGCAAGATTGTGATCAAAACTCTACAGGAATCTTAAAATATCTGTCCAGAGAAAACACTAAATAGAGAAGCAGCCCTATATTATCTGTTAAAGGGATTTATTCCCATTTTTTTCACAGAATCACAGAATGTTAGGGGATGGAAGAGACCTCAAGATATCATCAAATCTAAACGCCCTGTCAGCCCCAGTGTAGGTCACAGAAAACTGCATCCAGGCTGGTTTTTAATATCTCTAGAGAAGGAGAGTCCACAACTCACAGGGCAGCACCTCTTACAAGGAGAGGCTGAGGAGCTGGGATTGTTCAGCCTGGAGAAAATTCCAGGGGGGACCTGAGAGCTGCCCCCCAATCCCTGAAGGGAACCTCCAGGAAGGATGCAGAGGGACAATTCTGGTGACCTGAAGATGAAACTCACCCATTCCTCCCTCCTGCTTCTCATTTAGTTTTCATCTAAGCTGTCCTGGCAACCTCCAGACCTACACCAGGTGGCATTTCAGCACCTCTGCACCTCTTTAGCGGTGGCCTTGGCAGTGGTGGCTGAACTGTTGGACTTGATGATTTTAAAGGTTTTTTCCATACAAAATTTTCCAAATTGAGTCCATTTCTGGTGTCCCCCACCATAGGAAGGACACAGAGCTGTTGGAATGAGGCCAGAGGAGGCCACAAAGATGATCCAGGGGCTGGAGCAGCTCTGCCATGAGGAGAGGCTGAGGAGCTGGGATTGTTCAGCCTGGAGAAGAGAAGACTCAGGGGGACCTTAGAGCTGCCCCCCAATCCCTGAAGGGAACCTCCAGGAAGGCTGCAGAGGGACTTCCATGAGTGTCCAGTGAGAGGAGAAGGGGAAATGGTTTTAAACTGGAGGAGAAGAGGTTCAGCCTGGATCTTAGGAAGAAGTTCTTCAGCAGGAGGGTGCTGAGACTCTGGAACAGATTGCCCAGAGAAGCTGTGGCTGCCCCCTCCCTGGAGGTGTTCAAGCCCAGGTTGGATGAGGCTTTGGGCAACCTTGTCTAGATAAGAGTGGAGTAGATGATCTCTAAGGTCCCTTCCAACCTCAGCCATTATTTTATGATGGGGAGGACAAACCAAACCCCATCCCTGCAAATCTGAGCCTGCCCGGGGACACCGTGTTTCAGACGCGATGGCTTTAGAGCACGTCAAGAGTTGGCTGAACTTCTTCATCTCGGGGGCAGCCCATCTACAAACATTCTGTGTTCTCAACCACGTTAAAGCAAATTAACTCCCTGGTGTTTGAAAGTCTGAAGTGAACTCTCTCCCTGGTAATTACCTCCTGCTCACGTACAAGTAGCTGCTTGTGCCAACCCAGCTCACTTTTTGCTCCGAGAGGCGACGCTCCAAAGTGCTGGGGCTGTTTACATTGCTGAAGACAAGTCAAAAGAACTATTTTCCTTCCCTTGCTTTAGAAAACCCTCCTAGGAAGAGCTTGTGTAACAGAATACAGAGGAGGCTTTTGGGGAAAAAAAAAAAAAGGGGGGGGGAAAAAAAAAGGAAAAAAAAAAAAGGAAAGGAAAGGAAAGGAAAGGAAAGGAAAGGAAAGGAAAGGAAAGGAAAGGAAAGGAAAGGAAAGGAAAGGAAAGGAAAGGAACAACACAGAGAAACTGAGAAACAGCGTAACAGCGTTTCAAAACTGCTTCCTAGAGTGAGCTGTATGAAATTATCTTGAATCCATGCTTTTTCCCACTCGGTTAAGCCAGGCTGAAAGGGAGAATTCCCCAGTGATTCAGCACATCGTTTGAAAATGTGATGCTTTTATTAAGCCCCAACAAAGCAGGGCTGCTGAAGGAGGCACTTCATTTCTGAGCACCTGGAGATGTTCAGAGCTTTGCCAGGCACCTGGGGTGGGTCCAGGCACAGCATCCACCCGGAGAGCAAAGCTTTGCTGAGGAAGGTACAAGCCCACAGGTAGCAGCATATTGACAGCACCTCCAGGAGAAGGATTTACTGGCTTCATTTGGTCCTTCTAGAAGGGTTCTGGCATGGTGTCAGCAAGTTAGTCCAAGGCTTGAGATATAAAAAGATGCAATGCGCAGGAAAAAATACATGGATTGCATCTTACTCCCTTTCCAGCCCTCAGTTATCCACCTCTCTCCCTTCCAATAGCCACCTTCTGCTTCTGAAATTTTCACTAGGGCTACATGTTTAAAATTGACACTTCCTTCAACACAAAACACCCAGTCCCAGAGGTCAGCACCTCTCTGTGCTGGGTGGTTTTGTATTTTAGGTGCTCTTCATAAAATCATAGAATGCTCTGGGTTGGGAGGGACCTTAAAGCTCATCCAGTTCCAACCCCCTGCATGGGCAGGGACACCTCCAGAGTAGTGACAGGTCAAGGAGTAAGGGTTTTAAACTGAAAGAGGGGAGATTTAGCAGAGATTAGGAAAAAATCATTCACCATGAGGAGGGTAGTGAGACACTGGAATAGGTTGCCTAAGGAGGTTGTTGATGCCCCATCCCTGGAGGTGTTAAAGGATGGGGCCTTGAGCAGCTCAAACCAGTCTATGAGTCTGTGATTCTGTGAGTTCAGCAAAGCTGAGCTGTCTGCATTCTAGATGGATGCTCCTCTGCCTCATTTCATGCTGCAGGACCCTGGCAGGTGCCATCCCAGCAACCCAGGAGCACCAAGCCCTGCCCATCAGGATCTTTGGAATTGCAGACCCATGTCCCAAAGCAGATGGGATCACCCTAAGGAGAGCCAAAGCATACGTGGGCAGAAGACACCAGGGTGGCAAAGAAGAACCCTGAGGTCTCCAGTAGTCCCTGGGTCCTGAACTCAGCATGGTGATTGCTCCATCAGGCTCACAAGTTCTGATCATAGAATCATGGAAAGAGAGAATCAGGGAATGGTTTGGGCTGGAAAGGGGAGATTAAGGTTGGAGATGAGGAAGAAATTCTTGAATTTGAGGGACACCTCCCCCAGCCCAGGGTGCTCCAAGCCCCATCCAACCTGGGCTGAGACACTGCCAGGGATGGGGCAGCCACAGCTTCCTTGGGCAACCTGGGCAACCAGGGGCTCAGCACCCTCAAATTCAAGAATTTCTTCCTCATGTCCAACCTCAATCTCCCCTCTTCCAGTTTTAACCCATTTCCCTTGTCCTCTCCCTACCCCCCAAGTCCAAAGCCCTCCCCCAGCTTTCTTGTACCCCTCCAGACATAAAGCTGCTGTAAGGCCACCTGAGCCTCCTCTTCTCACTTTGCAACATAACCAACATTACCATGTGGCTCAGAAGCAGCACTTGGCCTTTCTCTTCCCTTTAGCTCTCAGCAGAAGATCCCAAAGTGCACAAAAATGAGTCTAGAAGTGCTGCACAAACTTGCTGATCAGAAATTCTTGGCACTGAGGAGAGACCTTTGTGGTCCTGATCCAAGGCTTGTTCTCCAACTGCTCATCTCTCCTCTCTCAACTTTTGCATCACAGACCTTAAGGACATGCAATATGAAGGGTAAAAACATAGAGATTGGAACCAGAGATCAAAGATTTTCCCAGCAGACAGAAATTAAACTTAATATCCCTTCAGAGAGCTCTCATATAAATAAGTATTTTGAAGCTGATCAACTGTCAGTAAGCACTTAAAAATATCTGCTTACAGGAAGGAAAAAGATCAACTAGGAGGATTTAGCTGTATCTAAAATGTACTCAGTTCCAAAATTGAGTAAATTAAAGGAAAAATTTATAGTTGTTTCCTCGTAGGAATGTGATCTTCAAGTTGATTGTGCCATCTCTGGAAAGCTATCCAAGCAGGTAAGCAAAATTCACCTTGGGGAAACCCCATCCTAATGGACCAGACACATTTCCAGCTGTAAGAGGCGGGGCTACAAGGAGATCATCAGGAATAATCCAAATGAAAAAGCAACTGGAGGGTGGGCAAAGCAACCTATGTCAAAATCCAGAAGCTAAGTTCACTAAAAACAAGGACTGAGATCCAAAGGCCAGCTCTGCTCATGTCCATCTGGCAAATGTCTGAAACATCCTCTCAAAGCTCTCTTGGCTCTGCAAGAGCTGGACTTTATCCTCTAAGGAAAAAAGATGGGAAACAGCTCAGTTTCTAGTCCCTGTGGATGGGATTTGAGGAAGAGTTCCTTCTCTTTATTCCCAGCATAGGAAAGAACAGACTGGGAGACAATGTTCTCTGTTCCAGTTTGCCTAATAAAAAGGCTAAGCCTCTTTTAACATCCAAAAAAAAAAAAAACCCCAACCAAACCCTAGCCTGGCTTTACCTTTCTGTGCTTGGCATTTAGAAAGGATACACATAAAAATTCATTCCCAAGCAAACATGCAGCTGGATCCCAGAATAAGGGACACAGAGAGGGGATGGGGGATGTCTGACTTCACAGTCAGGCTCCACCTGCAAATGGCTGTAACCCCTCAGCTCTCCTGGCAGAAGTTCCTGCAGTCAAGAAACTTCAGTCAGCTGATGAAATAAAAGAACATTTGCCCCAGGCTGGAATGGGTATTTCACTAATTATGCAAGAATTAAGCTAAGATTAAGTGAAGATAGAGACCTCTCTTACGGGAGGCAGAGGTCAAGAACGAAGATTTTGTTTCGTTTCATGGATCAGAACAAAGTGACATCAGTAAAGAAACTATGTCTGACAAATGCCCTCTTAAACACTGATTTTGTACTGCTAATATCTGTGACTGGATCTAATACCTTGACTGGATCTGCTGAAGGAAATCCATTAATGCTTCCCAGTTGATGAACCTGCTCCACATGGGGAAAAAGTCTCAATTTGGGTAATAACATTTGTAGTTCATTAGGAAGTGCCAGCCCCCACCAAAGCAAAGAACATTTTCAGTGGTATTTAGGCAAGGTGGGATGAAGAGTTCATTTGGGGTAAAAGCTCTGACCATTTTGTTGGACCAGCTCTGAAGCTGAGCCACCAGAGATGTTCCTGCCTCACCAGTAAGGAGCAGGGGATGTGTGGGAGCATCCACCAGCTCTCCAGGATCAGGAAGAGATGATCACCTCAACCCCACTCTCCTTGACAGGCAAAGAACCTACTCAAGAAGAAAGTTGTGCCTCACCACCCTCTTTGGAGAGACAGGAAGAGGGGGGATGGTTTTAAACTAAAGGAGGGGAGATGCAGACTGGAGAGAAGGAAGAAATTTATTATGGAGAGGCAACTGCCCAGGATGCCCAGAGAGGTGGGAGATGCCCCATCCCTGGAACCATCCCAGGTTAGGGACAGGGCTCTGAGTGACCTGCTCTGCTTGAAGATGTCCCTGTTCCCTGCAGGGATATGGACTACATTGCCTGGAAAGGTCCATTCCCACCCAAACCATTCTATGATCTGATGATTCTCCAGTTCTCCTGAGGTACGGGGTGCTCCAGGTTCAGCTGACCCCAGCAAATTAACTTCTTGTTTAATAGGCAGTTTTCAGTGACCATTCACTGAGCTCCTTGCCTTTAATCATTTTGCTTCATTCATCTCTCCAGGTCTGCTCTTCTCCAGGCTAAATGGAAGCCTCTGAGCAAGCCTTGGGCCAAGACTTCCACAGCCCAGGCAGCAAACACTAGGAGCTGATTTCCCAGCATGAGAAGTGCTGCTGGAGGCTGTTGCTCTGCTCAAGACACATTTTTTTCCCCCCCAAAAAAGGTGCTGCTATTCCACAAAGCTGGTGAAACAAGCACCTCCCTCCCAGTTCACTGAAAGCATTCTGGGTGTGTCATCCCAAGGCTGGGCAAGAGATGAAGCAGAACAGGCTAAAAGCTCCGAATGTCTGTATTAATAACATATAAATATATAAATAATATGCAAAACAGACCATAAACACATTAATGATGTTCTTTCAAGCAGATTTTACTGCTCTCTGAGCTGTTCTCCTGTTGCATTTCCAGCTGCAGGATGGCCACACAGATAACCAGAAGACTTGGTGTCACGAGCTTGCAAAAAGTGGCCTCCAGCTTTCTAATCTTAACCCTCCCTGTGACACAAACAACCCATGAGACACCTAAGCTGACTCCTAAAAAACAGTAATTCCAAGCTCTCTGCACCGTATTATTTTTTCCAGGCAAGAACATGCAATAAAAAAATTGCTGTCCAAACAAGTACAGGTATGAGTCCCTGTTCTTCTGGGTTCTGAGCACAAGAAACAGCTCCTGGGTCTTCTAAACATAAAATAAGGGCTACACCAGAGGAACTCAGGCTGAGCCTGACCCTTCCCTACTTGGCAAGTGCTCCCATTTCATGCGTCCCTAAACAGATCCATCCAAGAACTGATGAACAACTCCATCCAAGAGCTGGGAAAGGGGGAAAGAAGGGTTGGATGCAAATGCATAGATTACAATATGGCAATGATATTTTTCAAAAATATCAGGCTTCCAAAAGCTCTGGCACCAAGCAAGGAATTACATCATTTATCAGAACCTGGGAATTCTGGATTGGTGAACTCCAGGGTCTTCCAATCCTAACAGGTCCTCTCCTTAAAATCCACAACAGATGCTGAGAATTATCTGTCCCTTCATGTTTTCTCCCTGAAACTGCCTCCTCCTCCTTGGACGAAGTGGGGAAAGAAAATCCGACAGAGCTTACTTGTTAGCATTTCTTGAAAGGAAAGGGCCCACAGCCTATTCAAGCCTCTCTTCTTCCTCCTCTGAATAAAACAGCAAGCCCTGTACCTTGAGCAAGCTCCCGTTTCCATGACAAGCTTGGCACCAGGGTTGGAGGCTTTAAAGTCAGAAGGAGGAGCAGCCCCGCAGCGCGCCGCTCCCGGGGCGAGCCGGAGCTACAACCAATTTCTCCAGGACAAATAACGTACCCACCAACGACATCATCATCAACTTAAAAGCACTATTAGGGATGACAGGGAACCACGGTGAATTTTTCCAAGATAAATGCTAGCACAAATATTTGCTCAGCACTAAACTGAGCAAGACCTGAGCACGAGCGATCCTGGCCCAGGCCAACGGGAGCTGCAGCGATTGCTCCGTGGGGGTTTTCAGCTCCCTGCAAAGAGAGGGTTGTTTTGTTCTTTAATTTTACAAAGTAGTTTTAATATTTTATGGCTGCGTTCTTCGGCATTCCAAACACACATAAATAGCTCCAGATTGCTGAATGCTTCAACCACCAAGAATATATTCTCTTTTTCTGTCTTTCGGTGTTGCAGGGGGGCAAGAAAGTGTATGAAGTAGAATGAGAATGCAACCTGACATCAGTGGGAATTCCAGGCTTGTTCAAAGACTTTCTCACTCTAAAAGGATCTGAAATCAACCCAGCAGGTCTGTTTAACAGGGACAGAATGTGGAGTAGACAGAATGAAACTGTACAAACTGAAAAGGCAAGGCACCAGGCTCTGCAGCAGGAACAGAGATTACAGTCACTAATTTCTCCTTTGATTTCACAGATTCGTGGAATGCACTTGCTAGATTTAACTCTGTGGAGATGTATTCTACAGTCAACTGCTTGCAGGCAAGCAAGGGAAGCATTAGGAGGTTGCTATTGGAAATTACAGCATGGGAGAAGCTGGGATGGCTGCTACCAGCAGGCTGAGATCCCTGACACAACCAGGGTGAAGTCAGAAAGGATTCCCACCTAGGAGAATACACCCTGAATTTTTCCACGCACATCCTAAATTTTTGAGGTCATCTTTTCCTCAGGACTTCCTGAAGTCATTCTTATATATTGATTTCTCAACATCAGACCCTCTGACAATTGCTTTTCTAGCTGGGAAAAGAGAAACAAGTCCTGAAGCCTCATCTCAACCTCCCTTCCCTATTTCCAGCTTTTAAAACACTTCGACCCCTGCAACTTGTTACTGCAAAAATATCAACAACACGTTTCACAGAAAATAAACACACGTAAAAAAAAAAAAAAAACAAAAACAAAAAACAAAACCACAACAATTCAGAGAACTGCAAGGGTCAACAAACCCAGGTTTGCTTTCCTAATCTCACTGTTCCAATCTGCTGCTCAGCATTTCTGGTTTTGCAGGATAGCACCTCCAGGACCAGTCGTCAAATATTGTGCCCCTGATGACAGCCGTGCCACCAGCTCCATCCCTGCTGCTGCTTCTCTCATGCCACTCAAAATTCAGTAAGTCCCTGTACAGGCAACTGAGGTCCTACTTCAAAATCTGGATGGACTCGGTGATCTCACAAGATCTTTTCCAGCCTGCATTATTCTATTCTAAAATCACACATTGGAGAGATATTCCCAGAGCTGAGACAGTGATAAGATCCAAAATCTTGAGCTCATCTCAAAGAAGTGGAGGGTTCAGGTTGAGTCTGCATGGACCAGCCCCACCACTGATGCTGCACCCTCTCAGATGGTGGACTATAACATATACTAATCTTTAAAAAAAAAAAAAAATTAAAAATCACAAGCTGTTGAGCAAATAAAAGAAAAATGGAAACCACAGCACAGTCATTTCACAAAGTAAAGGGGCATAACCACCAAGGTTATTGAAGAATAAAAATGCCATTCCTACCTACTTCTCCTTTATTAGGTTATTCTTTCAGTTAAAGCAAATAAAAAAAAATCTCAGCCCAATTTAACTACAGCAGAACTTCCACTCACCAGTTTATCAGTGTAAGGAAAAGGAATGACACTGGGAGGAGGGAAAAAATACCTGCCCAACAGCAGACTGGTTCCACCGAGCAGCATTGGAGGTTTTCCTAACACATCACAGATCAAACAGCTTCATAAAAAATAAGCTCGTTTCTGACAGAACAAATATTCAAGGGCATGAAACACTGTTTTACATTATTTCACTTATAGAGGAGAAGGAAAAAAAAAAAAAACCTTGGCTGAGCAAGCCACATGCCAAACTGGAAGTGCTGTGCCAGCAGCTGTGGGGCTCGGACACAAACGGCGCCGGCAGAAGGCATCGCAGCTCGAAAGCCACACAACCATCTCCCCTTCCTCCCTTTTACAAGCTCCACTTTGATGCTGTCCATGGCAACACCAGGCTCTCCTGAAGCCCAAACACGTGGTGGGGGTTTTTTTGCCCTTCACCTGACTGACAGGCAGAGGTAACATCTCCCTTCACGGCGTGCGTAGTAACAGATCCCTTCCTCTCCTCCGTGGCATTTCATCTGGTTTCATACCCACAAACTCCCCCCCGTGCCAAGTGCACTGATAGGAAATAAAGATCCTCCAGTTTCCTTGAGAAAAATCCTTAAGGATCTTTCTCTGGCACATTGAGGGAAAAAAAAAAAAAAAAAAAGAAATTTAATATGCAACCTTATGTTCAAAATTACTGATGTCAAATCTGCTCAGCTTGCATGTAATTTTTATTTTTTTTTCTTAACTGCCTGCCTTGTAAAGTCACCTGGGAGCTAAATGTCAATATAACTCGTGCTTTGGAACAAAGCCCCTGCAATTAGAATATTTCATCACCATGGTGTTGAGTATATTAAACACATTTATGCCTTATCCTTCTTTTTTTTTGTTGTTGTTTTACTTACTTGCAGGGGTAATTTTGCTTCTTCTTGCAGAATGCCAGGAAGGTTTGTGTTACTAGTAAATAAAATATTTAAAATTGTGTTCTACTCAAATGAGATCTCATGCCTCAACAGAAGCCAGAAGTGAGCTTATTACTTGCATGGGCCTTAACAGAAGGAAGGTATTTACAGGGAAAGACAGCAGCAAAACTGCAGCTGCAAGTACAGCACGGCACAATTTGTATTTCTATCTTGAAAATCATTGAACAAATCCACTTTAAAAATACCAAGCGTAGCCCCAAGGCCACAGGGAGAAGAAAGTGGTTCAGCAGGTAAAACGAGACAGCCCCATGCTTCAAGAACCCAACTGAACACATGAGGCTGGTTCTGGCACAGCAACACCTCCCAGGGAGCTGGATCTGGTCAGTGAGAGCTTTGTAGCTCCCTATCATCCAGCAAAACAAAGTGGCTCTTCCTTTGAAACACCAGGACCTCCAGCAATTACCCCCCCCGACAGCCTAATTGACTCAGCAACTGGAGGTTTTAATTTCTGAAGCTTCATCTCTGCAGTGAGCCTTGATTTAATTTCCCCTAATCTTCCGCAATAAATTACTCTTACCCGGGCTTTGCCTCCGTGAGATCACCCGTACAGAGGGAAAACACCAGGAACAGTTGGAAAAGAACTTCTGGGAAAGTCAGCAATCACATCTGAAAGGTTGTCATTTTACAACAAATTGTGCTGGACAGAAAAAAAAAAAAAAAAAAAAAAAAAAAAAAAAAAAAAGGCAAGCAAGCCTCCCACTGTGAGTCAGAAGCTAAAGGTAAAAACCTGCCACGAGGTCCTGAGTCAATATTAGCAAAATGAGAGTTTTCTCGTAGCCCCTTTTTTGCTGCACAATTTGCTCCTTAACTGCTGCACATTTTTAGAAGGAGACAATGTAAAGTCTTCAGGAGTTTTACAGCTTCTCTGGTTCTAATTTTGGGGGTAAGAGAGGAGAGGAGAGGAGAGGAGAGGAGAGGAGAGGAGAAGAGAAGAGAAGAGAAGAGAAGAGAAGAGAAGAGAAGAGAAGAGAAGAGAAGAGAAGAGAAGAGAAGAGAAGAGAAGAGAAGAGAAGAGAAGAGAAGAGAAGAGAAGAGAAGAGAAGAGAAGAGAAGAGAAGAGAAGAGAAGAGAAGAGAAGAGAAGAGAAGAGAAGAGAAGAGAAGAGAAGAGAAGAGAAGAGAAGAGAAGAGAAGAGAAGAGAAGAGAAGAGAAGAGAAGAGAAGAGAAGAGAAGAGAAGAGAAGAGAAGAGAAGAGAAGAGAAGAGAAGAGAAGAGAAGAGAAGAGAAGAGAAGAGAAGAGAAGAGAAGAGAAGAGAAGAGAAGAGAAGAGAAGAGAAGAGAAGAGAAGAGAAGAGAAGAGAAGAGAAGAGAAGAGAAGAGAAGAGAAGAGAAGAGAAGAGAAGAGAAGAGAAGAGAAGAGAAGAGAAGAGAAGAGAAGAGAAGAGAAGAGAAGAGAAGAGAAGAGAAGAGAAGAGAAGAGAAGAGAAGAGAAGAGAAGAGAAGAGAAGAGAAGAGAAGAGAAGAGAAGAGAAGAGAAGAGAAGAGAAGAGAAGAGAAGAGAAGAGAAGAGAAGAGAAGAGAAGAGAAGAGAAGAGAAGAGAAGAGAAGAGAAGAGAAGAGAAGAGAAGAGAAGAGAAGAGAAGAGAAGAGAAGAAGAGAAGAAGAGAAGAAGAGAAGAAGAGAAGAAGAGAAGAAGAGAAGAAGAAGAGAAGAAGAAGAGAAGAAGAAAATAAAGAAAAAAAAGACAAGAAAGAGAAGAGAAGAAGAGAAGCAAAACTGAGACAGCAAACTCTTAAAATCAGCTACTACAGCAAAATGCAACCAGGCACAGAGCAACATCGGAAAAATACCCTTGAAGACTTTGGCATTAGCTTTTCTAAAATCCAAAAAGAAAATAAAACTTAAAAAGACCATGAAACCCGTATTCCTTTAGAAACTAAGTCCTCGCCCTCCACCACGAGCTGTGTTTTGTATGGATGGAGACAAACCCAGCGTGCAGATAACCACCCCGATTAATAAAGCAGAAGCCCTTTTCCCCAGATTTAGCAAGCCTAATAGGTTAAAGTACATGTCACACCCTTTTCTCTACACCCACTACATAACTCTCGGCTTTGTTATGTAGACAAGCAGGCAACCAGCTTAGTAAGCATCTTAGTGTATTTACAAAAGGCCTCTACATTAGCACTCAGATATTATGTAAACTAAGCCTTTGCGAGAGAGAGATCCATTGCGGAACAGAGAGGGGGGGGGAAAAAAAAAAAAAAAACCCAAACCAGCCATTTCCCAAAGGGATCACTATTTGGAAACAATACTTTAAAGGCTCTACCACATGCTGCTGACCCATCCAGACAATTAAAAACACAAGCTCCCCAAACAATTAAGGGTTTGTCACTGGCATGAAGAAAAGGGGAATCGATTCCCAAAGTAAATGTCAGCTTCGTCAGGGCATATATGGTGATGTGGAGAGGATAAATGCACATTGCTCCAACGTTCCCAGCACCATCTATTTTTGGGATAAGCTGGGAGAGAAATCAGGCTAAAGGAATAAAAGAGCAAAAATTGGCATTCTCAAAAGCAGAAGACTTCACAGCGACGTTAAAGGTTCCTTGCAGCGTCTCCAGCACAACCCAACCCCTCTTCCACCACCCCCAAAATCCCTGGGAATGCCAGACCCCACGTCTCCCGGTCTCCAGAAGAAGGAAAGGAAGAGGCTGAGATGAGGCAAACGCTGAGGAAGGCCAGGCACACAGCTAGCCAAAAAGAAACTGTGCCTCTTCCTGTCCTTACCTCAACCCTCTTCATTCTCTCCGTTCATGGGACGAGCCTTTAAATTCTCAGGCTGAGGAGCACATATCTGGAAAGCATTGATTTTGGGTGGTTATACCCATGGTTGTGATTCCCAGTCCAGTCTGGATGAGGAACAGAGGATGAAGACGGCTCCAGAGAGCTGTGGTAAGACCAAATGTTTCAGAAACTAGGTCATTTTCTTTTTTTTTTTTTTTTTTTTTTTTTTAAATGAGGTGTGGACCATAACACCATCCCCATGGCAGGTGATGCTGCAGCTCCACGTGCTTCCAGAAGCATTCCTCCCCTCCTCATGTTCCTCTAGGTTATAATTACCAGCAAGAACCACAAACACAAGCTCAACCTTCTTCCTCTGCTGGGTTCAGGTAACCAGACTAAAACCCCAATTTCGGAGGCTGGTATCCCTCAAGCCACTTCTCCAGAAGACAGTGGCATGGGCATTTCTAATTGATTCCAGACCCCTCTAAAGAGAAGCTGCAAAAGCTCAGTAAAATAGCTGTTTTCCCCCCATTTTGAAGGAGTGGATTCCCTAGCTCCATGATTTTCATCGTTCTGACTCAACCCAGGCATTTGCGTGCGTGCGGAGACATCAGACGGAGATGGAGCTGCTATTAAGAGAGAGTCAGTCTCCTGGAAATGACAAAAGCTTCATTTCTACTCATCAAGGGGTCTCGTAAAACGCCAGTCAGCACTCTAGGCTCATCCCTCCAAGCACACGAGCGAGGGGGTAATTTTTTGCAGAGTAAAAATTTCAGAAGCTCAAGAAAACCACGGTCGTTCGAGCCCCACGCAGATGCCAGCTCCCTAGCAACACCAGCTTCCCATTCTGGAACAAAAGCTCTCCAAGAAAGAAAAAAAAAAAAAGCTCATCCTCCCAACGAGCTCTGAGAAAGCCTGACATCACGGAAAGATGCTACCACTTTCCAGCTCCCAGGAATGTGCCGAAGGAGTGTCAAAAAAGATGTAGAGAAAAAAAGCTTGGTTTGTTTTGGAGTGGTGGGGGGTGAGGCAGGGAGCTGGGGGGGAGCAGCAGCATCCCCAGGGCTGCAGCTCTGCTCTGCCCATGCTTGGGCACTACACAACATCAAGGGGTAGCTGCTCTTCCAGTGCTCATCTGGCCTCCCCAAGCTGTGTTTAACGGTTTAAAACCTGAAAAGGGGAGACTGAGGTTGGATGTTAGGAAAAAAATCTCTAGTTGAGGGTGGGGAGACATTGGCACAGGTTGTCCCAGGAAGCTGTGGCTGCCCCATCCCTGGCAGTGTCTCAGCCCAGGTTGGATGGGGCTTGGAGCACCCTGGGCTGAGGGAGGTGTCCCTGACCATGGCAGGGGGTTGGAACTGGATGAGCTTTAAAGGCCCCTTCCAAACCAAACCACTTCATGATTCTATGATTAACACACTCCCAGGTGTTTAAAACATAAAGTGGGATCTGGCCTGTAAAGCATGCCAGACTGGAGCAAAAAATTCTGCAACATTTAGAGAAGGAGAGAGAAGAAGCCATGGCTGCTGACCAGTTACTTGCCACAGATCACTGAAGACAAACATTAATCTTTTATTTTGTTAGAATCATAGAATCAGCCGGGTTGGAAGGGACCTCAGAGATCATCAAGTCCAACCCTTGATCCACTCCCCCCGTGGTTCCCAGCCCATGGCACTGAGTGCCACATCCAGTCTCTTTTTAAATATCTCCAGGGATGGAGAATCCACCACTTCCCTGGGCAGCCCATTCCAATGCCTGATCACCCTCTCCATAAAGAAATTCTTTCTAATATCCAACCTGAACCTCCCCTGGCACAACTTGAGACCATGTCCTCTTGTCTTGCTGAGAGGTGCCTGGGAAAAGAGACCAACCCCCCCCTGGCTCCAACCTCCTTTCAGGGAGTTGTAGAGAGTGATGAGGTCTCCCCTGAGCCTCCTCTTCTCCAGGCTGAACAGCCCCAGCTCCCTCAGCCTCTCCTCATAGGATCTGTGCTCCAGTCCCTTCACCAGCCTGGTTGCCCTCCTTTGGACCTGCTCCAGCACCTCAATCTCCTTCCTGACCTGAGGGGCCCAGAACTGGACACAGGACTCGAGGTGTGGCCTCACCAGGGCTGAGCACAGGGGCAGAATCACCTCCTTGGACCTGCTGGCCACGCTGTTCCTGAATTTTGATTGTTCCTGAATCCTGATTTTCCTTTTTTTAATTTTTATTTTCCTTTTTTTGTCCTCAGCCTCATGCTGGAATGGCATTGCTTTACTCCCTGCACAGCATTTGGAGATCCCAGTGCCTACAAGAAAGCTGGGGGAGGGCTCTTGACATGGGAGTATAGAGACAGGATAAGGGAAAATGGTTTAAAACTTGAAGAGGGGAGATTTAGGTTGGACATGAGGAAAAAATTCTTTTATTTGAAGGTGCTGAGCCCCTGGTTGCCCAAGGAAGCTGTGGCTGCCCCATCCCTGGCAGTGTCTCAGCCCAGGTTGGATGGGGCTTGGAGCACCCTGGGCTGGGGAAGGTGTCCCTGACCATGGCAGGGGGGTTGGAACTGGATGAGCTTTAAGGTCCCTTCCCAGACAAACCATTTTGGGATTCTGTGATTAACCCCCAAGCTGGGAGCTCCAGCACTGGTACTTCTTGATCCCAGTTACCCAACCTTTGCTGCTGTGCTGCTTGGCCTCCCCTCTACACCCTCCTGGGCTCAGGCTCATTAAAAATCTTTGATTTTCAAGGGGAGGTTTTGTGGCAACTTTCTTCTGGTGACAACTTCACATTTCAGGCCTTTAAAGCATCTCTCTTTTTAATTCCTCCTTTTGTAGGGAGTGAGGCACTGGCAATGGTTTCCCCCCTCTCTGCTTATTATCAGTCATCCAGATCCCTCAGGAAAAGGCTTTTTTTAAACCAGTTGAGCATATCACACCAACGTAAGAACAACTCAGGTTGCAATCTGAAGCCTTCTAAAGATTAAAGCCAATTATTTCTAGACTTTTTCCGTGGTTTTCTGATTTCCTCACAGAGGTTAAACAAGTTTGCTGAGACTACGTGACCTCCTGCAAACTTCTCCTGCCTTGGTTTAACTTTTTCTCCTTGTTCTCAGTGTTTGTTTCTGGTAAAGAATGGCACAATCAATGTATTTATTTAAAAAAAAAAAAAAATCATCTCACTACCTATTTATGAGTATTTTTGTTGGAATATTAATTCCTTGAAAAACAGTATTGTGAGTCAATCTTTATTTCATTTTATTTTGAAAGGGACAGGCAGCAGCTCAGGATTAACCCTCTTATCCTTCCAATATATTAGAAATTGTTCTGATTAGAAGTCTTGATTATTTTATTACAAAAAGCACAATATTTAAAAAAAAAAACCAACCTACTTTGGCAACTTTTAGATTGCTGGAGTGGATAGTGCAGAGAAAATATTGTTAAGGAACTTTTGAAGCACAGGATGTCCAAGGAGCAGCCCTGGATACTGCCCTCCCTGCAGAGAGCTGTGGCTGAGGCAGGTGTTTAGGATTTGAGTAGAAAAGGTTAAAAATGTAATTTTTAAATTTTAAAGCATTTTCAAATGCTTTTATAGAGCTACTTGATGATGTTTAGAGGGAGGTGCTCCTAGCCTTGAAGCACCAAGTAGTTACATGTTTAATGCCCTGGACAACCAAGACAAGTCCAGATGATCCTTGCAGGATGGTTGGGCTACCCAACCCCCAGCTTACTGGTCCAAACCACCAAACCACCAAGCAGCCTTTTCACTTTCTGGGAGGATTTTTCCAATTCCAGAAGCCATCAGGTCTGAACATGAGCAGCAGAGGGTTTTCAGCCTTTAGCTGGAAGCCAGATCAGTTTCTTAGGGAGTGCTGAATCAGTCAAAGGAAATGTTACAGAGAGATTTCAATGAAGTAGTAATTAAAAGAATTCATAACAGCTGAATTTATTCCCCTTACCAGCTTCCTATTCTCCTTTATTTATTTATTTATTTATTTTTAAAAATCTTGGCTGGCTGCTAATTTTTCAGTGCAACTCATCTTTATTCTGCAAGCAAGAAGGCAACTGAGCTGCCTTTTGTCTGGTCAGCACAAACAAACTGAAAAGGATCTGGGTTACCCAGCAGGCTGGAGCTGCAGAAGTTCAGGCACATTGCAGGAAGTTGACTGTGCAGAATTAAATCCCAGTTTCCTCTTTGGGGCATCTATATGGGCTGGAAAGATGATGGGTTTAATATTTTTTTTTGCATCAAAAAAGAAGGGTTGCTTTTTTTTTTTTAATGCTTCAAGTTGGAGGTGGCACAGCAGCTGACAAAAGGGATGGAAAGGATTTTTCCTCATGGATCCTCAAGTAGAAGCTTTTAGGAGTTCTTTCTTTGATTTGGCATTTTTGCCTTGCTCAGAGCTTGCTGTTGATTTGGTTTTAGACTCTCTCTCCAGCACAAAAATATAATTTGCAGGAAGCAGATGGGAGAGGGGAATTTTCTACAACTTCACCTTGCACACCCCAAAAGCAGGGTGGGTCCTGTAGTCTGCCCCCAAATGCTTTGCTGAAGGAGGCAACAATGCCCCCACCCAACATATTAATGAAATCACCTGGTGGGAAAAATTTACTTTACACATTGTAAATTTAGACTTTTTAAAGACTTTTAAAAGCTACTCCAGGCAAGCTGATTTGTTTTCTTCCAAAGCCACAAAATCTTGCAGACAAACAGTCAAAAAATGAACTTTTAAATTCCTTATTACCCAAAATCTGATCCTTGCTTTTAACCTGCTTAGTTCAACCTCCTTAGTTCCCACTCCTCTTTTGGGAGTGGAAATCCCAAACTTCCAAAAGGCTGTCTGACCCCAAAGGGAATCTCACCCTCATGAGGGAAGGTCTTCATCATGATTTTTCTTTAAATAATCCATTCTCCAAACAGAAATAAGACCTTCCACAGTTCTCTAATAACTCCACCTCTGCAACTTCAACTTGGAATTCCCACCTTGGACTCGATGGTCTTGAAGGTCCCTTCCAACCAAGATGATGCCTGATCACTCAGCATCTTCCTGCACTTTTTCTTTTTCAGGTCTCACCCACCTCTTCCAGCATTCCCCAGTGGGCTACAAGTTTCCTCCATGCACATCCCTACAGGGAGTAGTTCCTCAGGGTAACACCCTCCACCAGTACAAGCTGGATTTACTAAATCCAGTGGATAAATTCACAACATCTGAAATAATCTCTACTCCTACCCCTGCAGAGCTCAAATCCCATCTCTACTAAACTGCAGAGATGCTCTTGTTCCCTGTACAGTTTGAACCCTCCCTACAGGACCACAGATTCCCAGACTGGGTTGGGTGGGAAGGAACCATGCCATGGGCAGCCCAGGGTGCTCCAAGCCCCATCCAACCCAGCACCATCCATCCTCCACCTCCTCACAGGTGATGTGGGTTGCTGCTCCACGTTGTAATTTACTACTTAGGCTCTTAGGGATTTGACCATTATGAAACACCTTCTGTCTTGCTCACAATGGAATACCTTATGCTGAAGAAGTCCTCCTGGCTACTAAACCTTGTTAACCAAAAAGGTGCCACCAGTAGAGGGGATGTTTTGGACTCCCAGGTTGTTCTCACACAAGGTGTAGCTCCCTCTGTATAAACCCACATTTGTTTTGTAATGTCTTTACCTTTTTTTTTCTTTTTTTTTTTTACACCCATTCAAAAATAAATCAATCCAAATAAATCCCATTTGCTGCTGGCATCACATCTGCCTTCCCTTTTTGCAATCTCCCTTTTAGAGCTTTTTTTTTTTTTTTTCCCCTACAGAAATAGTTTATGACCTTATTATAGTTGCAACGGCCCAAATCATCTCATTGTGCAACCTGTTGAGACAACATTTTGAAAGCACAACTGGAAGGAGTGATGATGCATTCATTAGTACAGAATGAAGAAGCAGTTTCACCCTCCTGATGTTCAAGGATGGGACTTCACATAACTTCCAAAGGGAATGGGAGGATTTCCATCCTTAGATTGCTCTTCAAGAGGCTTCTCCTGAAGTTCTCAAGTCTTGGCTCCTACTCTTGCAGAATTCCACCACCAACTTACTACAGTCTCCCAGGCAATTTATGATTCTGGCAAGACTTAGTGCAATCTATCACTCGGGTGACAGACAGAACATAAACTGTATCCTGGCTGACATCACTGCTGGAGTCTCTGGTGAAGTCAGAAGAAACTATTACAAAATGAACAACAATGCTGTCAGAAGCACACGCTCTCTACCACTCCTCCATTTCCAGGTTTCTTCCTCCACACCAGGCATTTTGTTTCCAACAGACTTGCTTTGGCCAAGAGGCCTTTTACCATCACTATCAACTGAAACACTCGAATAAAAAGCTAAATAAATCAGCACAAAATGAGACTGAAAGCAGGAAAAGTCAGGTTGTCAGAACTGTCAAAGCTGCTGTGCTGAAACTACATAAAATTTCAGTATATTTTTAATAACTAGTAAGGCCTTAAAAATTAACTATATGAACCAGGGTCAAAGCTACTAGAAAGCAAGAAAATTATTTGATGCAGTCAAGAAAAAGGCAAATTGGAGAGGAGGACTAGTGCAAAAAGCATTGTAAAATAGATTCTGACCCTCCTGGAAGGAAGTCAGGCTTGTAATTGGATCTAATTCACTGTAACTTGCTACACAACAATCTAGTCTTGCTACATGGTCCTAACAAAACCTTACAGCAAGGGAATTAAAACAGGTGGAATCTTTCCCTTCCCCAAATCTACAAGGGAGACCACAGCAGAAGTAACATATCCACCCTCCCCCCAAGGGAAAGATGCTTGCTAAAATATTCCAAAAATGGAGCAAACCTTGGGTAAATGCCATTCATACATGACCAGCAGCCTCAGGCCATCAGAAATTCCTGCCTTGCTTTGAGGACCATGCCTCCTGCCCAAGGAGACATCTCAGTGAAACTCACCTCTAACTACAGAGACATCCAAACCACCTCACTAAGCCAGGAGGCTCTTCCCACCAGGACACCCCCACGGAGCCCAACTGCCTCATCAAGTGAATCACTGAGGTCACAGACATCCTCCCCGTGTTCTCCTTCCTCAAACAAACCCCAGTGGAAGACAAATCTTTGCAGAGAGCCCCTAAATCCAAAGCCTCCATGCCCAGCATTAAACAGGAGGACACACTCATTCCCACTGCCCCAGGATCACCGTTTTCCAGCCATCCACTGGTTTGCTCCTGGGATTCAGAATTCCAGAGGTGAAGGTGTGCAGAGCTGTTCAGCTGCTTCCACACGTGGTGTGCCAGTCCCTCCTCCCCGTTCCAGTGCTGGAAAAGACTTGGATGACAGCAGACTAGATGAAGACTGACACTTCTACCTCCCACTGATGACTGCAGCAGCTCAGAAACTTTCCCTGAGTCTTCTGCTGCTCTGACAGACGTTTGTGTTATTACCATATTCTTTGTAAACTGAGCAATTAATGCAACGCTGACTTGGCAACTCAATCAAACACAAAAGAAACCTCTCCTGTTTAGCTGCCTAACACATCCAAGCACAGGCAAAAATTGCACTGTTCTACCCAGTGCCTCCCTTCCCACCAGAAAAAGAACAATGAGACTTTTCTACAAAAATTTAATCACCTCATTGGAGTGCAGAAGTACTTACACCTATCCATTAGCCTGCTGCCTTTCCTTTCCTTTCCTTTCCTTTCCTTTCCTTTCCTTTCCTTTCCTTTCCTTTCCTTTCCTTTCCTTTCCTTCCCTTCCCTTCCCTTCCCTTCCCTTCCCATTTCCTTCAAATTTTAAGACGACATTTCCTTTCCTTTTTCCTTTCCTTTCCTATCCTTTTTCCTTTCCTTTCCTTTCCTTTCCTTTCCTTTCCTTCCCTTTCCTTTTTCCTTTCCTTTTTCCTTTCCTTTTTCCTTTCCTTTCCTTTTTCCTTTCCTTTTTCCTTTCCTTTTTCCCTTCCTTTCCTTTTTCCTTTCCTTTCCTTTTTCCTTTCCTTTCCTTTTTCCTTTCCTTTCCATCCCATCCCATTCCCTCTCTCCCTCTTCTCCAATACCTTTATCCAGTTTTCTCCCTCCCTCTTTCCTTTTCCTTGTCCCTTGTTTCCCCTCCACAAAGAGAAAGGTTTGAAATACCAAAGCAGCAATCTCTCCTCTCTGGACACTGCTCCTTCCAGTCCTATAATGGATTTTATAGTTTTTCTTCTTGCTCACTCACTGTTTCTGCAGCCAGGGCTGGGAGATGCTCCCTTCAGCAGGGGCTTTTAAAGGCAAGAGGCTTTGTTGAACCATTACCTGCCCAGGGGCATGGAGAAGGAACTCTTGAGTGCCCATCACACACACACACACAAAGAAAAGACTTCTATTTTTAAAAAAAACATTATTAATACACAAGGAATGCAGACAGAATCATGGAATAAATAAGGACCAACATTAAAATATTTGTGTACTCCTTGACTTCTCTTGCTAATGGTGCTCATTACAGAGGCTACTGTGGTTTAGTCATTTACCTCTTGGGGTACAAAAATGAGTTCTAAAAAATTCAGTAATGCCTCTGAAATTTTATTTAGAGGGGGAAAAAAAAAATTAAAATAAATTCAGATCAAAAGAAATCCTCCCCAATCTGCATTTATGCCCAGGAAAGTAGACCACAGCAAAGGCAACCCGTGAGGAGGGATGGAATTACTACACTGTGATGCTACACGTTGGAAAGTGGAAAGAGCAGAGCAAAGATCCTCCTCAAGCAGCATTTCCAACCAGAGATGCTGCAAATAGTATTAACCACCAAAGCTATTCATTTAACAGGTTTCTGCTGCAGCTGAGGTGTGCCAAGGAGCTTAGTAAAGCATTCAGAGGCTGCAGGATCACATTACAGACAGCACTTTCATACTTCTCTGCAAGAAAGACTGAGTTCAAGCTAAATATACATCCACTTAAAGTGGCAGCTACCCATTTAAAAAGCCAAAATACTTCTGAACTTTCCGAAAAGTTTTCTTAAGGGGTTTCACCTTGCTTGCAAAAGCTCCCCAGCAAGCTGGTATCAGGACATCGTGCTCCTGCACTGAAGATTATGTTCAAGACCAAACCTAGCTACACGTCTACAGGGAACTGGAACACCAAGCCTGTTAATGTACTGCAATGCTCTTTTTATCTAAATCAGTTTAAATAAACAGAATTTGCATCTGGCTGGAGACAGGGTAGAGATAAGAAGCATTCCTGACACACCAGTTGCAAAACCTGCAGGAGGTGGTTTGGGGTTTGTTCATTTGTGTAGTTCAAGGCACCTGAATTCTGGTCTAATCTAGAGCCAGCAAATCATCTCACTTCTTTTGCTATGATTTTTTTACAGCACGATGGCCTATGGCTGCTCTGGCTAACAAATTTATCCACCTTGGACAGACTGGTTTTCAGTTAACATCTGAACAAACCTCAAATTTCCAAAGTGGCTCCAACTAAGAGCAACTCGTGAGCTGTGATGAAGGTAGAGAATAAAAGCAACAGGAGGAAAAGACCCTCCACCAGGTGTACTTTACCCCAAAAAACTGCTCAGATGATCTTTTGAGACCATTTTTCATTCCAGCTCCATAAGTTGTCTAGAAAGTGCAAAAACACAGGGCCAAGAGCATCACCTGCTCCTGCTGTAGCAGAGCAAGCAAACCCATCCTGGATTCAGTCTTCTGCAGTGGGTCCTTGGACTTAAAAACATCAAAAGGATGTCAAAGGGAGTCAAAGGGAAAAAGAAAAATGAATGGAAAATAGGGAGAAAGAGAAGTGAAAGAAGATTTAGGATAGTGAATGTCTGCAGTCACACAGGACAGCTCCAGGAGTGACAAGACCCACAAGTGACCTAAACCTGCTCAGCAGTGAGCAAGGAGAGATTCCATGGCCAAGACAGGTCTATCCCTTTGAGCCCAACCTCCACAACTCACAAGCTGGCAAGTGGACACTAACACTGAAGATTACCATGGCTTTTCCCCAGGTTTAAGAGAACAAGGTCATCCCAGACGTAACAGCCATCATTATCTTGTGCAAAAAGCAGCTCCCACTTTTTTTATTTTTTTTTCCTCTCTGGTACAAGCCAACGCCTTCTCCTGACAAGAGCTTCTCTCCAAGCAGGCATACAGCACTTGTTCTTAAAGCAATTACACATGCTAGGAGCTACTCACCATGTCAACAACAATTTCTCTCCTAAATGGTTTAGAAAAACCCAACTGCTGAAGTCTGCTGGGGAGCTGCTCCTCACCTGAGCACACCAGAACAGCAACAAACAACTGCTCCTCTCTCGAGGCAGGGGATGGATGAAGGACTTGAAGCTGCTCTGTCCAACTCCAGGTAGTAAACCCTGTGCAGCCAGCATCTTAGGAAGAAGTTATAAACACGTTATAAACAGCATGATGCTTTGCTTTTTTTTTTTCCCCCAAAGCTACTGTGCAAGGCTCTTGCTGCAAGCTTCTCAACATTGTTTCAGTTTTACTGGTTTCTGGAAATAAGTGGTTAAACTACCACAGCTACTGCAGCTCCCAGCTCCTCACAAATTCATGTTATAAGCTGTGGTTTCCTGTTTGTTGTGTTTTCCAGTATACTTCAGACACTGACTTGAACCAAGTTACTTTGCCTTCCTGTTTGTTGTGTTTTCCAGTATACTTCAGACACTGACTTGAACCAAGTTACTTTGCCCTTGCCCCCCCCAGGTTGAGATTAAACTGTGTAAACATCTGTTCGAGGTAGAAAGTTTGTCTTGCTTTCAGAAGAGGAAAACTGCCTGAATTCAGGGTCTTTGTTGCATCTCTTTGTAAAGAGATACCTTTTTTTTTTTTTTTTCCTTTAATGAACCACTCCTCCATTTAAGTGTTCAAAAGAAATAAGCTGAGAGAAAGCTTGAAACTCATTTTAATTAGGCTTTGATAAAAGAGTCAACCCATTTCTCCGTGCACTGAAAAGCTGTCATTTAGCCTGTCATCTTTGCCAGTGCATTAATTTTCTTAGGAGCAAGTGAGAAAATGAGAATGATTTAAGTTAACACCAAGCACCCAGTCAGCGCCTGCAGCGTTTACCCCGGCTCAGGCCTGATACCACCCTGCCTTTGGGGGAAAAAAGGTCAAACTGGGGAGCAAAAGCAAAATACTGGTGAGTCAGGACACCAAGGCAGCTGCAAGTGCTTGGCCATGCCAGCTGAAAGCTTGTGACTCCCTTTAGTCACCTGCAAAATGAAAGGTTGGGTGACACGGCGGGCGCGGGTCTGCGCAGGCTTTGGAACACGGAGGCTCTGCAGATAACCAGGGCTCAGCCTGAGGTGCTGAACAAGGTCAGGGCAAGTATTTAGTTCCAGCAGAAAAAGGGGATTCCTCTGAGTGGGGTTGGTTTTACTCTCAGGGGGGGGAGGAGGTGTCGTGGACACCACATTCACCTGCAGAATGGTTTCGCAGCTAGAGCAGCCCAGGTGGCTTTTGAATTAAGGACTTTGCTCTCCTTTTGGAAAGATTACCCCAAAAAAAAGCCTTAGCAGAGGCCAACACTCTCTGCTGAGCTCCTCTTTACTGGATGGTGATGTTCTGCTGCTCTACAGCACACGTTGGATCCAATTACCCTAATAGAGTCACAGTGGGGATGCACTAACTATGTTGTCTCCAGTAGGTCACTGGCAGGAGTTCTCTCTCTCTCTGCCACACCAAATCTCTCCTGAAGCCACCAAGCAGCACGCTCCCACTCACCAGCCAAGGAACATCCCAAGCAAGCCAGAGGAAGAAGCTGCTGTCAACTGGTTTGGGGGAGTAACAAGGAAAAAGTGCTTTTCAAGCTAGCAGGCAGAGAATGGCTTGCTGGGTGCTGCTGAGCTTGGTGCAGATGTCACCTGTGATCCTGGGATGATGAGGACGAGAAAAACCAACTGACATAAAAGGGAAGCAAGGAAGCTGGAAGGAACCTCTTTGTGGTGTTTTACACCCTGTAGTGTGAGCCCCTTTCCTCTGACAAAGCCAGTGGGCAAGGTGCTTTTTTCTCCTGGCACTGAACCCCGCGTTTGGCAGACTGAGAAATCTGTTGTACTCTCATATAAAATTCCAGCACATTACAATTATTTTTAAACAGATCTCCTTCTGGAGCCTCATTATACATCATTTTACAAAGTCATTATGAAGAAAGAGTGTGAAGCTATATTCGAGAAAAATCTTCCAAGTTTCTGCCCTTTTTTTTCCAGCAAGTCATCTTTAACCTTCTCATTCTCTGATGAAGCTCAGAGATTAGATTAAATGAGATTCTTCAGGGTGAGGGTGCTGAGCCCCTGGTTGCCCAGGTTGCCCAAGGAAGCTGTGGCTGCCCCATCCCTGGCAGTGTCTCAGCCCAGGTTGGATGGGGCTTGGAGCACCCTGGGCTGGGGGAGGTGTCCCTGACCATGGCATGAAATAGCAGCTCCTGCTGGGTGAGTGGGACAAGGAGAGCCCAAGAGCTGTGTCCATCCCTGGGGTCCCCATCAGCAGAAGGACACGGAGCTGTTGGAGCCAGTCCAGAGGAGGCCCTGGAGCTGCTGGGAGGGCTGGANAGAGAAGTTTTTCTTTCCAGAATATTTTTAAAAACCTTCACTTCTTTGCTTATTTTTACCTGGTTGCATTTAATCCCAGTACCAGAGAATGAATTCTAAGAAGACAACAGCTCTTCTCCTTCTTGCAAATACCTCTGCAAGCCCTTGAAGAAGGTTAGTAAGAAGAAAGGGTGGAATTGGTATTCTTGAGGTCCCAGAGACAAAAAGCTAAATAGAAGAAAGCTCCCAAATGTCCCAAATGCCTTTTTGGAAGCAGACAGTGAATTAGGCAATACAGCCTTCCCCTCCCATCCCTGTTTTGCATAAAATTTTCACCTCCAATGACACTGAGAAGAGTGATAATGAAAAACTGAAGCAGGACCTTTGGATCTGGGGTTTAAAAACATGTCCTGCAAATATAAAATCAGATAAAGGTGTGCCAGAGGGGGCCAGAGGAGGTTCTGCCTGTCCCCTTTTCACCCTTGGCTTGATACAAAAGGCTTTCTCTGTCACATGGCAAAGGGGGAAAGCTTCTGCTGCACAGATCCCTCATCCCTGATCACAGCTACATCCTCTCCTCATTAAAACCAGCCCTGATCACCCACTTGCAAAGATGAATTTCTCCCAGACAAGTTCCCGAGACAAGGGGGCAACTGACTTACTCTCTTCCACACCAAGAGGTTAAAAGTGAACTAATCAAGCAAAGCTGGCTTCTCTTTAGAGGAAACAGAAGATTTGCTCCTATTTAACCCTTTCCATCCTGCCACAGTTGGGTTTGTGGGTTGGTGTTTTGTTTTTTTTTTGCAACTCAGCAATTCCTCCCAGCATCCCCAGCCTGTGCCCTCTCTGCAAGAGAAACTCCCCTCAAACCCAGGGTGCAGGGGGACACACAGCTTCTTCTCCCTTGCATTCACCAGCAGCCCAGTTGTTGAAGGAGACAGAATTTGTCTCTTTTCCAGCATTAACAAGCAGGTCCCCATCCTACATTTGGCTGCCTTTCTCCAGGGTTCCTCCCCTTGCCTCTGATTACAGCAACCCAACCAGTTGGACCGGATTCCCCTTTTCAAGGTGCTTCCCCATCACAATGTATAGCAAGAAGAAGTTTGGGGTTTGTTGGTTTTGGGTTTTTTGTTTTGTTTTGTTTCCTTTTTCTGTGCCTTTCTCCAAGCCCTGGCAAACAATGTCTCCCCAGGGACTGGGTGACACCAGGCTAGGCTGGAAAATGCAGTGCTCAACCTCCCTCCTGTGATCAGTTTCCAATAAATCCCTGAGTGCACACATCCAAATAACTCAGCCTGACACCAAGGGGACAGCCCGGGACCTCAGCACCAAAGCAATTTGACTTCAAGAGGCCCCTCTCTGCTGGAGGAGACAGGTTGGTTGACTGATTGGAACCAGCCCCTGAAACTGGTTGGAATCCTCAGCTCCAAACATCAGCCATCCCTCTGCTCCCCCAGAGCAGGACCCAATCCTCCAGCCCGTGAGGCTCCTTTGGGCAGTGCCTTGCAAGGAGATGGAAGTGATTCATCCAGGGAGAAGGGATTTTCCCACACTCCCCACACATCTTCTCCCATCCTGATAAGGGGATTTGTTGGAGCCCAAAGCCAGAGTGAAGGAAGGGATTCTCTCAACCTTGTCAAAGGTTGGACTGGATGATCACGAAGTTCTCTTCTAACCAGAGACATTCTGCTCTCCTGAGAACTCCTCTGCAGTGCTGGGACCATCCCTGGGGTCCCCATCAGCAGAAGGACACGGAGCTGTTGGAGCCAGTCCAGAGGAGGCCCTGGAGCTGCTGGGAGGGCTGGAGCAGCTCTGCTCTGGAGCCAGGCTGAGAGAGTTGGGGGTGTTCAGCCTGGAGAAGAGAAGGCTGCAACGGGGAGACCTTAGAGCACCTTCCAGTGCCTGAAGGGGCTCCAGGAAAGCTGGGGAGGGACTGGGGACAAGGGCCTGGAGGGATGGGAGCCTGGAGGGGGAAGGGTTTCCAGCTGCAAGAGGGGAGATGGAGAGGAGATCTTGGGCAGGGAGAAATTGTTTGGGGTGAGGGTGCTGAGCCCCTGGTTGCCCAGGTTGCCCAAGGAAGCTGTGGCTGCCCCATCCCTGGCAGTGTCTCAGCCCAGGTTGGATGGGGCTTGGAGCACCCTGGGCTGGGGGAGGTGTCCCTGACCATGGCAGGGGGTAGCACTAAATGACCTTTAAGGCCCCTTCCCACCCAAACCAGGCTGGGATTCCATGAAATCTGCAGAACACAGACTTTAGACACTCACAAGCAAAAAAAATTCCGTGTAACTCCACGCGGACTCTCGCACTTTCGGGTGACGCTGGTAATTAATTTCTCTCTAAAAGTTACTGTAGACGTCAGCCACGCCAGCCTCCTGCTGACAGATGAGGCATATTAGAAGTCTGCCTTCTAATAAGCTGTTGCAGAGGCACAAGTCTGGCAGGCGGATACACGTGAGGCCTTCAGAAACCCAAGGTGGAAAGCTCAGCGACTGCCCCGAGCGCACAGTCGGGAGATGCGGCTCAGCCCCGGCACTTGAGTTTCCAGTTGGGAAACTGCTTTGTATCCCTAATCCTACCTAATGCACATCTTGGCTTCAGTGACTCTCACTAATACAGTGGTTTGTTGGGGTTTTTTTTTTGTTGATAAGGCTACAAGTACCTGTCTTTGAAATGTCCTCAACGTACAAGGAATCAAAAGTTTCTTCATTATTAAAATCAGTTTAAAAATTGGTGAAAGGGAAACGGGTAAAAACCCAGCAGTAACTCGTGCCATCTGAGAATGCCATCTATAATATTAAATCATAAAAAAAATATGTTTTAGGCTTGCCAAAAAATACAGTTTAGATCATCCTGTTGATATTTTGCTACTACTTTTTTTTCCAGCAGGTGCTTCATCATTTCACCAGGGAGTTGTGAGCGGTAGCGTTGCCAGGTTGTGCCAAAGAAAAGGTTTCTATGAGACTTTCTCCCAAACATTAAGCTAAATGAGGAACAAGACACCTCATTTCTTCAAGAAACCTTACCTTAGACACAACAACAGCTGAAATTTTTATTGCACAAGCCCCTAAAAAAAAAAAATAATAATAATAATTCAAGTTAGGAGTTTAGCCTCCAAATGGAAATAGGTAGAAGCCAGCAGCAGGCATCTTTTTTTTTAATTCCACTGGGGAAGCTTTTCTAGTACTTGGTGCTTTCAGACTGTGTGCAATTCATCATTTTGCTTGAAGCAAACAGGCAGCATGAGGCAAGGCATGAAATGCTGAAGAGCTCTGTGCCAGAACCAACCAGCTCAGCCTCACCAGCCTGACTCATCCCCCAGCAGCACGACCCAGCTCCCTCCAACCCTACATGCTGGGAACTCAAAGCAATTCTCCCCACACCAGGGTGGTTTTTCTTGAGGAAGAGATGAATATTGATTCTTGACATCGTTCTTTTTGTCACAATTTCCAAAACCAAAATGACACTTGAAGAAAAAAAAAAAAAAAAAAAAAAAAAAAAAAAAAAAAAAGAAGTCTTCTGTGTACACAGCACACGTGTATCCATCAAAGCTGGAGCAGAAATGTCATTTAAACTGCTCCAAGCAGAAGTTACAATTCATTTCAGAGATCCTGATAGGGTGTAATACCCTCAAAATGTTGCCAAAACACGAAAACATAAAAAAAAAACCCCAGATGGATCCCACATGTGTGTGTTGGAAACTAATACTACCTTATCCCGGATAAAAAAAATCTTCATAAACAGTAAAATCAAGCCCTGCATATTTTTAGTTTGACTAAGGGGATTACACAAGGGTTTTGTGAAGACATTTACACCAATAAACTACAGGGGAGTGATATTCCCACTCGTGTAACTGCAGTACATCCAGCAGCCATCCCTTGGGGAATTGCCTTCAAACCCCAAGAGAAAAATGATGCTTCCCCCACTCCAGAGGATTTACCTGGCAGGAGGGCAAGAGCTGCAGCAGCATTCCAGCAGAGCCCATCTCCTCCATGCCAGAGTCCCAAGGACAGGATTTGGAGTAAGTCCCCAAGATAAGGGGACACTTTAAGGTCTAGTGCCACAACTGCTGTAGCATGGAGCCTTGAGGTGAGGGCTCTTTTCTTACAGACTTCCACGTTAAGACACAGTTATTCAATTAAAAAAAAAAACAA
The DNA here is from genome assembly GCA_038090715.1 of Florisuga fusca. Classification (NCBI taxonomy): domain Eukaryota; kingdom Metazoa; phylum Chordata; class Aves; order Apodiformes; family Trochilidae; genus Florisuga; species Florisuga fusca. The sequence goes on from JAAWXA010000069.1 coordinate 515,081, forward strand.
AACACCACAAATAAAGGAGGAAAAAAAAACCCCACCCATGCTACAAATCTGACACTTGGGTCACACTCTGCCATAGTGTCAGCTCCATCCATCACACTGAGTTGAGCTGCAAGCTCCATGAAGAGAAAGGTTGTGAAGCCTCCAGGAAAAGAATATTCTATACATTTCACAGGTTTCAAAGCAAATTTGCAGTTTGAAGCAGGGCAGGGCAATCCAGCACCACCTGGCTCCTTCAGCTTGCAAGCAGGTCCAGTCCCACCAGCCACACCATCCTGAAGTCCTCGAGGGTGCAAGGTGGAACCATCAACCACCACCCCAGGTGCAGACCCACGGGGGAGTTCTTCAGTCCACACTCCTTGAAAAAAAATTGCTCAGCTGATCTTTACTCTTTACTTAACTCCAGGGAAACTCCTTCCCCTCAGCAGCCTCCCTCTCTCACTACACTTGCTGATAAAGTGATACCCACATGCAAAACCAGATTTTTGAGGATGCTAATTACTGGCAGCACCTTCATGGCTTTATTAAGGAACTAGAGTTCTCCCTCAGTGCCAGGACATCAAGGAAAATAAACACTGGTTTCTTTTAGTAAGAAAGGTATTCTTTAGGTATTGCCACAGCAATGAAAGTAGAGAGCACCAACTCAAGGATTACAATGTGTCTTCTCTCAAAATATCATTATCAAATGTGCATGCCTAAAGAAGCAACAGGTTTTTCAATGTGTAAGTACCCATTTTCTAAGGGAAGCATTAAAAAAAAAACAACAAAACAGGACATTTTGCTACTCTGTCACAACTCACTCCACAGGTTTAACTTTGGATTAAAAGGTCTCGTATCTGTGCTGACTGGAAAAGATTGTTTTGTGGTTCAAGCTTGGGGTTACACATGAGAAAAAATCTTGGATCTGTTTTCAGCTCTGCTGTAAACATCCATTAAAATCTTGAGTGAGTCCAGCCAAGGCAAATCAAAAAAAAAAAAAAAAAACCCAAACCAACACTCTTCCTGGAGAATCCAAGAGGAATTCTGTGCTGAGTGACCTGTACTACTTATACCATGGAAATACATCATAATTACACCCCAAAAAGCTGATGTATGGAAGGGTTAATTCCTACTGTTCCCTTGTGCCTCCTCTCTCAGGTTTTAGCAAACAATCACATTTACATGGGGGAAAAGTTGTTCCATTCTTACACCTTCTCTAATTCATCTTTTGCAGAAAATTGCTTTAAGGTTTGATGGTTCTCAAGTTGTTTTGGACTTTTTTTCCTTGTTGGTTGAAGGAGTGTTCAGGAGGGGGGGAGGAACCCACACCAAATACCCACCAGTCCCAGAGTGCCTGTCAAGCAAACAACTAAATAATGTCTAAAGCTGAATTTCCAGAGTTGGCCTTGAACTCCTTGAGCCTTTAATCCATCAGACAGAAATGGGAATACTTTCATATCTCACAAGAAATACTAAATTGAAATTAACTTAGGGATTGTGGAGCTCAACCACCATAGCAGCAAGGAGGAAAAAAAAAAAACCAACACAACAAAACCCAGAGCTATTCACATAATTTTAAATTCAACACAAGAACTGGAGTGTCAAACCATACAATGAATGATGAGGGTAGGAAGAGCCAAAAAAAATGAGCCACTGACCAATGCTCAAGCAAAATCCATTCTTTGCCCTAAGATAAGTGTCCTGGTGCAAGAAAACCAATATATAACTGTGCAATAGTATTTACAGGCATCAAAGCAGTGCCAGAGTGGAGTGAAAAATTCTGGCTCTTCTGTCTGGAAAAGGAAGTAAGGTTATTTAGGCAGCAGTTTTTATGTACATGCTGAAATATTTAGACCCCTATGCCATGAACATGTATTACTCAGCTGGGACAGGCTGTAAGTGAATGTTTTTTAATAGATATCACCAGCTCCAATAAATCAGGCTTACATGAAAAATAGTTAATAATGCTCAAGCTGGCTATTAAATACTTCCCACGTGTTAAAGAGGTGCCCGGGTAGGAGCTGAACAAATTCCCATTAAAAGAGAAAATACAAATGCCAGATTTTACAAGGAGGTGGATCCAGTGAGGGTTCTGTTTGCCCAGCTCACAGATGGCTTCCCTAAGGTTCTCTTGCAGGACACAGCTCACCCAAAGGAATTTTCATAACAAAAGCCTAAATATTGAAATATATCCTCAAAACTTGGGGTAAACTGCAGAAGATCCATAGTCCAAAACTAAAGGACAGATCCAACTGAGAAAGAGAGGGTACAAGGTATTACACAGGCTGGAAAAACAGGAGGGGTTTCAGCCATTTTTACCTCATTTTTTTTTCACTGTAAACGCACACTGAATCGTTACTCAAGCATTTATCTCCACACTCCATGCCTGTGAAAACTGCTGATACACTTTTCAGTCTGAAAATCCTTAATCACAAGCACGCCAGCAATAAGCAGCCTCCACACCACCTAAGTTCTTACATGACACCCTCTAAGGCTGCCCCTGCCTGCAAGGAGGATTATTTGAATTTAAAAGGCAGCTGAAGACAGAACTTAAACACAGCTTGGGTGCATCAACAGGAACCAAGGTAAGCAAAATGCAGCCTGTATATATTATTAAATATTATGCTTACGTGACTAAAAACACCCCATGTACTAGATATCACATTACGTGACATTTCAGAGGTAAGGGAAGAAATGACAAATATACTTGAATCAGGGCAGTCCCTCCCTCAGTAGCTTATTTGTTTGTTTAGTTTCAGGCACAATGGGAGCTTGGGCTAATTCAGGTTGCCTGTTACTACCTCATTATAAATACTAATTACTGCTATTACTTACTAAACGTTTATTTGGGTTAACCTATAATGCAAGCCAAGATGCCTTTTCAAGTCTATCTCAGAGGCCCAGCAGGAGCAGTTGTGATTCCAAAGCCAGTCAGAAGACAGTATTTTATATAGATTTTCTTCTCCTACTCACAAGCACAAAATTTTCAAGAAGAATTCCAGTCCTTTGGTACCTCAAAAATCCTTCAGACCAGGCATTTGTTGTCAAAAGCAGCCCACCCAGGTCTGCACCCACAGCATGAGGACCAGAGAATGGTTTGGGTTTGAAGGAACCTTAAAAATCATTCAGTTCCAACCCCCTGCATGGGCAGGGACACCTCCCACAGCCCAGGGTGCTCAGAGCCCTGTCCAGTGTGGGCTTAAAATCTTCCAGGGATGGGGCTTCCACCACCTCATGGGCAACCTGTGCCAGTGTCTCAGTACCCTCAAATTCAAGAATTTCTTTCTCATGTCCAACAAAATCTCCCGTCTTCCAGTTTTAACCCATTCCCCTTGTCCTCTCCCTACCCCCCCGTGTCCAAAGCCCTCCCCCAGCTTTCTTGTAGCCCCTTCAGATATTGGGAGGTTGCTCTGAGCTCACCTGGGAGCCTCCTCTTCTGCAGGCTGAACAAGCCCAATCCCTCAGCCTGGCTTCCCAGGGAGGTGCTCAGCCCTCTGAGCATTTGAGTGGCTCCTCTGGACACCTTCCAGGAGCTCTGTGTCTTTCTGGTGTTGGGGACTCCAGAACTGGACACACAACTCCAGGTGGGGTCTCAGCAGAGCAGAGCAGAGGGGGAGAATCCCCTCCCTCGACCTCTGTCTGTGCTTCTTTTGCTGCAGCCCAGGACATGGTTGGTTTCTGGGCTCCAAGCACACACTGAGGGCTCATGTTGAGCTTCTGCTCCACCACCCCCACCCCCAAGTCCTTCTCCTCAGGGCTGCCCTCAATCTTTTATCCTCCCAACCTCTATTTGTCCATGGGATTGCCTCCACCCAGGGGCAGAACTTTCCCTTTGGCCTCAATGAACTTCCTGCACTTTGCTTCTGCTCCCCCATCACCCCAAGTCCCTCTGGGATATTCTTCTCTCCATTTCAAGCAGTCACCTTTGCTCTTCCAACGCAGAAATAGAGAGTGATTTTTTAGCACCTGCTTTGCATTATACGATGGGAATATGTTGCAAACCCAAACTGAGGTGGACCCAGCCATGGAGACAGGATTGAGCTGCTGTCCTCCAGCAGCCTTCCTGGCAGAGCCACTGCTGCCTTGGTGCCAGGAAGCATCGCTCAGTGCTGCTTCCAGCAGAGATAAGATGCAGAAGACAACGGCAAGAACATAATCTTTCCTCCAAGCAATTGGTAGGAAAAGTGGGTTAATTTATACAGCTTCTGAAAGGGAAAACCCAGCCCCATTCCCTGGCAGCCACAGAACGCTGCGGCCTTCCTTTCGTACGACGCTCGCGGCTCACACGGTGCAATCACAATTTTCTCCGTGGGGAGGAGGAAGTGTTTGGCAGAACCTACAAGTACATCAGGTCCCTGGGGGAGCACAAACTGAGCTGCAGCACCAGCACCTGTGGCTTCACAAAAACCACCTCTGAACTCACCAGCAGCAAAGGCAGCGCCACATCCTGCGCCGGCACCGGAACCCCACCGGCGGAGATGGCACTTGGCCACCAGCAAGGCCACAGCTTTCCTCAGCAAAGCCACCCCCAGCACCTTCTTGAATATGAGCCAGCAGTGTGCCCAGGTGGCCAAGAATGTCACTGGCATTCTGGCTTGTGTCAGCAGTGGTGTGGGCAGCAGGAGCAGGGCAGGGATCACCCCCTGTGCTGGGCACTGCTGAGGCTGCACCCCCAATCCTGGGGTCAGTGCTGGGCTCTGCAGGAGCAGAAGGAGATTGAGGGGCTGGAGAGTGTCCAGAGAAGGGAATGGAGCTGGGGAAGGGGAATGTTGAGTTTGGAGGAGGCTGAGAGCTGATTGCCCTGTGCAGCTCCCTGCAAGGAGGCAGAGGCAGAGGACAGCTAGCATTTACCCTTGGACATTNAGCCCCTTCAGATATTGGGAGGTTGCTCTGAGCTCACCTGGGAGCCTCCTCTTCTCCAGGCTGAACAACCCCAATCCCTCAGCCTGGCTTCCCAGGGAGGTGCTCAGCCCTCTGAGCATTTGAGTGGCTCCTCTGGACACCTTCCAGGAGCTCTGTGTCCTTCTGGTGCTGGGGACTCCAGAACTGGACACACAACTCCAGGTGGGGTCTCAGCAGAGCAGAGCAGAGGGGGAGAATCCCCTCCCTCGACCTCTGTCTGTGCTTCTTTTGCTGCAGCCCAGGACATGGTTGGTTTCTGGGCTCCAAGCACACACTGAGGGCTCATGTTGAGCTTCTGCTCCACCACCCCCACCCCCAAGTCCTTCTCCTCAGGGCTGCCCTCAATCCTTTCTCCTCCCAACCTCTATTTGCCCATGGGATTGCCTCGACCATATTTCCTCTGCTTTTTAACAACCCTTGAGCCTCTTTGTCTCACCCCAAGACCCATCACGATGGCCTCTAAGGAGGCTCAAAGACAAACTGCTCTATCCAAAGGGAAAATCTCAAACCAGGGGGTGTTCAGGTTGTTTCTAACCTGCAGGATGTTTCTTTTCTGTTACACTAATTAATTTCCACCGATGATTTTTCTGGCCCAGGCACTAGCTATCAATGGCACAGCCCCATCCAGCTGCTGAGAGGGTGATGTTGAGTCCTGGAGGATGGTGTGAGGGGATTGGCCTCTTATTTTACATTTTGCTCATCCATGCCTTGATCCTAATACAAATCAGGGCATTCCTCAGTTTTCTTTCTCCTCCTTAGGGCTCCAAGGGGCAGCTGGAGACCTGGGGTTAACTACTACAGAGTTACAATGACCCTGCCAGCCTCCTTTTACCTCTTGGATACATTTCTTAATCATTCTACACATTTTTAACTGTGATCTACAGGCTTCTTAGCAGGGCCTGTAGTGACAAGACTCAGAAAGGGGAGGAATAGAAGACAGAAGATGAGATACAAGGAAGAAATTGTTCACACTGAGGGTGGTGAGACCTGGCCCAGGTGGGTTCTTCAGGCTGAACACCCCCAACTCTCTCAGCCTGGCTCCAGAGCAGAGCTGCTCCAGCCCTCCCAGCAGCTCTCTTTGTCCATGGGATTGCCTCCACCCCGGGGCAGAACCTTGCACTTGGTTGTGTTGAACTTCCTGCAGTTTGCACGAGTCCACGTCTCCAGCCTGGCCAGGTCCCTCTGGATGGGATCACAATCAGGAGCTGCAGGTAGGACAAAGCCTTTTGGGGAGGGGAGAAGGAGGAGGTAAGTTCAACTCTTCTCCCTTTAAACAGTGAGGACCTTGGTTTAAGTTACACAGTAAATGTTTTGCAGTTCCCACCAAAGGGCTTTGCCATCGGGTAATTAATCCTTGACACAGGGAAGTGACACAATTGTTAATTTTTTAGAGGAGTAAAATCAAGGAGGACAAGCAAATTACTTAAGCCTCCAAAAAATCAGGTTTCAAGCCATTTCAAACCAAGGAAACAGAAAATGATCTTTAGCAAACAGCAGCATATCCTCAGCTTGAAGACAAGCAATTACCAGTTAATTCAGACCCTTCTGTACTGACTTAACAGATAACATTTTGATAATTCCTTTATCATTTCAGAGCACAAATGACTGAATTAGGTACTAAAACTGAGGCCTGAGAGCTCTACCCACCAATACGGGCTGGGAAAAAAAAAAAGAAACAACCAAAATATGACAAAAACTCAGATAAATTATTGTATAGACAGCAAGATCTGTTGATTTCCATCTAACCAGCTTCTGCATTTTTGGGTTCTGTGTTTCTTCAGCAAATCTGTGCCTGTGCATCAGCCAGCTCTGTCTCTGAGTACATGCATACTAATTTTCTCCCCCATGAGAATTCTCATAGGTCATTCCAGATTTAAAAAAAAAAAAAAAAAAAAAAAAAAAAAAAATTTGGGGTTTTTTTTATGTGGATGAGGTTCAAAATAGCCAGGTACACAAAACCTGTGATGTATTCAAGAAGCTGGTAGAGATAAGACTATTCATAACATTTTCAGAGACCTTGAGCTGAGTACGTGGTAGCCTTACACAGCAAAGTAGGAAATGAGCCTGGAATAAACAAAGCTTGGCTCCAATGCTAAAGGGAAAGGGAAAAAAAAAATAAAAAAAATCTGGAAACACAACTGACTGCAGAAGGGGAGAAAAACTCTCTTCAGTTTTGACAATCTGCTGTGAACAGGGGGGTGGAAAGGACTCAAGACTCAGACAAGGAGTCTTGAGATAAATTTCCAGCCACTGCTTCCTGACCTTTCCAGGCAAGGGATGTAACCCCCCTGCTGTGTGTCCCCCAGGTGCAATCCTCCTGTTGTTCCATCTCGACCACACATTGCTCTCAACACCACATTGTAAGATTTGCAAGAAGCAGCTGAATGCAACCACAGAGGAAACTCTGCCACCACCTGCAGAAAAACTCCAGTCCTTTTGAATGTCATAAAATCACAGAATGGTTTGGGTTGGAAGGGACCTTAAAGCTCAGCCAGTTCCAACCCCCCTGCCATGGGCAGGGACACCTCTCACCAGCCCAGGGTGCTCAAAGCCACATCCAAACTGTCCTTCAATACTTCCAGGGATGGGGCAGCCACAGCTTCTCTGGGAAACCTGTTCCAGTGTCTTACCACCCTCACAGGAAAGAATTTTTTCCTAATCTCTAACCTAAATCTCCCCTCTTCCAGCTTAAAATCTTTTCCCCTTGTATGTTTGAGTTAGTGTCAAAAATGATTGATGCTTCCACGCCAGCCTGCCTGTGAAGGACCACCCTGCCACGAGATGGATCAATCTACAAGGATTCTGTTACCATTTTTGTAAAGACCATCTCCTTTTCACTGCTCAAGAGGGAAGAAGCACCAGTTCTCCCTCTGCTTTCCACGTTTGTATTCTCTTCCATGACCCCTCCTCGCTTGTACTCTCTCATTATCTTCTCCTGATGGAGAAACAGAACAGCCTTTTAGAAATTTCCAGCACTTGGAAGACGTAACTTCCACTCATCACAACAGAGAACACTTAATCCTACAGCCTGTTCACGTGCTTGAGGCTCCAGATAGCCCCTTTTTTCACTGCTAGGAACACAAGGACTACTTTCCTTGTGGAGAAACCTTTGTGGACACTGAAAAATGTCTTCTAGCCACTTCAGTCATCTTCTGAAGGTGGAAACCACTTGCTGATTAAATCCAGTTTGCAGCATATCACAACTTCCTAAATTATTTCACCAGCGAGGGCTGAGGAGAACAATAGCTCCACGCTGAGCCACGTGGATGGTTCTGTGGGTTAGGAGAGAACTCATTTAGCTCTCTAAATCTCATTATAATTTGCTGATCGGGGTGTAAAATACACACTTATCTCTGAACCGAAGGCTTTTAAACAGCTTGAAACCAACTCAAGCTCTTCTGCCTTCAAGTAGCAGTTGTTTCTTATTCCTCACACTTCGGGAGGCCTTGCTGAAGAACCCTCTCTGTAAACAAATTAAAATTATATTGCTGGATTGCATTTCAACAATTTAAACCAAAAGCTAAAGGCTGGAGACCCAACTGTTCAAAGGGTAAATGCAGACTGCAGAGACAAAGGTCAAATACTGCATCTCCAGCTTTCCCTGGGGCAAGCTGGACGAGTCTCTGCCCATCTGTGAACTGGGAATACTTTTTCCTGCTCCCCAGAGATGCTGTTGCCACTCGGTAAAAAAAATCCCCAGTATTCTCTGGACAGGGAGGAACTTTGTTGCAACAAGCAGGAGTTCTGGAAGGTGCCTCAATTTGCAGCAAGGCAGAACTTTGGGGATGGGGGGGTGGGGGCAGATGGAGTGGTGCAATAGCCCCGACAGAGCTGCCAAACCCCCAACTGCAGCAACCCCCGGGGGGAGTTTGAGGATCAAAAAAGTTCCCCCCTCTCAGCAGAGGAACAGGCAGGGCAGAGGGAGGAAAACATTTCCAGGTGAGTATTCTTTCAGGGGGGGGGG
>JAAWXA010000069.1:523939-577749 GCA_038090715.1 Florisuga fusca
CCCCAGCATCCAGGAGGAAAACCCGCGAGTAAAAAGCTTCGCTTCTTGCTTTTAAAAGACCTCCTTAAAAAGCTTTCAGAAGTTATTTAATACTGTTTGCAAGAAGTCCACGGTATCTCTGTAATCATACATTCTGTGGCCAGAGGAGAAATTCAGGAATCCAGCTCTCCCTGCACGTAGCACCAAGCACGCACACCTATAAGCAAGTCAACAACCGCAGTGACAAGCTGGGCTGTTCTAAGTTTGGGAATGAAGGCTGCAGTTTTTTTGGAGCCCAGCAGCACCAACGTGTTTCTGCTTTTTTAGCGACGGGTACGCACACGCTCAGCCTCCCAAACCAGATTCCTCCTCCCTGCCCTTCTACTGGGGGATGTTTTTTCACCCAGCAAGAGTTGGTCCATCGAGCTTCCCGCACCTGAAACAAAAACCTCGGCCCTGTCCTCACCACACCTCATTTCCACAAACCAGGACATAAAAGTTCTGTTGATTCTCTTTCTGCCCATGACACTGCCCAACCACCCCAAGACCAAATGCCAAAACCTTTGCTCCCCACCTGCCACGCTCACCCCAGTTTATCATGGAATCATGAAGGGTGGAAAAGGCCTCGATCAAGTCCAACCATCAACCACCCCACCACCACCACTCCAAGTCATGTCCTGAAGTGCCACATCTCCACGGGTTTTTTGGATGCCTCCAGGCATGATGGGGACTCCAGCCCTGCCCTGGGCAGCCTGGGCCAGGCCCTGACAACCCTTTCCAGGCATTGAGAAATTGTTCCCCAGCTCCAACCTCAACCTCCCCTGGCACAACTTGAGGCCCTTCCTCTTGTCCCATCCCTTGTTCCTGGGGAGCAGAGCCCGACCCCCCCTGGCTCCAACCTCCTCTCAGGGGGTTGCAGAGAGCCAGAAGGTCTCCCCTCAGCCTCCTCTGCTCCAGGATCAACACCCACAGCTCCCTCAGATGCTCCTGGGGACCCAGGATTTGTGCATTTTGAGCATTTGTGCTCCAGACCCTTCCCCAGCTCTACTGTCCTTCTCTGGACAACACTTGCTTCCCAAAGGAGGACTCACCACACATCCTCATCCACCACCTCCATCCTCACTCCTCTTCAGTCTCAGCCAGAAGTGCCAGCACACCTACAAACCCCAATTTTATGGCTCTTTGTATGTGCTGACAACTCCTGAGTGCCACCACGAGGACCCACCTGCAGCAAGAGTCCCCCAAGCACTCATCCACATGTGGCATCAGGACTTTCTGCCTTCACATCACAAAATATCCTGTTTGGAAGCAATCTGCACCCCAGGAGCACATGCCTGCCCGTTTGGGAACCTCTGCTCTGAAGAACAAAAGCCATCAGATACCCATGGGCAGAGTTACATGGCAGTGACACAGAGACTGCTGGAGCCAAGGCTCCTGAGGTTTGCTGGCAAATTCAAGGCAAGTTGAAGGAAAATTCAAGGAAAGTTGGACCCAATTTAAGAAATCCAGATACACAAGCAGAGAGGTCAAGTGCACCAGGTACTTACAAATAACCTGTCAAGTGCTTTTCTACCATTCACTGACACCCTGCTACTTGGGCAGATTATCCAATTGCTGTGATCCTGGTTTATTTACCCCAAAAAAATGAGCATAAAAATTGGAATAATATTTCTGTCTTGCAGGGGCACAGCAAAAAAGTGCTGATACATGTGTGATCCTCTGCTCAGAGCAAAAATTCATGTCAAAAAAGGAGATTATCATCTAAAAACATTAGGAGAAAATTAAGTAGGTTGCAAACCCAAGCACTAAAAATTAGAGAGTAACAGATTTATGATCATCTGTGCAACCCTAATCCGTTCCACTGTGTCAGTCCATCCCATACAGTGAGTAAGTCAGAGAATTTATGGAAAAAATATCATGTGGCTACAAAATTATAATTACAGTTGCATCTGGGTTTTTTTTTTCCCCAACTTTTGAATGTTCAGCTTTACAAATGAAACAGCTTTTTGGTTTAATGGAACTGCCCAGATTTGGGTTCTAGCCTGCAGTATCAAATTGTACTTTTCTTTTACATGCTGTGTGGAAACATATTTCATCTGCAACAGTATCAGAAGAGTGTATTAAATTGTCACATTACATCACATGGAAACAGATTTAATTAATAGAATTTAGGCAGGGGATTTTTCCGTTTTCACTGAATTTGAAAAAATAAACTAGATTAAAGGATATTTACCAGAGAATTATTTTCCATACAGAAAGCTTTGTACATAGAGTAACATTTCCGTTTCCAGCAACAACAAAAGCAGAAAATCAGGCCAAATGCTATTTTCAATGGCATTTCTTCATTCATTAAAGCTTTTTTTTCTTTTTTTTTTTTGGGGCCTTCAAAGGGATTCTCACCACTGCACCTTCTGAAACACAGAACTCCATGCCAACTCCATCAAGTCTGGGTAAACTGTTTAACAGGTTAAGGACATAACTATTCATCTAGCTGTCAAGAGGTGCTGGGATCCCACAGCTTCCTCTATGCCTTCAGTGGATATTCCACACTTAAAAAACAATCCAATTACACTAAAATATAAATCTGGGAATGTGATTTCAGACACTCAGGGAAAATTCACAGACAAAGAACACTGAAGAACGACCTCTCTAGAAAAATATTTGCTGGGACAATAGGATACAGCTGAAAGAGCACCAAGCTTGCAAACAGCAGAAACACAAAGCATATTCTAAAGTGCTGGATTTTCCTAACCTGGATTTAGAAGAAAGCAAGAGTTACGTGCTGCCAAAGGCAGAGCTGGTTTCAGCCCTTTTTCCTCCCCTGTGAGTCAGAGAGGCCAGCAGAACATGGTGTTTCACCTGAGCCTTCACCAGCAGCTCTCACTTATTCCATAAACCAACATTCTTCAAATGACATTTGGAGACAACGAACAGAGGTATTTTACCCACCAGTTCCATTCCAAGAAACTCTAACTATTCATACAATAACAAATTAGGCTTCACACTAATTACATTTCAATAGACATTGGGACTTGGGGCTCAGCTTTACAGTAAGCTGAGATACAAGCACCTTGTAAACGCTCGGGTTTCACGCAGGATTTCATTATTAAATTTGGACTTACAAGTCGTGTGAGAATGCAGCATGACCTACTGGAAGAAATGTTTCTCCTAGAAACGTTCCCAGTTATCATTCCTTCATCCCTACAGCTGCATCTGCCACCATTAAAAAATGCTTGTCTGGGATTCACCTTTCAAGAGAGCGCCGTGCACAGCTGAAGCAGGGGAGAAAGTCTGGTGAACTCATCCTGCCAAGCTTCCCTCTTCAAATTCTGCTTGGAAGTTGCTGCTCATAAAAAAAAAAAAAAAAAGAAGCATAACTGCCAGCTGTTTACAGAATTAGCAGGAAGACCCAGCACTTACTTTGTCAGCAATGCCACTTAAGAAACACATGAAAGAAAAGGGCCCAAGCTCACCCACTCGGGCTATTACGAGGGGTTTAATCCACAGAGTTTTTTATCTTCATGCACAATTTTTTTATAAGTTTTAAAAGAACTGGTCATGACCACATGTCAAAATCCTTTGCAGGTTAGTCAGGCTTTTGTTTAAAAAAAAAAAAAAGACAGAGGCTGGTTAGCACTTCCACTAAATGTTTCTCTCTCAACTTATTCAAGGTCTCTGAAATACCTTGATAAAACTGGATGCAAAGCTTCAGATTAAGAGCAAAATGCTCTAAGGGAGAGGAGAAGGAGGATAGGTGGTAACTATGGGATTGGCAAGAGCTCAGAAGAAAGAGAAAAGTTAAGCAGTCCAAACTGCAAGATTTCTTGTACAATTTACACCCGAATCTGATGAAACGGTCTGAAAAGTTCAGGGCTTTTCTCTCCTGTTTCTTCAATCCAGGAGTTACAAAGTGTGTGAATGGAAAACTCAAAGAGAACAACACATTTAGTTTTCTCTGTTAAACTCTCAGTGCAGTTTTAGGGAAAAATGATAATACATCATCATTATGATTATTCTTGTTATTTAAACAGCAAGTACTAGTCTGAAACTTCCTGAACAGGGATGACCATGCTGTGGGGTCAGAACCTCTCTCCCTTCCCAAGGCCCTTTTTCCAAAGACATCATATGCTGCATGTAACAGAAATCACTAATATAACTTTATCAACCCCTCACCATTTTGATACACATGACACCACTTCTTATCATTTGATCCTCGGGTAGTGTTGTGATCTAAACTTATCCCTCCATTCACAACCCAGATCTGAATTCCAGATGATGTGGGAAAGCTATGGACTTGTTTGGGTTTCAAACAGTTCCTCATTGGTAATTTCATCATAGGAATACAAGGAACAAGGCTACTTCTTGCCTTGCCTGGTGTGCTGCCTGATTTATGAAGTCTTCACACTCTGAAAATCTAAAAAAAAAAAAAAAGAGACCCTTGGGATTTCAGCTGTCACATTTAAAAAGTGGGGAAAGTAAGCCAAAGAAATACTCTTTTGAGCTTCTTTCATAGCATATTCTTATGATTGATAATTAAAAATAAACACAAAATAAACACAACTAGCTCAAAATAGACATCTTAATGATTTCTGTTCCAAAACAGCAAGTTGCAGGAACAGCTTTGATTGGGGCATTTCTAACACTTGTTTAAAACAGAACCTAAGGCTTGAGGATCCTTTCCCTCTGTAAAAAAATGCAAACCCATTTCAGAGCCCCTCCACTGCTCAGCTTTAAGAAACTGACAGTTTAAGGATCCTTAGAGCAAAATGTGGATACTGTAGAGATCACTAACCAAGGCAAGGCAGCAAACTGGTGACTTAGATATCCACTGCTCTGTCTTCCTTCCTTAAATCACCTCTGTATAACTCACCAAGTTGCACTGGCTTCACTAAACCAAGGCAAACCTCTGCCTGGACACACATGGGTTTAAACACGACTGCCAGGCTAGCTTGCCTCAGCTGACAGAAGATAACAAACCTGTAAGCAGGTTTAAACAGATTTCAGAATATCCATGTGCAGATTTACCTCAGCTGGTTAACAAATCTACCTAGTTTAGGCCATGCAACCTTTTCCCTCAGACCCCAGCACTTGGGTGAGGATTCTGCCAGCAGTCTGCCCACAAAAACCCCATCCTGGCTTTTTCCTCCCCCCCCACACACTCACCCAAGGGCACCTAAGGGAAATATCCTGCTGCTCCTTGTGCTGAGACACGCTGGGATTGCTTCCCAGTCAACTGGGTCAACTGCAAGAGAACCTGCCTATCTTTTCAGGGGAAACAGTAGGAAGAGTATTGCAGGATTATCAGTGCAGAAGCTATTTATCCTGCCTTTTCCCTGCGGAGCGTGCTGGCACTAGCCCAAAGCCAAGCAAAGCCTAGTTTCTAACCTACATTCCCAGCCAGGTAAATTAGTTCAGGCTTAAAGAACCTCCAAACCAGTTCAGCAGTTTTGCTGGGTTTTGGGGGTGGTTTTTTTGTTTGTTTGGTTGGTTTGTTGTTTTAGTTTTCTTTTGTAAATGACAGGAGCCCGGGTAAAGCGCAGGGTGCTGACACATCCTTTATACCCAAGCACTTTAAAGTTTGTCCCACAGCATTTCAAATGGTCAGCTTTACATGGAGATGCTGCTGTAATGGTAAAAACCTGTTCTGCACCACCTTTGACTCACATGTGCCAGGCTAGGTATGCAAAATGTTGAAGCTGTTCACAAGCAAGCCACAATTTTTAAGACTGCAGCTACAGGCAAACATCCTATTCCAGACTGGGTCACTGCAATCTTATTCTGGAGAAATAAAAAAAAAAAATAAAAAGCCAAACCCTCCATATTTAGGCTGCTAATGTGCTGGGAATATTGACTCTCCTCATGGCCACCACCATCCAGCTGCTTCCCCATCCCTGGCAGTGTCTCAGCCCAGGTTGGATGGGGCTTGGAGCACCCTGGGCTGGGGGAGGTGTCCCTGCCCATGCAGGGGGTTGGAACTGGATGAGCTTTAAGGTCCCTTCCAACCCAAACCATTCTGGGATTCCCCATCACAGCTCCACTCTTCCACCTCTTCATGTTTAAGCTGGAAGTATTTTGGAAGTAGGGTCCACTCTGGCTTTTATTTTTGCATCACTCCTAGCCCACTGGAAAACCCAGCCCGTGCGTGGGGTTCTGGGGTGCTGCAGCAATGCAGAGAACATAGAACCACCAATAAAAAATTACTTGTTTGATCTGCTAGCAATTAAAACTCATGAGTAAAAGCCCTGGCCACATGCTACAAGGTATTACACACCATGCTGGCCTCTCAGGAATACCTGGTTAAAATATTTACCTGTTAGTCCAAGCCTTTCCTGCTTTAAATCCCATCTCTAAAGGCAGAACCTAACTTTTAAGACTATGGGGTTTTTTTCTATTTCTCCTCTTTGATCAAAGAGATAAGAACCACACTTCAAAGAAACACAGTCAACCAAGCAAAACAAGAATAACTCGTCATATAAATAGTTTCCTTGTACAAAATATAATGGTTTTTTTTTCAACTGGCAAACTATTTATGCAGGAGACAGGATATTTTTAGTAGTAGCACTCACACCTTCATTTCTGACAAACCCTGCAGAGCCTCATGTAAATTACCCCCCTCTGATTAGCAAGCAACAAGGTGCTGATCTCCAGCAGATCTTTTCCTTCAAAATACTCTTATATCATTAAGTAAGCCTAATAATCCCAGAAGGCTTCAAATACTTCTAACAGCCCACCCCAGAACCGTGCCAGGAGGCCCAAGACAAGTCAAAGGAGGGCACAGGTCCCCCAGCGCAGCCTTTTTACGACGTGAGAATGACAGTGATACTGCTCCCATAAATCTGGAGTGGAAGCCTATGACTAATTGTGTGAATTAGTCATGCCGTTGTGAGCATGTGTCGGGAGCCTTATCAGAGGGGAAAAAAAAAAAATTAAAAAGGCCTTATCAGAGGGGAAAAAAAAAAAAAAAAAAAATTAAAAGGTGGTGGTGGGGAAATAACCAAAAAAAAGCTGAGCATGCCAAAAATCAAAGTGGGCCCATACTGAAGAAGTCAAGGCCTGCCTCCTGCCCAGCCAAAGCCCCCAACTCACTTCTTCTCAAGGCATCCTGTTTGTTTTGGAAGCAAGGATTTGTGCTGCCATATTGTTTGGCAACAGGTTTCAAACACCAGATACCCATCTTGAGCAAATAAGTTGAGATTTAACATTTCATCATGCCCATCGGCTCTGAGCCAGGTGCAGGATTGCCAAAGTTACTACTGTTTATTATCTACCATCAAGAGCTGTTTGTCCCTTTAAGTGGCAACTTGAACTTTAATCGTTTTCACAAAACAAAGAGCTGCAAACCTCCGGATACTACACCACTTACCAAGCTGCTCTGCAAATTTGTGGCTTTCCATCAGTCTTTCCTCGGTTTACAATGTTTCTCTCCTCCCTGCTCCCGGGTACAGCAGCACCACATACTCTGTGTCCCTCCAGATGTATCATTCATTTTTTTACTTCCCCTTGGAAAAGAAAGCTGATGGCCACACCAAAGGTCCAGACCAGGTACATGCTTGCTGAAATATTCTGCAGGATCACAGCCTCTAAACTTCCACGGGACAGAGCATCTCTCAAGAAGTAACCCAAGCATCTTTCTTCCTCCTTTAAATCTAACATCTTCCTACCAGAACTCACCAGGTACCATATACACACACACACACATGCAAATTTCACACACAGATATATAGATGTATATATCCTGCCAGCCCACACAAACCCCACCTTTTTTTTTTTTCAATCTAAACCAGCAACATGAAGAATACAAGCCATGAGACAGGGTGAAGAACACACAAGCACCACCCACATGAGCCCAAATTTCTAATTTTAATATACTTTGCTGTGTCACTCTTTTTTTTTTTCTTCTTTTGGTTTAAGTAGCAAAAATTTGATATCTAACTGTACGCCCATTACGCTTCCAGAGAAAGCAAGCAGCAGCCCTGGATGGTTCTCCACACCTTCCCACCTTTACAAACATGCTCTTTTGGGTGAAAAACAAACAAACAAAAAAAAACCCACACAACAAAAAACCAGGAGACCGTCACCCTACGCACACGACCCAGTTCTCAGCCACCAAAAGGTCAAAACGCACCTAGGAAACCATGGAGCTGTGAGCGTGTGTAGCAACCTGCACGGGAAGGAAACAGCCTTTCCACCAGAGATTTTTTCCACCCCTAAAAATGTCATATTCCAGGGGTTAGAAACGTGGGGCTACCGCTTGCCCCCGCACTGCCAGGTATCGGGGTTATTTGCAACCTGCTCCGTTTCTCTGGAGAATGAGGTGAATTTAGGGCAAGCTCGGGAAGGACATCACCTTCCCCGCCAGCATCCTGCAGAGACAACTCTCCCCCCCAAAAAAAAAACCCCAAAACCTGGAGGCTCCAGCATCCCCCACTATCCGGGGGATACTGGGGTCCCAGTTTCCCCACAAAACCCTCCCGGACAACGATGGTCCCCGAGCTTTCCCCCGGTACCTCAGGGTCACTTCGGGCTCTCCCTGCCTGACCCACCGCAGAACTTGTGTCTGACTGACAACCAGAACCGGCCGGGCCGGGGTCGGAGGGGGGTGGTTCTGGGGGACACAGCGAGGGGACAGACACACTGAAGGGACAGACAGACACCCCGTGTGACAGGCGGACAAAGAGCTGTCACCTAAAAAGCCACAAAGCGAAGCGTTTTCCCTGAGCGGGGCGAGGAGAAGGAGGAGGAGAGGGGGATCCCCGCAGGCCCGGCCGAGGCCCCGCTGTCTCCCCTCAGCCATCTTCCAGCTGGGGAAGGGCTGAGGTGGAGAGGGACGGAGAGGAGAAGTGTGAGGACAAAAAAAAAAAACAACAACAAAAAAAAACACAAACCACCAAAACAAACCAAACCAAAACAAACAAAAAAACCCCCCAAAAAACTGCTTTTTCACTTTTTTTTATCAACTTTAAATTAATAATAAGGGGCGGAGGGGATATAGTGAAGAAAAAAGAGGGTTGGGATTTAACCGGCCGAAGCGGGAGGGGCTTCGCCGCGCAGGGTCCCCCGAGGCGGCCCTTCCCGCTTCGGCCGGTTAAATCCCANTCTCCATCTCCCCTCTTGCAGCTGGAAACCCTTCCCCCTCCAGGCTCCCATCCCTCCAGGCCCTTGTCCCAAGTCCCTCCCCAGCTTTCCTGGAGCCCCTTCAGGCACTGGAAGGTGCTCTAAGGTCTCCCCGTTGCAGCCTTCTCTTCTCCAGGCTGAACACCCCCAACTCTCTCAGCCTGGCTCCAGAGCAGAGCTGCTCCAGCCCTCCCAGCAGCTCCAGGGCCTCCTCTGGACTGGCTCCAACAGCTCCGGGTCCTTCTGCTGATGGGGACCCCAGGGATGGACACAGCTCTTGGGCTCTCCTTGTCCCACTCACCCAGCAGGAGCTGCTATTTCATGCTGGAACAGTGTCTCCCGGTCACCTTTCCTACCAAAGCTTCAAGGAAGACTTAAAAGGCCATCATCTTGCATTAGCATTGTTCTCCAAAGACTGAAATGTGCCTTGGATCTGCCAGGAGCACTCACACGACGTTCAGGAAGCCTTACAGTTTAAGAGGGGTCCCATGCAGACCCCTACCCACCATTTGGTCTCCTCACCAGCATTTTTGGCTATTTCTAATTAAAGCAGCCCCACGTGGAGCAGTCACAATTGCTCTGTCGCCTCTTTGATCACATTCAGGCTGTATCTGGTTACATTATTCATCCTTTCTGTGGAACTCTGAAATCCCCTAACACCTCGTGTGTCACAAAGCAAAGCATCTCAGTGGGTCGAGCAGTTCAAATAAACCAGAGCTTCAGGTGGCTCATTCTCCTCCAGAGGCTCCTGATTCCTCAGGGGGGCTTGAGAATATCTGTATTACAACCAAACAAATTGGCCTGAAAAGGCCCAGTCAGACTCACAGCATCACAAATCCACCCAGTGGGGTCACCCACATCAGCATCTGAGCTCTGGTGTGGTTTGGTTTTTTTTTTTCCTTAGAAAGCTCCACCTTTTGGGGGTCCACCAAGTTACCTCTGAGGTTCTCTGCTTCCCAGAAAAGCCCCTGCAAGCTGTAAGTTCCAAACTGCCTCCTTATCTATGGAGTACCTGTGAGAAGGGAATGGGCAGGATAAACCTGAGTTAACCCTTTGTCAAGCAAAATAGCCCTGGAATATCCATCACAGGCTTCTTGGTTGTTTTCTGTCATTCTGGGAAGTAATAAGACTTTTCTTGGGCTGTTTTGTGTTCATTCCAACCTAGTTAGCTGTAGGTGCATTTGTACTTAAAACGCTGCATGTGCTGTTCACCTAACTACACAAATATTGAATTTTTATTTTTTTTTTTTAAAGAAGGATTTCAAGCCCGTGAAGGAAAAATAAATAAATAAATAAAATAATAAAAAATGAAATAAAATAAAATAAAATAAAATAAAATAATAAAAATAAAAAATAAAAAATTAAAAAATAAAAAATAAAAAAATAAAAATAAAAATAAAAATAAAAAATAAAAAATAAAAATAAAAAATAAAATAAAAAAATAAATAAAAAAATAAAAAAATAAAAAAATTAAAAAAAATAAAAATAAAAATAAAAAATAATAAAAAATAAAAAATAAAAAAAATAAAATAAATAAATAAATAAATAAATAAATAAATAAAAAAGAAAGACCATGACCATAGAGATGACCTGGGATCATGCACCCACAACAAGTCCTCTGCTGCAAAAACTCAGGCTTGTCCACGAGGTAAGGAAGGAATGCTTCTGATTCTCCTTTAATTGCATTCTTGGTAGGGGCTGAGGCACCTTCAGCAGCCGCTGCATGCTGCTGCATGACCCTCGCTTGCAACACATCGAGGTGGAAGTGCTAATAGATTCCTTCTGGTCCTGTTCACTTCGTGTCAGCAGCGAGGGGAGGAAGAAGCTTGTGTCCAAGTCCCTGCATCTCCCCGAGCTGCCAGCTCTCCACTGCCTCTGCAGGCAATGCCCCCTTCGCTTTTATTCAGGCAGAAAATCCTCAGCCTCCAACATCTCCTCCAGAGCTTGGTGTTAAAATCTTTCCCCTCCACGAATTCCTCAGGAGAAAGTAATCCACCAGCTAATCTCGGGGACGTTGTAAGTTTTCAGTGATATTAGCACTGAGGAGTCTAAAACCATTTTTATTACTTTAATCTGCAGGTTCATTTTTAAATGGAATGCAGGTATCAACAATGCCAGTTTTAAGCACATGGCAGAGCTGTCAGGCTTTGACCAGTTAAATGAATGAGACTTCAAAATGTATTATGAAAAAGATTAAATGTCTCACTGAAATAGACGTGAAATAGAAACGAAATCCATCAGCAAAATGAAATTGTTTCAAAACTTCCTAGAATTAAATCCAAAACAAAGGCCCCTCCCCACCAGGTAAGTGATGTCACAGTGGGGGAGGTTTTATCTGAGGACAGCTTCAGTTTGCAGCTGACTTCAGATGACAAATAATTTACTCTTGTAAGATCTTTCTAGCCTGAGCACTTTGTAAAACAAGATAAAATTATTACGGGTCATTTTACATACAGAAAGCAGTGCTTGAAAGGTGTAAGTAGAGGTCAAGCAACAACTAAGAGATGGAATCTCCAGGTCTCCCAGTTGTTCCTTGCCACAAACCCTCAGGGTGATGCTGTCACTTTTAGCCCAGTTTTCTGTACAACTTTCTTGGGCTGAAGGCCATTTTCAGGCTTTATTTTGGTTTATGAAGGAGCCTGTTTTAAGTGTTTCTTTTAAGCTGCAAGTAGCCACAGTACAGTCGTTAATCTAAGAAGGCAAATTTAATAGTGTGGAGTTCTTTAAAGCCTCTTGGCCAAGGTCAGCACTGTAATAAGTAATAAATAATTTCTTTGATGATAGTATTGCCTCGATTTAGTATCAGTATGGTTCTGCAGAGATGAATACAGGCTTGACTCTTTTAGGCTGAGCTCCTTTTTCACTACCAGCTTGCTTATCCCCTAAAAATGTCATAGAAACATTAAGACTGGTCTAAATGGGGGGTTGAACAGGAGCACTGGGTGAAGGAGCACAGGGAGGAGAAGGGTACAAGGGTACAGGAGTGGCATTTGATGATGGCACCTGGACTTGCAGGTCACTGGGGCTGCAGAATGTTCCTGCCTTTGTGGATCCTGTCCAGCTGTGAGCAGCCAGAGGAGGAAAGTCTCAGCAGAAGGTAAAACACCACTACCAGCTCCCATGACAGCTAAAAGCCAGCATGGGGAGGAACTGAGACCTGAGGATGAACATCCCTTGTCCTCCAGCTCATCCTGAGATGGGGCAGAACCTTGGACACAAATACTTTGGCAGCTGAAGGTACAACCTGGACTCTGTTTCTTCTACAAGAAAGCTGGTGAGGGACTTTAGGATCTCAGGAGTGATAGGACTGGGGGGAATGGATTGAAACTAGAGGTAGGTAGACTCAGATTAGACATTAGGAAAAGGTTCTTCCCCAGGAGGGTGGTGAGACACTGGCACAGGTGGCTCAGGGAGGTGGTGGAAGCCCCATCCTTGGAAGTTTTTAAGGCCAGGTTGGATGGGGCTCTGAGCAACCTGATCTAGCAGGAGGTGTCCCTGCCCATGGCAGGGGGGTTGGAACTGGATCATCTTAAAGGTCCCTTCCAACCCAAAATGTTTTATGATTCTGAATCTGCTTGAGGATATGCTCTAAATCACCTTCGTTTTCTTTCTTCCCTTTCAGGTCGGGGGTGCAGGTGCTGCAGTAGTGCCATCATTTTGTGTGGGACAATCTTTTTGCTCCAAAAGGCACAAAGGTTTGAGGTTTGGTGCAGCAGAAGACGCATTTCACTTTCCAGAAAAACCCAAAAAACCAAAAAAAAAAACAAACTCCAGCTCCAAGCCAAGAGCAGGATGCTTTTCACACCCTCATTTCACACCTTCTCCCAACCTGCAACTTTTCCAACTTTGCAAATACCAAATTAATGCCCAATAAGGAGTTGGGGGGGATTGGGGGGCACCTGCCGGGCTGCAGGCACCTGGGGCTGTAGCTGCAGAGCTTGGAGTAGAGTGGTGAGAGGGACAAGCCTGGAAGGAAATCCTTCTCCAGGCTGATTGTTGGAGGCAGCGCCTGCTCCCAGCACCACTGGGGAAGCCTTAATGAAAAGCAGCTCATCAGCACTTACGTAACCTAATGATAATCCGGCTCAGGCCGGGCAATACTTAAAGCCACAGCGTCCCTCTGCTGTGACCTATTTTATGCTGGATGCAAGGGCAAAAGTATGTGGTGTGCAACTTGGCTGCATCTTTCACCCGGGAGTTACTGCCCGGCGGTAGGCAAGCCCCTTCCCCACGTTTTTTTTTCCTCCTTTCTTGGCTGCAAAGCAACGGGTTTGGGGATGTCGGTGGCTTTTTATGGCTTCTGGGCTCCAAGAGGATGCACAGCAGAGAGCAAATTGTCAACAATTAGAAGGAAAACACTTAATGTCCTGCAGGAAACTCAGCGTTGCTTTAATTTCAGCTCCAGAACCTGCAGAGGGTTTTCAGGGGGGGTTGTTTAATGCCATGGTGAACCACACAGAAAGCTTTTGTGTCTTCATTTGGAACTTAAGAGAACAAACAAAAAAATGTGTTTCTGCATTCCAGGGTCATATTTACACTTGATTTAAAGAAATTCATTAAGATGGCACTGGTGTAATCAATTTTTTTTCACCTCTCAATCTGCAGAAGTATCAACAAGAAGATTAAAGGCAGAGATGGTGATTCAGATCCCAGCGTTTAATCTGGCCACAGATGGTGTCAAAAGAGGGAGAGCCTTACAAAATAGCAACAGATTTTTTTTTTTCCCCCTAAACAATCCCTTTTTTTTGTTTAATAAAGATAGAGAACAAGTGGCCAAATTTAAAATAGAGAGGAAATCTCGGTTTCCTACAGTTCCCCTCCTGGAAAGCTCCTGAAGCATTATTAATGGGCTGATTTCTGTTAGTGATTAATTTTGTCTTTGTATTTATGTACTTAATTAAAGATACTGTTAAAGTTATTGTTACTATTATTAATTCCTATCTTCCCTAGGATAAATATTCCAGTCCTTAGAACACTGAACAACTTTAATGATGCAGCTGGTTGCAAAAAGGAGGTTTGTGGTGTGGTGCTAAGGGTAATTCATCCTGCCTGTTCCACGGAGGGATCTTCATTTTGGATGGCACTTGGGCTTACACAGAACCCTTTTTACCACCACGAGGTAAAAATAAAAGGCTTTATAAAAATTTTATTTAAAAAAAAAATATATATATATAATATATATATATAATATATATAAATTTTATAAAAATTTGCTGCTCCACGTGCTACTCCGTGCCAAAGGATTCCCAGAGCAGATCCTGCTGATCTCTTATGGGTTGAAAAAGTTGCTCAACCTGATCCAGAGAAACGTTTAAAACCTGATTTTTAATGCCCAGCATTAGACAGCTTAAGGGCAGAAACAGAGCTCCTGCTTAAAAGACTTACAAAGCTTCATGTTGGTGGGAATATTTTGTGACATTTAGAAGGAAAAATAAGAATTAAAAAACCTGTGGTGGTCGTGTTTGTTGGCTTTTGAAACACCTTCCTGTGGAGCCTGCATCCAGAACACTGCTGCATTGTACTAGCAGTGAAGAAACAGAAAGTGGAACTAAATGTGGATTATTAAAGTAGTGTGGCTGATAATGAACTCTAAAGGGAAATCGTGTAACCTCATTTCCTTATCTCATCTCTGCAAAAGGCTTAGGAAAAAAAAAAAAAAGGAAATACTTTTTTTTTTCAGTTTTAGTCATCTCAAGTATTACTAATCACAGAAGTAAAATACATCTTTAAATGCATTTAAATATGCTTTATAGCCCTTTAAAGTGGATTCATTAAGTCAGATGTGAAGGAGTTGCTTCCAGCTGATGAAAGGGGAAGGATTAAACAGCTTTTTTCAGCCCAGTGAAGGTACCAAGCTCTTGCACAGGTCGGTTGCAGTGGGTCAGATCACTTGGATATCAGCTCCTCTGCCTGATTCTGCAAATTCAACCCTGCTCGTGATGTGCTTGGCTAATTGAGTGATCCTGCACACAGCAGAAAAGAGTATTTTCTCCCTCTCTCCTGACAGTATTTTCCTGTCGTTGGCTTTTAGGTGGCCTGTGTGAAGCAGAATTGATGGTTTCAGTCTGTTGGTAAGTAGAGTGATAACTCCCACCAGAGCTGGTGGAACTTGTCCTTTTTTGGCAATCACACCAGAGAGACCAAATGCTGAATAGGGAATAAGGCAGAGCTATTCTCTGACTCTACAGAGATGATCCCACTGAGAACCCCTCTATTTACTCATCTGCACTTAAAGACTGTCAGTTTTATTCAGATATCTACTCAGCCTGTGAAATACTTTCCCTTAACCTACTTTTAATGCCTTTGAAGTATCATCTGCTTCACTAGTTTGAAGAGCACTAAAGCCCTCGTGCAGCCAATAGGCACTTAAGTGCTTACTTTTAAACCCACGAGTAGTTCCATGAGACACACAAGCCCTGGCACTGTTAGACAGGTCTGGCACTCCATCCACTTTACTCCATTGTTTCCAACAGCCCCACACCAGATTCCTGCTCCTACACCTCACTTCCATCCTCCCACCCCCAGCCCTCAAAGCCTGATGGCATTACAGAATCATTTGGGTTGGAAAAGACCTTGGAGATCATCAAATCCAACCTTTAATCCAGCAGTGCCAGGGCCCCCCCTGCCCCCTGTCCCTCAGCACCACATCTCCAGGCTCTGAAACCCCTCCAGGCATGATGGGGACTCCAGCCCTGCCCTGGGCAGCCTGGGCCAGGGCCCTGACAACCCTTTCCAGGCATTGAGAAATTGTTCCCCAGCTCCAACCTCAACCTCCCCTGGCACAACTTGAGGCCCTTCCTCTTGTCCCATCCCTTGTTCCTGGGGAGCAGAGCCCAACCCCCCCTGGCTCCAACCTCCTCTCAGGGGGTTGCAGAGAGCCAGAAGGTCTCCCCTCAGCCTCCTCTGCTCCAGGATCAACACCCACAGCTCCCTCAGATGCTCCTCACAACTTCTCCAGACCCTTCTCCATCTTCCCCATCCCCTTCCCCAGCTCTATTCCCTTCTCTGGACACTCTCCAGCCCCTCAATCTCCTTCTGCTCCTGAGGGGTCCTGGGTGATGGGGATTTTGGAGCCCTGGGAGGTGCACAGTGAATTTTGCACAGGAGAAGTGGCACAATCTGGGCTAATGTGTCCCATTCTGTACCTGAGATGCTTCCAAAGGGACCTCCAGCTTGGAGCCACTTGGTCACCCCTTCCATCCCATTTTATTTCCTGGCAGAGCCCAGCACTGACTGACTCTGGGATCAGTCCCCACCCGTGTCCCGGTGGGGAGCCCGACCCCCCCCTGGCTCCAGCCTCCTCTCAGGGGGTTGAAGCTACCACAGCAACTTCCCCAATAATTTGGGATCTTGAATCCCACCAGGTAACACCAGTGTCCCACCACACACCAGTCACTCACTCTCTGTCCCATCTGTCCCTGTCATCAGAATTTTAACCCCAAATTTTTCCCATTCCCTGACCTTCAGGAGTGGCACTGGAGCAGAAGATGGAAGAAAAGTGGGTGGGATTTTCTGCAAAAAACTTTGTTGGCTTTCCCTATGAGGGTCATGGGTATCTTGTTATCCTCAGAAACACCTCAGCCTGCTTGGGCTCTGATAAGCTCCAGGCCTCCACCAGATCCTCTGCAGTTAATTAGGTCCTTGCTTGTACCAGAGACCCCTGCAGAGGCAGATGCGTTAACCTGGATAACAGATGCACCAGAAGTGATTAAAAATGCAAGAAAAACCAGGGGAAGCAGTCAAGGAGAGAGGAAAGAGGTAAAGGTGGTACAGTATGCTGGATAACTGGAAGCAGTGTTTGTAATTACAGGGGGGGAGTTCTTTGTTATTGCAAATCAGCACAAAGGGAAGATGGGGACCCTCATCACAACCTGAAATTTCTAGACTGTGAACAAAATTGTCTCTGTTTTGTCCTCCACAGGTAATGCAGAACAACAAAGGTTCACTGGATATTGGATGTTGCTTTCCTCTGCTTTGGTTGCTTTTCTTTCACCATTTCTGTATATTTAATGACTTTCCTGGTTGGTCAGCTGCTATAGTTGAAGTCAGAAGCAAGAAAGGAACTGGAGCAGAGGAAGGGCAGGGACAATAGACTCAATTTGAAGCAAATCCAGCCTAAAACATCAGCAACTCTGTTGGTGCAGGTGCCTCCTTCTATTGATAATTGTAGCCCCTGCTTTGAAGATGAGAGAAAATGGTTGCAATCCATCCCTAATATTGTTAACTCTTCAGGAGGCTGCAGTGTCTGAGTTTGTAGAAAGTACAGTGTGGTGATTAAACGTGGTGATAACCAGACTTGGAGAGGTTCTCCTTATTCCAACTGGTTGAAAATTAGTGTAGATGAGAGGAATTATAAAGGAATTTGGGCACCTAAGTGACCCGAGACACATGAATGGAGAATGCCCCATCCTAAGATCAAACTTTAAAAAAAAAAATCCCAGGGAAAAAAAAACAAACAAACAGAATTAAGGCATGTTTAGAACATGGCTTTCTCCTTTTGAAATCAGGGATCCTTCCTGAGAAAAAGAAACCCACAGGTTTAGCAACACCAGACTTCCCCACAGTGGCACCAGGGCAGCTGTTGCATCACAACAAAAAGATTTTCAGCTTTCTCAAAGGCAAAGTCCAGCAAAAAATTGGACTCCTGAGTAAAGAAAATATTTACAGCATGGACTCACGGCTGGCTTGGGTGTCATGGTATGGGCTAAGGGACATTGGTTTATGGGCTTAAAGTTCTTAACTCCTTTGCTCTAGAAAGTCAAAGAGCTGTTTAAAGTAGGAGGTACCACCCAGCATGTTCAGTGCCAGTGAATGTCAGGTGAAAATTTAGTGAAGTCATAATGGGTTCATGAAATATGGACCAAAAGAAAAAAAAAAAAAACAATTTTAACAATAAAAAGGATTAAAACTGCAGAATCTTGTTAGCATTTCTACAGCTAAGGCAGTTGGACTAGATGGTCATTGTAGGTCCCTTTCAACTAAAATATCCTATTCTATTCTTATTCTTATTTTATTCTATATTAAATATTATACTAAAATGCAACAGTTTGCTGTTGAGTCTACAGCTAGCATAGCAGGCTTGCTCACTGACAGCCTCTTACCACAAAAATTCCTATCATCTTTAACATACATTATCTAAAAACTGATGTCCAGGTTGATTTAAGTCCCAATCCTGGAAACAAAATGAGACCACATTATTAAGAGATGTGAGCTAAGATTTTATGCCTACCAAAAAGCAAAACAAAACAAAATTACTGCCAGAAAATATATGTCTGGGTGTACATAAATTATTACCCCAAGTGATTTACCAGTCCCTGTGCCTAGTAAATTTTAAAGCTCAGTAGTCTGGTAACAGTGTACTGACAGATTTAGAAGTGAAAATGGAATTAAATAGGTCCTACTAAATACAGTCTGAGAGATTTTGTGCTCCTGCTGAGGGAATAACTACTCGTGTGGGGCACCAAGTAGCAGTTGGTGATTCTCAGGTACGTGGTACACGAGGTGGGAGCTCTGCTGCTGCTGCTTCTCTGCATCCCCTTTGCTAGGGTCACATCAAACAGCTAAACCCCTCCTGAGTGAAATGTCTGCAGATAAAGGGGTAAAACACATGCAGCATTCACCCTCTAGTAGAGTCAAGCTCATCTGCTCTGGGATCCCTTGAGTAAACTCCCTACTGAGTCACACCAGAGTGCAGAGCTAAAGCAGGGCACCAAGAAACTTTTCGGTGAAGTCATTCTGAGAGTTGGTCACCCACAGCCAGAGCTGTGCTGCAGTTAGCTGAGCATCCTGGAACTGGCTTATGTGGGCTTAAATGTCAGCTTTTGTTCTCCTCTTCTCATAACCCCAGTGTTGGTTTCCTCTCCCCTACTATTTCATCCTGGGAGGAGGAGCAGTGAGCGGCTCTGCCTGAAGCCCTCAAGTTCTCCAGTGCCTGGTTTGAGCCAGGCTCAGGCACACACACAGCTGGGGATTTCCACAAAGATGCTATAAACCTCAGTTCCTCCACATAGTATCCTCTGAGTAAGCAAAGAATTTCCTTGTTTTGCTACCAAACTGCTTGCTGAGCAGAGCCCTTTGTCGATCTGTCTGCACTGAGGTGCTTGTCCTTTTCCTGACAGCTGGAGTTCAGAGCAGTTTTTTTTTTCCCAGTGCATGTTCCATTGCAGTTCTCACTCACGTTACCTCCCAACCTGTTGCTGCTGCTTTGATTTGCATCCATCCGTTTGAAAAACACCCCCTGTTTTCTCAAGACACCTCCAATCCAAGCCTCCCCTTCACTGCCCCTCTCCCAATCCTGCTTTTAACAAATGCATTAATAACTAACCCCACTGCAGACTCTTAAACAGCAGCAATGTGAGCCTGGCAGTTGAGATGAAACCCAAGCATTGGGTTTTACTTTTTCTTTCCAGTCTCTGAGGCTCTTTTCACGACCAGGACCTCCCCAGCCTCAGGAGAGCCACTGCTGTGCTGAGATGCAAGTGGGCAGAGGAGCTGCAAGGAGACCAAGAGGAAGGGGAAGACAAGGAGAGGACAGCTGAGGAGGAGGAAAGAAGAGACTTTAGGGGTGCAGAGAGAAGCCACACGATGTCTGTGCAGACAGGGAACTCGTGCTATGGAGAGGAAGATGGAGAAATAAAGCCAGATTGGAAGAACAGTGGGAATAATTTAGTCTGGAGAAAAGGAGGCTGAGGAGAGACCTTCTTGCTCTTTACAGCCACCTGAAAGGAGATGGTAGTGAAGAGGGTGTTGAGCTCTTTTCCCAAGTGACAGGATGAGAGAAAAGAGCCACCAGTTGTGCCAGGGGGGGTTTAGATTGGATCCTAGGAACAGATTCTTTACTGAGAGTGGTTGAGCATTGGAACAGGATGCCCAGGGCAGAGGTGGAGTCACCATCTCTGGAGGTGTTTGTAAATCACGTAGAGGTGGCACTTTGGGACATGTTTCAGTGGGCATGGTGGTCTTGGGTTGACGGTGGGATGATCTTACAGGTCTCTTCCAGCCTTAATGATTCTATAATTCTAATAAGGAGAAGTGAAAGGGAGAGTAATCTGGGTTAGTTGTGTATGGCTGAGATTTCCCATCTCATTTTGGCACCCACTGGCACCCAAGCTGATGGTGATGGAGATGAGCAAGTTGCCTCATCAACACCAAGAGCCCCTGGGCAAGCTGCCTGCTTGGGATCAGCCTCAGCTCTTCCTGTGGCTTCAAGGGAATCCTACAGAATCTTAGAATAGTTTAGGGTGGAAAAGACCTTGGAGATCATCAAATCCAACCTTTAATCCAGCAGTGTCAGGGCCCCCCCTGCCCCCTGTCCCTCAGCACCACATCTCCAGGCTCTGAAACCCCTCCAGGCATGATGGGGACTCCAGCCCTGCCCTGGGCAGCCTGGGCCAGGCCCTGACAACCCTTTCCAGGCATTGAGAAATTGTTCCCCAGCTCCAACCTCAACCTCCCCTGGCACAACTTGAAGCTGGATCCCCTCGATTTCTCACCCCACCACCTTTGGTATCTTCAGAGCAGAGGACACAAATCCCTGCCTCAGTTCCCCNTGGCACTTTGGGACATGTTTCAGTGGGCATGGTGGTCTTGGGTTGATGGTGGGATGATCTTAGAGGTCTCTTCCAGCCTTAAGAGAAGTGAAAGGGAGAGTAATCTGGGTTAGTTGTGTATGGCTGAGATTTCCCATCTCATTTTGGCACTCACTGGCGCCCAAGCTGATGGTGATGGTGATGAGCAAGTTGCCTCATCAACACCAAGAGCCCCTGGGCAAGCTGCCTGCTTGGGATCAGCCTCAGCGCTTCCTGTGGCTTCAGGGGAATCCTACAGAATCTTAGAATGATTTAGGGTGGAAAAGACCTTGGAGATCATCAAATCCAACCTTTAATCCAGCAGTGCCAGGGCCCCCCCTGCCCCCTGTCCCTCAGCACCACATCTCCAGGCTCTGAAACCCCTCCTCCCCTTTTTCTGGCAGGGATGGAGGTGTTTCTTCTTGGGGTGAGGCTTCTTCTTGGGGCTGAAGGGGTTGTGGTACCCGGGGTGGTTTCAGCACCCGGGCGTACACCGGGTCGGGGCTCCCCAGGCTGCCCGGCTCCTCCGGGGAGGTGACCTCCAGCTGGGAGATGTTTGGTTCATCCCTGGGGGACAAGGATGGGGAATCCCCAGGGCCACTTCCCTCCTCCCAAGGCTTTCTCAACATCCCAGGTTTGTAACGGATGCTCTCGTAGATCCGTCCCTCAGCCTCTGGCACGGGAGCCACCCCGGCTGTGCCGCCATCCCCGGGCAGAACCGGCAGCTGCCGGTGCCACAGGGACTCGGGGGTCCTCTGGGTTGGTCCAGAGAGCAGGTGGGAAGGGGGGGGCTGCAGCTGGGGGTCTCCCTCGTGGGGTTTATTGGGGTCCTCTGGCATGGGGGGTCCATCCCCGGGCTGCTGGAGCTCAGCAGGAGAAGGGGAGCCTGGAGGGAGGGAGAAGGGGGGGGTGCTGAGCTGGTGGCCCCAGAACCACCACCTTGGGGGATGTCTCCATCTAACAGGGGGATAAAAGTAACACTGAGGGGTTCAGTGGGGCCTGCTCCCCTCGTGTCCCCACTCTCAGCTTCTAGCAAGAAAAATCGTAGACTTGTAGAAGCATCAAGGTTGGGAAAGACCTCGTTAAGGTTGGGAAAAATCATCAAATCCAACCATAAACCCAACACCAACAGCCAACGACCCCCTGTCCCTCAGCACCACATCCCCAGGCTCTGAAACCCCTCCAGGCATGATGGGGACTCCAGCCCTGCCCTGGGCAGCCTGGGCCAGGCCCTGACAACCCTTTCCAGGCATTGAGAAATTGTTCCCCAGCTCCAACCTCAACCTCCCCTGGCACAACTTGAAGCTGGATCCCCTCGATTTCTCACCCCACCACCTTTGGTATCTTCAGAGCAGAGGACACAGATCCCTGCCTCAGTTCCCCTAAGTCACAGCTCAGCCTACACAAATGGTGGCAATGGAATTTCAATTCCATAGGGATGTTGTTGTAAGGATGGGTCTGGAAATGATTGGGAGGTTTGGGCACTGTGGGTAGAGATGTGAAGGAAGACAGAAGTGAAAGAGAGTGGGGAAAAGAAACAGAAATGAGAAGGATGAAAGGTCAGTTGGAAAAGAAGTGCATCTCATGGAGAGCATTTTAAAGAAGCAGAGGGATGAAAAGCAGTCTGAAGAACACACATTAAATGAGGAAAACTGCAAGAACAAAAACATGGAGAACAGGAACAGGAAGAGAAAAAGAAGGAAAGCCCAACGGGACCATAAAGTGATTCTTTGTTTTCATGGAGACTTCCAATTTCTTTTATTAAATTTTAATTTATTTTTTTAATGCAACTTCTATGAGTGGTTTTCTCTCTGCCCTTGCAAGCACATCAGGCAGCAGTACCAGTAGCATGAACTGGGAGGAGGTGAGATGCTCTTGAAAGGGGCAGATCCTCCTCTTTCTCTTTCTGAAAAGCTGGCAGGGGTTAACCCCAACCCTGGGAAGCTCTGCCAAAGGGCCATGGTGCTGGAGTTGTTGAGTGACTTCTTAGAAAGCAGAACCATGCTCTGTGGAGGCTCTTTTTGCAGAGTTCAACTTGCTGAAAAGACAGAAAATAGTGCAAGAAAAGGCTTGATGCAATCCCACTCCCAACATGAGTCCTCCTCGTGGGAAAGTGCACATTTAGATTGCATGGGCTACAAAGTAGAAATTAATTAAAAATTAATTATGGTTGGACTGGATAGTCTTAAAGGTCTTTCCCAACCTAAAGGATTCTAGCAATGGGCTATGAAACAGCAAATAAAATACAGGATGTAAACCCAGCACTGCACAGTTGGAAATGTTCACAGAGCAACAATTTCTTTGCCCCAAACTTCAGGGCAACTGTCAAAACCACCTCGAAAAACTTGGTTTGGGGCAACTGATTGGGAAATTCTGATGCTAGAGAGTTATGCCAAAGGATATTTACCTAAATTAAGAGTAGAGGGTTTTCAGGACTTGGCCATACCCATATAACTGTGCTTGTATGGCAGTGTCTCAGCCCAGGCTGGATGGGGCTGGGAGCACCCTGGGCTGGGGGAGGTGTCCCTGCCCATGGCAGAGGTGGCACTGGATGGGCTTTAATGTCCCTTCCATCCCAAACCATCCTATGATTCTATGTTGAGAGGGAGGGGAAGAGATTTTTTTCATGGTTTGCTCAGCAAAGGAGGGCAGAGGTTGTCCTGGGAGGAGACTTGTGGTGGTTCCTTGCTGTGAAAAGCTGAGGAATCAGCTCAGGGAAGTCTGGAGAGTTTTGTGTGGGATGGACAGAGCTCAGGATGGAAACTGGACAGGGCTACACTGCAGACATCACCTGTAGGTCTGAGAAAGTCCCTGCACTTGCTTGTCCCTTCCTCCTGCCTGGCAGAACTGAGGACAACCATGCTTACCAGAGTCCCAGATTATAACATTTAATTTCTATTTGTTTAGTGCTTTGACAACATATTGTTCCACAGCTCAGGGAAGAATCTTTTCTCTCTGTCAGGATTTCTCCCCAGTACGTGTCAAGTTCTTTTTCTGTTGTTGATTTCTTTCTTTTTTTTCCTTTTTTTTTCCCCCCTCTTTTTTTTAAACTCTCTCTCCCCGTTCCCTTCGAGGTTTGATTTCTCTTCTTTGTTCTTGATCTCCTACATCAGAGAACTGCTGCTGCTACAGCACTCTCCCTGCCCAGGCAGATGACAAATTAATCTAACATTTCACGTCAGAGCAATACTTCTTATTTCTTCTCTCCCTTTTGTTCTCCTGCTCTCAGAGCTGCTCAGATGGTGTGGCTGGCCTCCCCGGGGGAGCTCTGCTTTCCTCCCAGAGAGACCCCAGCAAGTCCAAGGACAGTGAAAAATGGAATATTATTTTCTTGCTGGCTTAGTGATTTTCATTTAGGATTCAGCAAATGCAGAGCCATCTGCTCTGTATGAAATATCCAATAATAGTTCTCCAGTTGCTGAATTGGGAGTGGAAACAAGCCAGCAAAGGGAGGCAGAGAGCCTGGGTTGCCTCAAACCTCCTCTGGAAACGTGCACAAGGCAAATTGCATCCGTGTCCTGGTCACCTGGGTGGGGTGGGATATCCAAAAATACAGGTGGCTTGAAGACTGGAGGTCAGAGGAAGAGAACATTCAATTTCCCCCCTCTTGGTGATCCCAAATATTGCTTTGCTTTGTTTAGGGGTGACACCGTGCCTCTCAAAACAGAAAATAACCTTTTTTCTTCTTTCATGTGGAAGGTCTGGTTCTCTCCCAGCAAAGCCAGGAGGACTTTGTCAAATATGAAAAAAAACCAAAACAAAACCACATTGGGAACAGGTTCAGGAGCTAAAATATTATCCCTAAGACCCAAGTCAAGAGATGGTAAGTGAAAAGAGAGACAGAAATCTTGGCGGCAGGCAGCTTAGTGTTTAAAACCTACTTTCAGCTTTTCTTGCCCAAATCCTCTTTGTTTCCCTGCAGACACACAGCATTTGGGGGGCTCCTTCCAACACAGCCCTCTGCTTTCTGCTGCTTTCACAAAAGCTTTCCTGCCTTTGCTGAAATTCCTTAATCTTCCCTTCTTCCCTGAAGTTAATACTGTGTTATCTGCCACGTTAGAGGGAAGGGCTTGGGTTCAGAGCTGTCGGGCTGCACAGAGAATCACAGAATCACGGAGTGCTTTGGGTTGGAAGAGACCTTCAAGATCATCAAGATCCAACCCCTCTATGGGCAGGGACACCTCCCAGCAGCCCAGGCTGCACAGGGCTTCACCCAACCTGGGGCCTTCAACACCTCCAGGGAGGGGGCATCATCAACCTCCCTGGGCAACCTATTCCAGTGTCTTACTGCCCTCATGGGGAAGATTTTTTTTCCTAATATCTAATCTGAATTTCCCCTCTTTCAGTGTCAAACCATTGGCCCTTGTTCTGTCACCACCCTCTCTGGGGACAGCCAGGCTCTTGCTCCAGAGGGTGACCTCCTGGTGGAAATCCCAGGCTGTACCCATCCCCCTGCCCCCCCAGACAGGCTTTTTAATGCTCTCGGGAGCAGATCACCAGCATCCAGCAAGGCAAGGCCTGGGCAAGGTGTGGGAGATGTCTGAGAGGGAAGGGAGAGGAGTGGAGGGGAGGGAGGGGGCAGCTGAGTGGCAGCTGGTGACCCGTGGCACGGCTCTGGGTGCCCTCCATCTCCCTGGAATAAACGCCCTGAAACCAGAGAACCCCCAGACCATGGGCTCCTTCATCCCTGTTGCCAACGAGCTGAAAAGGAAGGACAAGTACATGAATGTCCTCTTCTCCTGCCACGTCCGCAAGGTGAACCCCTTCAACAAGGTGGAGGACAGAGCAACCTTCATCACTGATCAACACCTTGACAAGAGGGACCCTAGGAAGCAGTACAAGGTGATGAAGACCATCCCTCTCTATAATTTGGTAGGATTGAGTGTCTCCAATGGAAAGGACCAGCTCGTGGTCTTCCACACCAAAGACAACAAGGATCTGATTGTCTGTCTCCTCAGTAAAGAGCCCTCTAAGGACAGCAGAACTGGGGAGCTGGTGGGAGTCCTGGCAAACCACTTCAAGAGGAACTGGGAGATAATTATGTAATTATGTGCACAATTCAGAAAGAATCAATCCAAGTTTTGCCAAAGCCACTGGTTTGGGCCATCAGTGCTGCTGGGCCAGACCTGACCTGGAGTGAGGACTTCAGCATTATCCAGCCACACCAATAGAGTTAAACTGATGCAAAGCTCTTCTTAGTGTGGAATTGATGTAACTCATGTGCTGGGCTGCACCCCCAGAGTGTGAGCAGCAGGGCCAGGGAGGGGATTGTCCCCCCCTGCTCTGCTCTGGGGAGACCCCCCTGGGGTAAAGCTGTGTCCATCCCTGGGGTCCTGTCAGGGTTTAACACTGGCCCCGGCAATTAAACCCAATAACAGATTTTTTCTATCAGTCCCCCTCTCCTCCCTGATAAGGAAAGGAGAGAGAATAAGGGAAAGAGACTGATGGGTTGGAAACTAAACTACACAACTTTAATGAAACAGGAATGATAAATAGGAAAAATTATTAAATATATACAAATATACAAATATACAGGAAAAGATTGATCCCAGGTTCCTCCCCCCTCTCCCCCAATAACTCTCAGGTCACCCCCGAGGCTGCAGGGCAGCCCTGGGAAAGTCCAGGCTGGAATCCTGGGGTCAGGAGCAGTTGGGAGCTGGAGGCAGGAACACACAGATTCAGGCTGGGATGGATCAGGAGCACAGGCAGAGGAAGGGATGGAATCCTCCCAGGATGCTGAAGCAAACAGGGAACAGGTGAAGGAAGGGCAGGAAGAACAGGAAGGGAGCAGAAAAGGATGTTTGACCCTTGTGATCCCTCAGATTTATATTGAGTATGAGGTGTATGGGATGGAGTACTCTGTTTGGTCACTTCTGGCATCTGTCTTGTCTTGGGCCTCCCCAAAGGAGGGTTCAGGTGGGACCTCTTTACTCCTTCTGCAGGGTAAAATGTTCCTCAGAGCTGAGCAGTGTCCTTGGCTCTGCACACCAGTCTCTGGCAGTAACTATAAACATCCAGTGGGATCACTCCCAGGAGCAGACACTGACTGAGAAACTTGCTCTTCATTTCAGCAAGTGCAGCTACTTACAAGAAACTGAGCTGAAAGCAAAAGTACAAACCAGAAAATCACCTTTATCCTGGCTCAAACCAGGACAGGTCCCCATCAGCAGAAGGACCCGGAGCTGTTGGAGCCAGGATAAAGGTGATTNTCTGCATTTTTTTTCCTGACTCCCTATTTTTGGTGCTTTTACCTCTCAGTGTCTCCCCTCCCATCCCAGATCTGGTTGTGAGACATGTTCATTTGTCCTCCTGAACCCCGTGGGTGCCTGTGGGCACTCTCTGACCAAGAAGGTGATGTTTTGGAGAAGAGAAGGCTGCAACGGGGAGACCTTAGAGCACCTTCCAGTGCCTGAAGGGGCTCCAGGAAAGCTGGGGAGGGACTGGGGACAAGGGCCTGGAGGGATGGGAGCCTGGAGGGGGAAGGGTTTCCAGCTGCAAGAGGGGAGATGGAGAGGAGATCTTGGGCAGGGAGGGAGAAATAGTTTGGGGTGAGGGTGCTGAGCCCCTGGTTGCCCAGGTTGCCCAAGGAAGCTGTGGCTGCCCCATCCCTGGCAGTGTCTCAGCCCAGGTTGGATGGGGCTTGGAGCACCCTGGGCTGGGGGAGGTGTCCCTGACCATGGCAGGGGGTTGGAACTGGATGAACTTTAAGGTCCCTCCCAACCCAAACCAGTCTGGGATTGTATGAAAACATCCCTTACGAGAGACTGAGGTGTGTATGGGGAAAAGGGGCTGAAGGGAGACTTTATCCCTCTTTACAAATACATGAAAGGAGTTTGTAGTGAGAATGGGGTTGGTCTCTTCTCCCTGGTGACAGATGACAGGACAGATGACAGATGACAGGACAAGGGGAAATGGCTTCAAGTTGAGTCAGGGGAGATTTAGGTTAGATATGAGGAGGAACTGCTTTACAGAAAGGGTTGTTAAGCACTGGAACAGCTTCCCCAGGGAGGTGATTGAATCTCCATCCCTGAATGTGTTTAAAAATTGCCTGGACGTGGTGTTTGGGGACATGGTTTAGTGGTGGTTCATCAGAAATAGAGCAATAGGATTAGGACAAAGTTGGACTTAATGATCTTGAAGGTCTTTCCCAGCCTGAGCAGTTCTGTGATTCTAAGTGATGGACACTGAGAGGAGAAGGGGTAATGGGTGCAAGTTGGAGCACAGGAGGTTCCATGTAAAGGTAAGAAAAAGCTTTTTCACTGTGAGGGTGACAAAACACCGGCCCAGGCTGCCCAGAGAGGTGCTGGAGTCTCCTTCTCTGGAGCCTTTCCAAACCCCCCTGGATGTGTTCTGTGTGTCCTGCCCTGGGGGATCCTGCTGGGACTGGATCAGCTCCCAAGGTCCCTTCCACCCCCTGACATCCTGTGATTTCACTGGGGAGCCAATGTCAAGTGTCAATATCGATGAATTTCTCCCCCAGAATACAGCCCCTTCGAGCCATAAATTTACCAGGAGAATTAAAGCTGAAAAGGCCCCACTCCCTCTATTAATTCCTTCCCCGCGCTGTTCCCGTTCCTCTTTTCTTCTGCCTCATTTTCAATCCCTCGCCAACAGATCCTTGGCAGCTCTCAAAAAAGCAATTATCATCTTTAGTGAAAAGTTTTTTGCACGATTTTTTTTTATTATTTTATTCAGGTTTTTTTTCTTCTTCTTCTTTTTCTCCCTCATTCTGGAACTGACTCCTCTCCATCGTGTCATTCTGTCACTCCCAAACTTCTTCTCCGGCTGCGTGGTGCCTCCTGCTCCGGCTTTTCTCTGCCACGTGCCCTCCCTTGGCATCTCTGGAGTTCTTCCAGGAGCTTTTCTCTCTTTTTGCTAGAGAAGATCCTCAGCCCCACGCAGCCCCCCTCCATCCCCAGATGCTTTTTTTTTGTTTTTTCTTTTTTTTGATTGACCAGGTACTTGGGAGCAATCCAAAGCATCGCTCGGGGCAAAATTAAAAATTAAGGAAAAAAATTAAAATAGGGACATTTATATGATGAAGGGCAGGAGCTGCACCTCCTGGAGAGGGGGGGGTGGCTGATAGACCAGGAGGCTGTGCTGCTCTCCAAGGAGATCTGGGCAAAGATGGACCTCCTGGAGTTCAGTAAGGACAAGTGGAGAGTCCTGCACCTGGGGAGGAATAACCCCAACCTCCAGGACAGGGGAGGGGATGTCCTGCTGGAAAGCAGCTCCATGGAGAAAAACCTTGGAGCCCCAGTGGACAGGGAATTCTCCATGGGTCAACAGTGTGGCCAAGAGGGCCAGTGGGATCCTGGGGGGCATCAGGAAAAGTGTGTCCAGCAGATCTGGGGAGGTTCTCCTGCCCCTCTGCTCTGCCCTGGGGAGACCACACCTGGAATCCTGGATCCAGTTTGGGGCTCCCCAGTTGAGGAGAGACTGGGATCTACTGGAGAGAGGCCAAGGGAGAGCCCTGAGGGTGCTGAAGGGACTTGAGCATCTCTGCTGGGAAGGAAGAGTGAGAGCCCTGGGGCTGTTCAGCCTGGAGAAGAGAAGGCTGAGAGGGGATCTGATCAATGTCTCTGAATATCTGAGGGGTGGGTGTCAGGAGGAAGGGGCCAATCTCTTTTTGGGGATGCCCAGGAACAGGACAAGGAATAATGGGTTGGAGCTGGAAGAGAGGAAGTTCCAGCTCTGAAGATGAGGAGAAACTTCTTGAATGTGAGGGTGAGGGAGCCCTGGCCCAGGCTGCCCAGAGAGGTGCTGGAGTCTCCTTCTCTGGAGCCTTTCCAAACCCCCCTGGATGTGTTCTGTGTGTCCTGCCCTGGGGGATCCTGCTGGGGCAGGGGGGTTGGACTGGATGATTTTTACCAGTCCCTTCCAACCCCTGACATTCTATCATTCTGTGACATTTCTCCATTGAGGTCTTGGGTACCCATTTTGCAGCCAAAAGCAAAAAATCCCCTTCTCTTTCCTAATTCTTGGTCTCAGAAAGACCTGAAATAGAATCACAGAATCACAGAATGTCAGGTTGCAAGAGACCCCAATGGTCATCTGGTCCAACCCTTCAAGGTAGGGATGTAACCCTTCAGAACAGGGACATGAGGCTGAAACAAGTGACAATTTTCAGGCTCCTGATGTTCTCCAGTCCTCTGTGTTGGGCAGCAGGGATGGGATCCCAGGCCTCAGGAGGATGGATGTTCCCATTTCAGCCCTAAGCTTCTCATCCTTCTCCAGAACCTTCTCTGGTCTCTCTTCTTCCCCCCTTCCCCTCCCTCCAGCTTGGTCGGGAGGGCTCTGAGCTGATGTGGGACATGGATGGGGTGGGGGGAGCCACCACAACCCCACTCTTCCACTCCATTTCCTTTTGGGAAGAAAGATTCCCTTCATCCCACTGCCTGGGCCTTCCCAGACATCACCACATAGTTTCCACTTGAGATCAAGACCACAGCCCCCCCCTCACCCCCCGGGGGGCTTTGAAGAACATCGATGGCATCCGATGGACCACGGGGGCTTCACGGGCATCACTTGGGGGATAACACGAAGCTCCCCCTGCCCCATGGTTGCATCCTCCCCTCCCTCCTCCTCCTCCTCGCTGTCATTTCTTCTCCTCCAGCCCATCTTCTGCAGGCAGAGCTCTGCCAGCACTTCATTTCATTATATCCAACCATGTGAAAAGGCTCCTGGCGAGGACCCAGACCGCTCTGAACTTGTTGTGTTATTGTTATTTTGTTCTTTTCCTCCTTTTTTTTTAAAAAAAAAAGTTTTAATTGGTTTTAACAATTCTGCATTGTTTGAGCTGTTGGGCTCACTAGGAGGCTGGAGTTTTGGGCATTCATTTGCTCTTCTCTTGTCAAATCTGCCTTCAGAGCTGTTGTTTGGCTCTCGTGCTCATCCTCTTCCATCTCCAACCATTCTTCTTCCCTTGAAGTCCTTTTCCTGCCAGTTCCAGCTTGGTTTAACCATGCTGCTTATTCAATCTCTTCACTTTGGCTTCCAAAACACAAGAGAAAAATACCCAAATGTGCCCCTTAATGCCACTGGACTCATTTTGTGAGGGGTCCCAAACACTCTGAACCTTCAGGAGGTGGCATCAGGGTCGGCTTTGTGCATAATCCTACAAACTCATCAGCCACAAACTTACACATAAACTGCTGTGAATCCAGAGACAGGAGCTCAGCAGCTCATGGAAAAAGGTCCCCCCAGGAAAGAGGAGATCTGTAATGCTGGAGGTGAGAGCTGGGATTTTATTGCCCCCTGATAAAACACCTCACCACCCAAAGAAAAGTTTCACATCCTCATTCCAATAAACACAGGGAATGATGGAAAAGAGGCTGCATTCCTGGCTGGGTGCTGGAGACTGAGACCCCCTGGGGTAAAGCTGTGTCCATCCCTGGGGTCCCCATCAGCAGAAGGACCCGGAGCTGTTGGAGCCAGTCCAGAGGAGGCCCTGGAGCTGCTGGGAGGGCTGGAGCAGCTCTGCTCTGGAGCCAGGCTGAGAGAGTTGGGGGTGTTCATCCTGGAGAAGAGAAGGCTGCAACGGGGAGAAGTTGTTTGGGGTGAGGGTGCTGAGCCCCTGGTTGCCCAGGTTGCCCAAGGAAGCTGTGGCTGCCCCATCCCTGGCAGTGTCTCAGCCCAGGTTGGATGGGGCTTGGAGCACCCTGGGCTGGGGGAGGTGTCCCTGCCCATGGCAGGATGCTCTTTAGGGTCCTTTCCAACCCAAGCCATGAGATGAACCTGTAAGCCCAGCTCTGAACCGTGGCCCCAGGCAGCAGCAGTGAAGGGAAATGAGGGCTGCAGAGTCTGTGCCAGGGCAACACTGAGAGCCTGAGTGAGGCAGAGACCTTCTGGGAGCCCTTGGAGATGGGGAAGTGGGAGAGAACCAGCAAGGACAGAGTGCTGTGGCATCACCCTGGCCAAACCCTGCAGCCACGTCCATCAAACTCCATCCCAAGGGTCCTGGCTTTGCAAGAAACCCTTCACACCTCACCAGTCTCTTTTTCAGGCAGCATAATTAGGAGTTCAACTGATATAAACTCAACTTTCCCATGAAAATGTCTCCCTGAGCTGCTCCACCAGCCCAGAACCTCCACTTCTCCCATTCCCAGTTTTGGCTGCAAGGTCCCATCCCCTGGTCAAGCTGCTTTTAAAATGCACCAAAGCCTGGAGGTGTCAGCAGGACTTAGGAAGGAGGAGTTGAAGGCACTCAACAGAGCTGAGCTTCTCAGCCCTCTGGAAAATTTTAAAAGTCATTAAATTTTGAAGCCAGAACGTCAGAATGGCACAGCAGCTCCAACTGGCTTAAAATAGGGTGACAAATGACTGCTGGAGACAGAGGCTTTAATGACAAGAGGCAATGGGCCAGGACAGCCAAATGTCACCATTGCTCCCACTCGGAGGGAACACCAGCTTGGGGTTCCTGCCCCTTTGTCCCAGCCCCTGGGATGCTCAGCCTCTTGTTGTGTCTGGGATGCAAAGTCAGTGCTAGGACCCCTCTGGTTCCTTCTCCAAACTGGAGCATCCCCAGAGATGGAGCTGGGAGGGTGTTTGTAGACCCAGGAAACCTCTCATAGAGTCACTGAATCGTTCTGGTTGGCAAAGACCTTGGAGATCATCAAATCCAACCATCAACCCCTGCCCCCTGTCCCTCAGCACCACATCTCCAGGCTCTGAAACCCCTCCAGGCATGATGGGGACTCCAGCCCTGCCCTGGGCAGCCTGGGCCAGGCCCTGACAACCCTTTCCAGGCATTGAGAAATTGTTCCCCAGCTCCAACCTCAACCTCCCCTGGCACAACTTGAGGCCCTTCCTCTTGTCCCATCCCTTGTTCCTGGGGAGCAGAGCCCGACCCCCCCTGGCTCCAACCTCCTCTCAGGGGGTTGCAGAGAGCCAGAAGGTCTCCCCTCAGCCTCCTCTGCTCCAGGATCAACACCCACAGCTCCCTCAGATGCTCCTCACAACTTCTCCAGACCCTTCTCCATCTTCTCCAGACCCTTTTCCACGTTGTCCATCCCCTTCCCCATGTTCTGCATCCCCTCCTCCTTACTCTCCAGCCCCTTCTCCATCTTCTCCAGCCCCTTCCCCAGCTCCATTCCCTTCTCTGGACACTCTCCAGCCCCTCAATCTCCTTCTGCTCCTGAGGGGCCCTGGGTGATGGGGATTTTGGAGCCCTGGGAGGTGCACAGTGAATTTTGCACAGGAGAAGTGGCACAATCTGGGCTAATGTGTCCCATTCTGTACCTGAGATGCTTCCAAAGGGACCTCCAGCTTGGAGCCACTTGGTCACCCTTCCCTCCCATTTTATTTATTAGCAGATCCCAGCACTGACTGACTCTGGGATCAGTCCCCACCCGTGTCCCAAACCAACTTCTCATTCCAGGGGCTGCACCCCCAACCTCACCCCATCCCTGGGACCCCACAGGGGACAAACCTCCCAGGAGAAGATCTGGGTGAGCAGATCTGGCTTCCTGCAGCTGAGCTGTCCTCAGTGTGATACCTGGATGGGGATTTCTGAGGAACCACCTCATCTGATGGCCCAGGCTGCCCAGAGAGGTGCTGGAGTCTCCTTCTCTGGAGCCTTTCCAAACCCCCCTGGATGTGTTCTGTGTGTCCTGCCCTGGGGGATCCTGCTGGGGCAGGGGATGAGCACTGGAGGTCCCTTCCAATCCCTCACATCCTGCGACTCCTTTTGTGATTGCTGAAATTAATTTAATGGCACTTGGGCAGATGGAAGGGGTGGATAAGAAGCTGAGTTGTGCTTCTACCCCCCAACAGCTGTTCAGTTAGCTCCTTGAGAAGCAAACAACAGAATGAAATATATTTAATTCAACAGAAGACCTGGGAACCTCCTGAGATACATTGCAGAGCTGCCACCACCTCCTGCCCAGCACCTCTGCTTCCTCCCTGCTGCCCCCACCCTCCTCACCTCCAGCTAAATTGCTCAGGTAGGAATTAAAGTTTAAATCACAGAATCATAAAATGGTTTGGGTGGGAAGGGACCTCAAAGCTCACCCAGTGCCACCCCTGCCATGGTCAGGGACACCTCCCCCAGCCCAGGGTGCTCCAAGCCCCATCCAACCTGGGCTGAGACACTGCCAGGGATGGGGCAGCCACAGCTTCCTTGGGCAACCTGGGCCAGTGTCAAATCCCCCCAAAAACCAGACCTGGTTCCCAGCAGAGCATCCTCCTCGGGTGGTCAAGGGTTATTGCTCTTCATCTGGTGGAAAGGAGCCCACAAGCTGCACAGGATCTTTCATTCTCCAGTGATGGAGCAGTTGGGTCCCAGGGGAGCAGGGACACCTCTTTGTGATCACTGCTGGGGGCTGTGTCAGTGTTTGCACAGAAAACAAACAAAAAAAACAAAAAAAAAAAAACCAAAAAGAAAAAAACCCCAAACCAAACAAAGCCCACAACTAAACATTTGGGGTTTTTTTTCAAGTCTGGATGCCCTGGAGCATGGATCAATCCTCCCAAACCCAGAGCCCACAGCCTGAATGGGGCAGAGCTCAGAGGGATGACAAGTCCACACATCCCCATGTAACAGAGGAAAAAAATAACAGAGGTTAAAAAAAAGCTCTGAAATGATCATAGAATAATCCCAGACTGGGTTGGGTGGGAAGGGACCACAGAGCCCCCCAGTGCCCCCCCTGCCATGGTCAGGGACACCTCCCCCAGCCCAGGGTGCTCCAAGCCCCATCCAACCTGTGGCTGCCACACTGCCAGGGATGGGGCAGCCACAGCTTCCTTGGGCAACCTGGGCAACCAGGGGCTCAGCACCCTCCTGGGGAAGTTTTTCTCCTGACATCTGACCTAACTCTGCCCTCTTTTAGGCTGCCATCCAGAATGGCTTTTCCTACCAATCTGTTTCATCAAGATTTTTTTTTTTAATTTTATTTTTTTTTTCCCCCCTGTGAGATGATTTGGTTTTTTTCCCTCACCGACACGGGACTCTTCCACCGGGGATTTTGCTGATCAAGAGAGACTGGGATGAATCTTCCCCGTCTTTCAGCAGAGAAGGGAAAAAAAAAATAAAAACCCCAAACCCCACATCCCATCTCCTGGGTCGTGCTGCCCTCTGCAGAAAATCCCAAGCCAGGGAGTCCAGAAGCCCCTCCCGGGTGAACAAAAGCTCTCCCAGGGGTGCAGGTCTCAGGGGTGCTGGCTCTGGGGGTGCAGGACCCCTCCTGGGTGACCAGGACCCCTTTGTGGTCCTCAATCTCAAGGGTGCTGAGCCTGGGGGTGCAGGAGCCCCTCTTGGGGTGCCAG
Organism: Florisuga fusca; assembly: GCA_038090715.1. Taxonomy (NCBI): domain Eukaryota; kingdom Metazoa; phylum Chordata; class Aves; order Apodiformes; family Trochilidae; genus Florisuga; species Florisuga fusca. The sequence continues at coordinate 558,865 of JAAWXA010000069.1, forward strand.
GAGCCCCTTCTGGTGTCCTCAGCCATAAAGGTGCTGGACCTGAGGGTGCGGAGCCCTCCTGGGGTGCAGGGCTCAGGGGTGGTGAGTTTGGGGGTGCAGAAGCCCCTCTTGGGGTGCAGGCCTCAGGGGTGCTGGGTCTGGGGGTGCAGAAGCCCCTCTTGGGGTGCCAGGACCCCTCCTGGGGTGCAGGTCTCATGGGTGATGAGTCTGGGGGTGCAGGGCCCTTCCTGGGAACACCTTCTGGTGTCCCAAATTTTAGGGGTGCTGAGCCTGGGGGGGGAGGAGCCCCTCTCCGGGTGCCAAGAGCCCTCCTGGGGTACAGATCTCATGGGTGCTGGGTCTGGGGGTGCAGGGCCCTTCTGGGTACCCACGACCCCTTCTGGTGTCCCCAGTCTGAGAGGTGCTGAGCCTGGGGGTGCAGGAGCCTTCTTGGGGTGCCAGGACCCCCTCCTCCTGGAGGTGCAGGTCTCAGGGGTGCTGTGGGTGCAGGGCTGCAGGGCCCACCCAAGGGTGCAGGTTTCCTTTCTCCANTAGAGCACCTTCCAGTGCCTGAAGGGGCTCCAGGAAAGCTGGGGAGGGACTGGGGACAAGGGCCTGGAGGGATGGGAGCCTGGAGGGGGAAGGGTTTCCAGCTGCAAGAGGGGAGATGGAGAGGAGATCTTGGGCAGGGAGAAATTCTTGGGTTGGACTTGGTGCTCTCAGAGGTCCTTTCCAACCATGACCATTCTGTGATTCCCAGATCTGGGACATGGGTTAGTGGTGGGCTGGGATAAGGTGATGTCCTGGAGTGGGACAGGACAAGGGGGAAGGGTTTCCAGCTGCAAGAGGGGAGATGGGGATGAGATCTGAGGGAGAAATTGTTTGGGGTGAGGGTGCTGAGCCCCTGGTTGCCCAGGTTGCCCAAGGAAGCTGTGGCTGCCCCATCCCTGGCAGTGTCTCAGCCCAGGTTGGATGGGGCTTGGAGCACCCTGGGCTGGGGGAGGTGTCCCTGCCCATGGCAGGATGCTCTTTAGGGTCCTTTCCAACCCAAGCCATGAGATGAACCTGTAAGCCCAGCTCTGAACCGTGGCCCCAGGCAGCAGCAGTGAAGGGAAATGAGGGCTGCAGAGTCTGTGCCAGGGCAACACTGAGAGCCTGAGTGAGGCAGAGACCTTCTGGGAGCCCTTGGAGATGGGGAAGTGGGAGAGAACCAGCAAGGACAGAGTGCTGTGGCATCACCCTGGCCAAACCCTGCAGCCACGTCCATCAAACTCCATCCCAAGGGTCCTGGCTTTGCAAGAAACCCTTCACACCTCACCAGTCTCTTTTTCAGGCAGCATAATTAGGAGTTCAACTGATATAAACTCAACTTTCCCATGAAAATGTCTCCCTGAGCTGCTCCACCAGCCCAGAACCTCCACTTCTCCCATTCCCAGTTTTGGCTGCAAGGTCCCATCCCCTGGTCAAGCTGCTTTTAAAATGCACCAAAGCCTGGAGGTGTCAGCAGGACTTAGGAAGGAGGAGTTGAAGGCACTCAACAGAGCTGAGCTTCTCAGCCCTCTGGAAAATTTTAAAAGTCATTAAATTTTGAAGCCAGAACGTCAGAATGGCACAGCAGCTCCAACTGGCTTAAAATAGGGTGACAAATGACTGCTGGAGACAGAGGCTTTAATGACAAGAGGCAATGGGCCAGGACAGCCAAATGTCACCATTGCTCCCACTCGGAGGGAACACCAGCTTGGGGTTCCTGCCCCTTTGTCCCAGCCCCTGGGATGCTCAGCCTCTTGTTGTGTCTGGGATGCAAAGTCAGTGCTAGGACCCCTCTGGTTCCTTCTCCAAACTGGAGCATCCCCAGAGATGGAGCTGGGAGGGTGTTTGTAGACCCAGGAAACCTCTCATAGAGTCACTGAATCGTTCTGGTTGGCAAAGACCTTGGAGATCATCAAATCCAACCATCAACCCCTGCCCCCTGTCCCTCAGCACCACATCTCCAGGCTCTGAAACCCCTCCAGGGATGATGGGGACTCCAGCCCTGCCCTGGGCAGCCTGGGCCAGGCCCTGACAACCCTTTCCAGGCATTGAGAAANCAACAGCTCTGTGTCCTTCTGCTGATGGGGACCCCAGGGATGGACACAGCTTTACCCCAGGGGGGTCTCCCCAGAGCAGAGCAGGGGGGACAATCCCCTCCCTGGCCCTGCTGCTCACACTCTGGGGGTGCAGCCCAGCACAGGGCTGGGTTCTGGGTATCAGTGTGAATCCCAGCATCCTCAAGCATCCAGGGAGGGGATGAGATGCTCATGGCCATGTTCACCCCTCTGCACTGCTCTGAGGTCAGGAGGAGCCTGTCTGCAGATGTGGTTTTGGACCCAGAGGACTTCCAGAAGCTGGTGGGACTTCAGTCCTCACCTCTCTAAGCAGGTGGGGAGGCAGCACCCATGGCTTTTGATGAGGAACCACCTTGCACCAGGCTCTGGGCAGCATATGGGAGGTCCTGGAAAACCAAAGGAATCTCCCCAAGCTTTTGGAGTGGCTGAATAAAACATGGGAGGAATCTGGGCTGTGGGAACTGTGGATGTGGCTTCTAGGGTTCGTTTGATCACACTCCACCAGCAGGCAGTGTGTGTTAAATTCCAGCTCCTAGAAAGTCGTGGAAGGAATTAAGGGAATGGAGTTCATGGACTTAGTCCTTCTACCCTCTAAACTATAAAATCCTGGTCCAGGGTCCTGGTACCTTGTGTCCCAGAGGTTGTATCTTCTCGAAGTCATCAACTCTTCTAAAAATGAAATGGAGATTTTGGAGGGCAAGGTTATTTGGTGTTGATTTATTCCCATGACTGGAAAAACCACGGAATGACTCCAGCAAAGCAAGGGCAGCAACGTGCACAGCTGGGCTGGTTTCTGGAGAAACTCCATTCCTTGGTTTAATGTGTTGTATGAGGTTTGGCTGTGTCCTACAGATGGACACAGTCCCATTTTGGTTCTTGGAGTGGATTGTCTGAGTTCTCATCTCCAACAGTTTCATGGTCTTTGGCCAGACCCTTTAACACCCTTCAAGATGAAGTGTCCAGAAATAGGCTTTTTTTTGCCCTTGTTTGCCTTAAATAGTATTTTTTTCAGTTGCATAGAAAAAATACAATTAATATTTGTCTTGAATGTAATTGGTATTTAATTGTATTTTTGTATTTTAATTTTATTTAATGGTAATGCCAATGTCATTAGCATGTGGGATATTGCAGTGCTACAGTCCTCATGATTTCTGGACCTTCTTTGGTTGCTGAGACCTCTTATTTGCCATAGCATGCACAGGCTGACCCAACATCTGTGGGAATGACACCCCACAAAGAATGAAATGTCCATTTGTTGGAGAGAGATGGAACCCAGGAGGGGCTTGGTGTTGGGACCAGCCAAGGACTGGCTGTGGTGGGAAGCTTGGGGCTGGGGGGACCATGGATGGGAAACAAGCTCAGCAGGGGGTGGGGAAGGGGTCTGTGGGTGGGTGTCCCAGCCTGTGAAGAGATGAGTCAGTTTGCAGCTCTAATTAAAGCCAGGAGGGGGGAAGGAGGTGGTGGGGGAGCAGGGATGGAGACACAATGTGAGGGGTGGAGCATCCTCTGGCAACCGTGAGTCAGAGGAACAGGGGGGGAGATGGCAGAGGAGCTGAAGGGGAAGGCTTGCTGGAGAAGGAACCAGAGGAAAAGCAGTCAAAGACACAGATGGAGCATTGGAAGGGGCTGGGGTTAGATAGTTGTTGAAATGATGGAAAATCTGTGGGGATAGAGGGGAGAGCTCAGTCTGAGATGTAAAGCTGATGGTGCTGATGGTGAGGGCTTGCTTAGCCAAATGGGGACCTGAGGACTCTGAAATGAGGGTGAAATGATCACGTGTTGTCTTCCCTTCATCCTATTTCCTTCACAAATGAGGTGTGGACTCAAAAATACAACCTTGCCTTGGGCTATTTAACCTCTTCAGAGGTTACTGGGTCCATGTTTTCTGGCTCTGTCGTGGAACTGCTCCTCCTACAGCCTCATCAACCTTCTGCATCCAGTGCTGGGCTCCCCAGCTTAGGGAGACAGGGAACTCCTGGAGAGGCAACAAAGGTGATGGGGGGCTTGGAGCATCTCTCTTCTGAGGAAAGGCTGAGTTGGGAAGCCTGAAGAAGAGAAGGCTGAGGGGAGACCATCTTAATGTCTATAAGTATCTGAAGGGTGGAAGGAGGATGGAGCCAAGACTCTTCTCAGTAGTTCTCAGTGACAGGGTGAGGGGCAATGGGCACAAGCTGGAACAAAGGGAGTTCTATTGGAGCATGAGAAAAAAAACTTCTTTACTCTGAGAGTGCCAAGGCACTGGCCCAGGCTGCCCAGGGAGGTCGTGGAGTCCCCTTCTCTGGAGATATTCAAAACCCACCTGGATGCAGCTCTGTGTGATGTGCTCTAAGGGATCCTTGCTTTAGTGGGAGACTACAGAGGTCCTTTCCAGCTCTGATAATTCTGTGATTCCCTGATTCTCCTGACCCTCTCTGTGGTTCCCTGATTCTCCTGACCCTCTGTCTCTTGGGTTCCAGGTGCAAAGTAGGTCAACCAACATGAGTGGCCTTGGGGACAGCTCCACGGACCCCGCCAACCCCGACTCTCGGAAGAGGAAAGGTTCACCCTGTGACACAGCCCAGAGGTATGTGTGCCACCCCCCCAGCTGTCCCCCCCCCATGGTGGCTCCGTTGTCATTCCCACCTCCTTGGCTGGGTCCCGGCTGCTGGAGCAGATGGAGCTGGGATTCACAGCCACTTGGGAATGTTCACACTTCCCACCACGACTTCGCTTTGCTTTTAGCTGCACTGGTAGAGGGGAGCAGGATGGGAAGGCAGCTCCCCATCTGCTCAGCTCGTTAGGAGGTGGCAAAGGATGATCAGAGAGGCTCATTAATCCAAGTTAATGGATTGGTTTTACAGAGCAAGAGGGGCTCGGGTGTGTGGAGGAGAATCCAGCACAGATTTCCCTCCAGGGTAAAATTTCGGGCAGATAATTCTGCGGGGTCAACAGATCATCCCAAACCTTCTGCCTCTCTGTGTCCAAATCCCCAGCAATTCCTGGTTTTGTGCCATTCAGAAGCTTTGCTGGAGACCCTTGTTCTGGGCTGTGCAGTTGCAGAGCAGAATGGGTTTCTGTCTGAAATGGTTTCATTTCTCTGAGCTCCAAAGCTCAGCTCGCTGCAGATGGGCACCTCCTGGTTCTGACAGCTGAGAGAATTGGGGGTGTTCAGCCTGGAGAAGAGAAGGATGAAATGGGGAGACCTTAGAGCACCTTCCAGTGCCTGAAGGGGCTCCAGGAAAGCTGGGGAGGGACTTGGGACAAGGGCCTGGAGGGATGGGAGCCTGGAGGGGGAAGGGTTTCCAGCTGCAAGAGGGGAGATGGAGAGGAGATAAGAGGATGTCCTGGTCTGAGAGGACCAGGATAAAAAGCTGCCTGTGACCCCACCAGCACCTTCTGGGCTGTGGCAGTTCCCCTGGGGAGCAGCTGTGGCTGTGGGGAGGAGGGGATGGCCCAGGTCACCCAAATGGACCAGTGCCAGTGCTCCTTCCCATGGTGCTCAGTGTAAAATGGCTGCAGGAGAGTCCTGGGGGGCTTTATGGGTTTGTGTGCTGGTTGGGGTTGATGTTGGGGTCTCTTTGGGGTCTCCTTGGTGCTGCTGCTCCTGGTTGCCTCACTGGAGAAGAACATGGTTCACTGGGACAGGTTCTGCCTTCCCAGTAGGACCTGTTTGGTTGCTCCAGGGCTGTTGGGGACTGTCCCTGGGACCCTGGACTTGGGCACCTCCATCTACTGCCCAGTCCAGTGTGGGACTGTTCTGGGCAGGAGGTGACCAACAGAGGAGCAGGGGTTCCATATTTACATATTTCTATTTTTTTTTTTTTGTAGTTTAAGATCCCTATTTCATTAAACCCATCCTAATTTCTTCTTTCAACCTGAAAATCTCTCTCCCTTATTCCTGATTTGATTGTTCCCTGGGAGGGCAGTGGGAGGGATAACAGAGAGCATCTGCCACCTGCTTATTGGTTAAAACCATGGCAAAGGAGGAAATTGTTCACATTGAGAGTGGTGAAACTCTGGCCCAGGCTACCCAGAGAGGTGGGAGATGTCCCAAATCCCTGGAACCATTCCAGGTGATGTTTTAAGGGGTTCTAAGCAACTTGCTCTGGTTGAAGATGTCCCTGCTCACTGCAGGGTTTGGACTTGATGGCCCTGAAAGGTCCCTTCCCACCCAAACCAGTCTGTGATCTTCTGTGGTTTGTTCTTAGCCCCTAAGCACCCCGAGAAAGCCAGCTCCTGCTGACCCCAAAATAGAAAGGTTGAGCTATCAATTGTTTATAGAGAAACAGAAACTTGTGGCTGGAGCTCCGTGAGTTTTTACCTCCCCAAAGCACCTTCAGGCATTTTTAGGAGGGTTGGTACAGATACTTCTCCTTGGCTTGGCCATCCCAGCCTCAACCCTGAGCTGAAGCCTCTCACCAATATGCAGCACTCAGCTCCTCACTAGTGCTTCATCTTCCTCCAGACCACCTCCCAGATCACATCCAGGGTGGGGATGGACCTCATCCTCCTCCCCAGCCTCACCTTAACATCTGCCAGAGCAAAGTGAACTTCAAAACTCCTTTGCTGAAAACCTGGAAGGTTCAACTCTTGCTTTTGATGACATTCTGGAGCCATAAAGCACAACCCACTGCTGTAATATTCTCATGATGCTTTTATGTAAGGAAAATTGGCCAATTCTCCCTCCTACAAGGTGGAAGTTGCCACAGCAACAGCGACATTAAAGCTTTGCATGAAATGAGCTCACCCACCACAGAGGGAATTTTATCTTTTTGGTTTTTTTCCCCTCACCCCTCTGCTGTTGATTTTTAGTTCGTGGGGAGAGCTCAGAATTAAGTTGACCTTACCTAAAAATCATCTCCTTTGGGAAGAATTTGCCTGTCCCAGGAGAGTGTCACTGCTGGTGTCACCAATCCCTGGGCAAGAGCTGCCAGAGGTCCATGGCTGGGCAGAGGATTCCTGCAGCCCATCCATCCGACCTCTGGGAAGTTCCTTTTGGTGCCTCTCAGCCCTTGGCTCCCATGGAAGGGCAGGAAGGGCTCCTACACCCATCCCAGCCCACTCTGGAGGAGTTTCCAGGTTGCTCCATGTGTCTCCCAGGAAAGGTCTCACAAAGGACTTGACAAGACTGGTGGCCAGAGGAGAAGCATGGCTTGTGCTCTCCACACCCCCAGCTGCCTTTGCCTTTTCTTTTTTCCTTTCTTTTTCATTCTGCTGAGTTAAGGGAGGGTGGGTTCATTCCTATCATCCCTCTGGGAACTCAAAGACACAGCAGGAGGAGAAGGGAAGTGATGGAGAGTGAGCTTGGGAGGTTCATCATGGAGGCTCATCCCTGTGGCCATCAGGTATTTTCATGGGAGAGAAAGTTTAAACAGCAGAGAAAAACCCAAACCAAGAGACAAACCTTTCCTGTCAGACCTGGAAAAGGAGGCCAGGAACATCTCACCATGCCCACAGGCATCTCAGCAGCTTCTTGCTGTCCTGTAAATAATAGGGAATTTTCAGGTGATGCTTCATACATAGTGATGGATGTCCTGGGGAGGCTGTAGTGAAAAATTAGGTGGCTTAATGAAAACCAAATTGGCAAAAGTGGCTGGAATTAGGAAAAAATAAAGAAACATCCATGCAGCCTAGCTGAGGAGCCCCTTCAAGGGAAGGGCTGGTGGTATCTCATCCCCTTTGGGATTAATACTCTTTCTAAATGGTCTCTGCAGAGTTATCAGGGTATATTCATGCTCTGGTTGGCTTGTCCTCCTCTCAGCAGGGAAAATAAACCTCTTCTTGAAACCTTCAGCTGGCAGCAGAGCTTGTTTGGTCACATAGCAGAACCCAAGAGCATCTGTGGGGGGACACAAATCTCCTCCTGAGCTGGGCTTCTGGGATCAGCTTCTGTAACCAGTGTTTGCTCAGCTTTTCCACGAGCAATGGGGCCTCTCTGAGGCCAGGAACATCTCACCATGCCCACAGGCATCTCAGCAGCTTCTTGGTGTCAGTAAATTATGGGGGATTTTCAGGTGATAGAGTAATGGGCATCCTGAGGAAGTCATAACAAGAAATTTAGGTGGTTTATTGAAAACCAACCTCATGAAAAGCATTGCGAGTGGTGTAGAGCCATGCTGGGTGTGTCGAGGTGTCTTCATTTCATCCCATGGTGGATGCAGAAGAAGATATTTAGGGCAGATGTGTCTCTGTGTGTCTGTCCCATACGCACGCTTCATTTTGGTGGCTTTGACTCTAATAACATTGGTAAAGAAATGTGTCAGTGTCCCAAGTGGCTTCAATAAAGGCCACAAAAATAATAATTTCTCAATTCCCAGAATTTAGAAACAGTTGATGGGAGGAGGTTTGGCTTCTGTGGTGGCTGGGAGCTCAAAGAAAAGCTGCTTTTGGTGGGACAAAAAAGGTTGAGCTCATGAATATTTTTCATCATCTCGTCACCATTGACTCAGGTTTTCACTGTGGTGAACTCAGGTGGATGTTGTTTAACCTTTACGTGTGGATTTCAGATTAAATTTGTCTCCAGCTGGAAGAGGGACTGGAAAACTGAGTGTAAATAATCCTTGGGGATCATTTGGGTTCTAACACATCGATAACAACTGTTTCTCAGAGCTCTGAGTGTCAGAGGTCTGGTTGTGATGGGAGTGTCTGGGTTACCCTACACATCTTCCCTGGCATTAATTTTGAGTTTTAGATCCATAAAAATGCACAAAAGCTTGAAGGAACCCCTCAATATTTTGGAGATCCAGAGCATGGCCATTGCTCCTGCCAGTACTTGTGGTTTTGGGTTCTTATCCGGTGCCCGTGTGACTTGATTAAGCAATAGGGGGAAAAAAAATATCCTGAAAGTGACTTTTAATTTTATTTTCCTTTCTCTAACAGCAATGAAAAGCGGCGCCGGGAGCAGGAGAATAAATATTTGGAGGAGCTGGCAGAGCTGCTGTCTGCAAACATCGGGGACATCGACACGCTGAGCGTCAAACCCGACAAATGCAAGATCCTAAAGAAGACAGTGGACCAGATCCAGCAGATGAAGAGGTTGGAGCAAGGTAGGGCAGAAGTCTTCTACCTTGGCTTCTTGGGAAGCTTCTGAATAAGTGTTCTCCTGGTGTCCTCCTGAATTCCATGAGCCCTCAGTGTGTGCTTGGAGCCCAGAAACCAACCATGTCCTGGGCTGCAGCAAAAGAAGCACAGACAGAGGTCGAGGGAGGGGATTCTCCCCCTCTGCTCTGCTCTGCTGAGACCTCACCTGGAGTGGTGTGTCCAGTTCTGGAGTCCCCAACAGCAGAAGGACACAGAGCTCCTGGAAGGTGTCCAGAGGAGCCACTCAAATGCTCAGAGGGCTGAGCAGCTCCCTGGGAAGCCAGGCTGAGGGATTGGGGTTGTTCAGCCTGGAGAAGAGGAGGCTCCCAGGTGAGCTCAGAGCAACCTCCCAATATCTGAAGGGGCTACAAGAAAGCTGGGGGAGGGCTTTGGACACGGGGGGGTAGGGAGAGGACAAGGGGAATGGGTTAACACTGGAAGAGGGGAGATTGAGGTTGGGCATGAGGAAGAAATTGTTTGGGGTGAGGGTGCTGAGCCCCTGGTTGCCCAGGTTGCCCAAGGAAGCTGTGGCTGCCCCATCCCTGGCAGTGTCTCAGCCCAGGTTGGATGGGGCTTGGAGCACCCTGGGCTGGGGGAGGTGTCCCTGACCATGGCAGGAGGGTTGGAACTGGATGAGCTTTAAGGTCCCTTCCCAACCCAACCCATTCTATGTCTTAATTAATGAAAAATCATGACATAATTGTTCCATTATCTATAGTTTTTCTCCTGCTTTGATGGCAGCAGTAGCATGGTGGGGTCAGCTTTGCCTCTGTTGCTCTGCTTCTTTCAGATGCCACCTTGGTTTCTGGTGCAAGGTGGCACTTTACACCCTGTTTGTGATTCCTCCTGAGCACCCTTTAGGTTCAGATAATCACAAGTGGTTGTTGAGATTCCAGGATCAGGCCCATTAAGTGCTTATCAGCAATTCTGCTATTAACTGCCTGCTGAAACCCCTCTTTATAGCTGGGGAAGGTGAAGGGCAGATAACTCTGCCACACGCTCTGCAAGGCTTGGAAGAACCCTGTCCCTTTCTCAGATCTGTTCTCCTGCCAACCAAACAGATTAGAGGGGCCATTAAGCCACCTCCTGCCAATAAAATGAGGAGAGAAGCTTGAGAAACCTCATAAAGGTTAAAATTCACCCCGAGTCTCAACTCGTAGACTGAAATGTAGAAGTCCAAAGGGCTCCAGCAGTGCAGAGGAGAAGCTGTGAGATGTGCTGGGGGGGAGGTAGGACTTGTTCAGGTCCCTTGGAGCTGCTCTTGGAGGTGGGTCCCTAGGAACATCATCCTAGTCTGGAGAAGAGGAGGCTCAGGGGAGGCCTCATCACTCTCTGCAACTCCCTGAAAGGAGGTTGGAGCCAGGGGGGGTTGGTCTCTATCAGTCAGACAGGAGGCCATGGGCTTCAGCTCTGCCAGGGGAGGTTTAGGTTGGATATTAGGAAAAAATTCTTCCCAGAGAGGGTGATCAGGCATTGGGATGGACTGCCCAGGGAGGGGGGGGATTCTCCATCCCTGGAAGTTTTAAAGAAGAGACTGAATGTGGCACTGAGTGCCATGGGCTGGGAACCACGGGGGGAGTGGATCAAGGGTTGGACTTGGTGATCCCAGAGGTCCTTTCCAACCCAAATGATTCTGGGATCCCAGCTGCCAACTGCCCATCTCACACACTCAGCTGCTTTGTCCTTTGTGCAAAGACTTTTTCCTTTGTGCAAAGAACTTTTCCTTCCTGCAAATACCTTTTCCTTCATGCAATCATTTTATCCTTTTTGCAACCACTTTGTCCTTTGTGCAGAAGGTGAATCCTGCTCCTTGTGGGAGCTGGGAGCCCATCATCCCTCAGGCGTTCCCTTTGCCACGCTCCGAGCAGGGAGCAGATGTGAAGCTTTTCCTCTGGGCACTCCATGGAGCCATGGGATGGTTTTGGGTGGGATGGGATCTTTCAAGGCCATCGAGTCCTGCAGTGAGCATGGACATCTTCAACCAGAGCAGGTTGCTCAGAACTTTGTCAAACCTGACCTGGAATGGCTGTGGGGATTTGGGGCATCTCCCACCAACCTGGGCAGCCTGGGTCAAGGTCTCATCAGCCTCAATGTGAACAATTTCCTCCTTTGCCATGGTTTTAACCAATAAGCAGGTGACAAGCTCTCTGTTATCCCCCCAACAATCAAATCAGGAATAAGGGAGCAAGACTTGCAGGTTGAAAGAAGAAACTAGGATGGGTTTAATGAAATAGGGATCTTAAACTAAAAAAAAAATATAGAAATATGTAAATATGGAACCCCTGCTCCTCAGTTGGTAACCTTCTACCCAGAACATTCCCACACTAGACTGGGAAAGAGATGGAGGTGCCCAAGTCCAGGGTCCCCATGACAGTCCCTAACAATTTCTTCCTTCTCTCTGCTCTGAAACTCCCTCTTTTTGTTGAGACCCATGTCCTCCCAGCTCTCTGTTCTTTCAGGCTGTCAATTTTGGGGTAAGCACAGCAGCAAAACATTCAACTCATGTTGCAGGGACTGTCCAGGCTTCCCGAGGAAGCAGGACAACTGCTTTGAGGTTTCATTTCACGTCTCATCCTGGGCTCAGGAAGGATTTTGGGAGTGGGTGGTGAGCACATCCAGGTTCCTGCTCGCTGCCACTTCTCTGGTCATTAGTTTTCTTGACATTGCACAGCAGGGCTGAACATTAACTAGGACAAGCACTACTTTAAAATATTATGCCTTGAGCTTTGCTCTGTCTCACTGGCTTATCTAGCACGGCGCCAAATGATGGGGGGAGAAGAAACTTCACCTGTATTTGTTCTTGGCAGTTTAGGGTGAGAGCGTTTTATGGGAGGAGGCAGGGAGAAGATGGCCAAAAAAAATCAGAATATTTGTGGCCAGAGATGCTCCTCCGTCCTTGGAGTTTGCATCAAGTTGTGTCTCCCTGCCTGTGTCCTTCCTCCTCTCGCCGTTTCTCAGCCATAAAACTGATTAATATTTGCTAACTGCAGAGGATGTGGTTTGGTTGCTGAAGTGTTGTGGATGGGGACGTGTGGCTGTTGGGAAACTCCCCTGGAGATGTGATTTCATCTAGCAGAGAGGAGCAGGAGAGGTTGGTCCTTGCAGTGATGTCTTGCAGCAGGCTCAGGACCTCACAGAATCGTGGATATCTCAGCAAATTGTGCTCTTCATCCCAATAATATGCACCCAAACCCATAAGCACGGGGAGGGGGAATGATGCTAAACCTCATAGCAGAGCAGATTTTATTTAAAGAGCAGCCAACGTCCTGTTAGGAGTTTAATTAAGGACGTGGAAGTGCAGAGCTGGGAGCTTGGGAAGGGGCAGGTGATATCCCAGGAGGAGCATCCTCCCCCCTGCCAGCTCTGGAAGGTTTGGAGGTCACATCCCACCTTGGGTCACCTTCAGTTTTAACCCTCAAAAAGGGTGTGGAGGAGCCAGCAGAAGCTTGCAGATGGATGCAGGCAGGGGCTGAGCCCTCCCTCCCATCCCCCTGCCTGCTGGGCTGCTATTTAAAGTATGAAGCAAATGCTTTTAGAAAAAAAATTCTGAGGGTCTGGACACCTTCCAACGTGAGTAATGTACAGTTGGCAGAACAAGGGGTTTGCGGCTGTGGCAGCAACCTGAAATCCCTCTGCCAAGACAGCAATAAAATCAGAGGAGGAAGAGGCCAGGCAGTTCATTTTTCAGCCTTTGTCCATCCCATATAAAAGTTAGCTTCATTTTTTTTTTAATTTTCCCCTCAAAGTTGGGCGTTGGAGCCCTTCAGCTGTGCCTGTGCACCCTCAGTTGCTCAAAAGGTCCCTGATGTCTCCTGGGGTGGTGTGGAGGTCACTCAGGAGCTGTCTCCTGCCTGGGCTCTGCTGGGCAGTCTGTCCATCCATGGGGACCTCCCTCCACATTGCCTCCAGACTGGCTTTGCAGCCAACACATGGAGCTGAAGGTCCTCTCCTGGGGTGGGTCCTCTGCTCCAGACCATGATGTCAGAACCAGATGTTCTGTGGAGCTGAGTTTGCTCAAGGTTAATTCCTGGGCTGCACCCCCAGAGTGTGAGCAGCAGGGCCAGGGAGGGGATTGTCCCCCCCTGCTCTGCTCTGGGGAGACCCCCCTGGGGTAAAGCTGTGTCCATCCCTGGGGTCCCCATCAGCAGAAGGACCCGGAGCTGTTGGAGCCAGTCCAGAGGAGGCCCTGGAGCTGCTGGGAGGGCTGGAGCAGCTCTGCTCTGGAGCCAGGCTGAGAGAGTTGGGGGTGTTCAGCCTGGAGAAGAGAAGGCTGCAACGGGGAGACCTTAGAGCACCTTCCAGTGCCTGAAGGGGCTCCAGGAAAGCTGGGGAGGGACTGGGGACAAGGGCCTGGAGGGATGGGAGCCTGGAGGGGGAAGGGTTTCCAGCTGCAAGAGGGGAGATGGAGAGGAGATCTTGGGCAGGGAGAAATTCTTGGGTTGGACTTGGTGCTCTCAGAGGTCCTTTCCAACCATGACCATTCTGTGATTCCCAGACCTGGGACATGGGTCTCAGTGGTGGGCTGGGATAAGGTGATGTCCTGGATGGACTGGAGTGGGACAGGACAAGGGGGAAGGGTTTCCAGCTGCAAGAGGGAGGAAGGAAATGAGATCTGAGGGAGAAATTGTTTGGGGTGAGGGTGCTGAGCCCCTGGTTGCCCAGGTTGCCCAAGGAAGCTGTGGCTGCCCCATCCCTGGCAGTGTCTCAGCCCAGGTTGGATGGGGCTTGGAGCACCCTGGGCTGGGGGAGGTGTCCCTGGCCATGGCAGGGGGGTTGGAACTAAATGATCTTTAAGACCCCTTCCAACCCAACCCATTCCATGACTCTGTGACTCTCCAGCTTATCCCTGCTGGACCTGCTGGTGCTGCCAGAGTGAGGGATGCACTCTGGTTTCATCCTGTCTCAGTGCCCAGTTTTTTGGGCTTTAAGGTCCCTTCCAACCCAACCCAATCTGGGATGAGCTCAGAACAGCACTTCTGTGGTGAAAACCCCCTGGACAGGGCAGGCTGGACAGCTTCACTGCTCCACATGGGTGACTTGTAGGGTCAGCATGAAGCTTGTTAGAAGACACCATCAGAGAAGCTTGGTGGAGCTGCAGTGGAGTCAGAGGGCTGCAGGACAGGGAGGAGGCTGTGTTGCTGCCTGGAAGGCAGCTGGTATCTGGTGGAAATGGAGAAATAAAGCATCTTGGTCATTTAGGAGAGCACAGAAATGAGCAGGGATGTTGGAAAATCTGTGTTGATGCATGAACACAGATCTTTTTGCTTCTTTTCTGTAAAACGATACAATCCTTGATGCCAGCTGCATGGAGGTGGGGGTCACCCCTACCCTGAGGAGGGGCAGAGCCTCAGCATCCAACCCCCCTGTGATGCCAGGCACTGCAGTGGCACGTGGGTGTCTCCCTTTCCCCCAGATGCCTCTTTTTTTTTAAATAAAATGCCTGGGTTTGGGTAGGTGGTAACCTTTGGGAAGGGGCAATAAACAGTGTGCAAAGATCTGAGAGAGATGGGAGCTGACAAGAGGGCTCATCTCATCTCCCTTCCAGAGCTCCCAACCTTGGCAGTGTCCTTTTTTAAATCTGAAGCCACTCAGTCTTTTTTTTTTTTTTTTTTTTTTTTTTTTTTTTTTTTTTTTTGTTCCCAAAAGCCCTCTCTGTTGATAGGTTCCTTAATTTCCTTCCAGAGCAGGAGCATCAATCCAACCTCTTAATAGAATAAATCAAAGAATATCGAGCTTTTCATTACACCACCCCCCAAACCTCCACCAGCCATAGAAAGTTGTCCTTGAAACACCTCCTGAGGCTTCACAAGTGACTCTTCCACTGCTGGTGGCCAAGGGACCTCCTTCCCTCTCTCCTTCCTGCCTTCCCTCATCACTCTTGCTCCCCCTGTGCTGCCATATGTCTTCTTCTGCAGGAATTGATGCACAGAGCATCAACTTCACCTGGTCCAGGAGCAAGCACAGCACGGATCCCAGCCCCTCCAGGACACCTGGGGTGATGCCCATGAGTTTTGGGTCCTGCGAGGTCCAAAAGCCCCAGCAGATTGATTTTTGTGCTTGCCAAAATCAAGGCTGGATGCCTGGTTTGCTGGGAGTTGTATAAATTCACTGAGCTCGTTCAGGGGACGGAGTTTCTTCTGCAGTGCAGGATTTCTTAGGGTGATGGGGAGCTGTGTGACCTCGTGGAGGACACCTTCAGCCCCCCTGAAGTCTGGCTTTTTGGTGGTGGAGATGCTGAATTTAGTCTTACAGATGCTTAAGGGGGGAAACTATCTCAGGTCTTTATCAATGCAGTTTTTAGTTGGTAACAGCGACCTGGTTTGGGGATGTTTTAAAAGGCAAAGGATGAGCTTGCTTTCCCAAACAATTCTCTTGTCAGCCTACAAAGATGACCCTCAACTCTTAAGCTGAGTGACTTTGGGCAGGAAGGGAGGGAGAAACTATTTTTTTGAGCCTTTACTTTGAAATCTTTCAGGGATTTTTAGGCACAGGAGGATTTCTGTCTCATCTTGGAGCACACAAAAATTCCCCAACTACTTCTTCTACTGCATGGAGGCATCCTCTTTGGGGCCCACCAAAAACAATTGTGTCCTCCTGACATTTTTATATTTGTTTTTTTCCCCCCAAAGTGTGGCATTAATAAGACTGGCTCCTTCAGGCAAGTTTGTGCTGTTTGACACTAGGACACATCAACACAAAAAGAAAAGAGGACCTTGGATGGAAGACCACCCCCCTCTTTGGAAGTTAACCTACTTGGGGAAGTAATTTTCCTGTAGGTTAATTAAGTGAAGTAGATGAAAATAATTATTGATTCTGGCTGCAGGGTTGCCTCCAATCGTTGGGCTGTTGGTGGCTTTCCTTTAATTAAGTGTCCCTGGTGTCTTTTCACATGTTTGGGTTTGCCCCTGGGTTTGTTTTTGTGGTGTAAATGTAGGATTTCTGGTGCAGAGAGGTCCTGGGTCCTCAGTGGGACATCTGGCAGCTTCTTCAGGAGTGACCAGCAGCAAAAAATCCCAACTCTTGGCTTTGTCTTTACCTAAAAATGGTCAGAAAGTGAAGCAGTGGATTGGGAAGAGGCTTCTCCCACAGCTTGGGATGGTGGCATGAGGTTTTGGGAAGAGGAGAGGAGAAGACCTTGTCCTTAGGCTCTGAGTCAAGAGGCACTTCTTGTCCCAGCAGCCGAGTGATAGGGTGGGATATTCAGGATGAGAACAGGATTGCCAGGAAACCACAAAGTGAGTCCTTGTCTGAGATGTGGGGAAGGCAGTGGTGGAGCTGAGACCCCTGGGAGAGCTCTACTCCAAAGCAGAGGAGCCCAGTGCAGAGGAATCAAAGGCTTTCAGCTGAACATGAGCCAGCAGTGTGCCCAGGTGGCCAAGAAGGCCAATGGCATCCTGGCCTGGATCAGGAACAGCGTGGCCAGCAGGTCCAAGGAGGTGATTCTGCCCCTGTGCTCAGCCCTGGTGAGGCCACACCTCGAGTCCTGTGTCCAGTTCTGGGCCCCTCAGGTCAGGAAGGAGATTGAGGTGCTGGAGCAGGTCCAAAGGAGGGCAACCAGGCTGGTGAAGGGACTGGAGCACAGATCCTATGAGGAGAGGCTGAGGGAGCTGGGGCTGTTCAGCCTGGAGAAGAGGAGGCTCAGGGGAGACCTCATCACTCTCTACAACTCCCTGAAAGGAGGTTGGAGCCAGGGGGGGGTTGGTCTCTATCAGTCAGACAAGAGGCCATGGGCTTCAGCTCTGCCAGGGGAGGTTTAGGTTGGATATTAGGAAAAAATTCTTCCCAGAGAGGGTGATCAGGCATTGGGATGGGCTGCCCAGGGAGGGGGGGATTCTCCATCCCTGGAGGTTTTTAGGAAGAGGCTGATGTGGCACTGAGTGCCAGGGGCTGGGAACCACGGGGGGAGTGGGTCAAGGGTTGGACTTGATGATCCCAGAGGTCCCTTCCAACCCAAATGATTCTGGGATTCTCCTGCCCAGGCCCTCACGCTGCCCTCAGCCCCCAGGGTTTTGTGTCTGCAGTCCCTAGGGACAGAGCTCTACAGGGATGTGCTTTGGAGAAATTGGATTCTGTGATCCCTGCAAACATTCCAGAACAAGTTGGATGATCCTGGATTAATTTTCATACAATCCCAGCCTGGTTTGGGTTGGAGGGAACCTCAAAGATCAACCTTGTTCCTGGTGAGCAGGGACACCCCCCCCAGCCCAGGGTGCTCCAAGCCCCATCCAACCTGGGCTGAGACACTGCCAGGGATGGGGCAGCCACAGCTTCCTTGGGCAACCTGGGCAACCAGGGGCTCAGCAATGGGCAGAGCATGGCCAGGCTGCTCTCAGGTGATCCAAAGCCATCTCTTCTCTAGACTGGACAAACCTTTTCCTTTGGCCTCCCATCTCAAGGTCAGTGCTCCAGCCCCAACCATCTCAGTGGCTTCCATTGAACTCCCTCCTCTTTGTCTTATACTGGGCACCCAAAACTGGGTGCAGTATCTGGATGGGGTGCCCAGGGTGGGTTGAAGACAAGAGCCAATGGCTTCTCTACTGAGTGCTGGTTGCCACCAGCAGAGCAAACAGGGAGAGAGGTCCCAGGGACTCTGGACCCCAGGGATGTCCAGCTATGCTGCCATGTCACATCTTAGCACCTTTCTTGGTGGCCTGGAGAGATGCCCAGCATGGGTGTTGCTGCCAGGAGGAGAGGGTGCCAACATGCCATCAGTGCTGCCTTTCTCCCTTCCAGGTTGAAATTGAGATGAACTATCAGATTCTGAGAATTTAAATGTAATTTTTGGTTGCTTTTATGTGCTGAGGTCCCAAAGGAGGACACTTCTCTGAAGTAGAAGACATTGCAGAGTTTTTGTGTAGTCCAAGAAGGGATGGAAACCCCGTTGCTTGAGAAATCATTAAATGAAGTTCAAAAAATTGGCCGAGCTCAAAGCATCCCAGTGATCTGTTAGAAACAGAAGTTCAGGTCTGACATTAGAGGTTGGATGGAAGAACAAAGGAAAGCAGCAGAATGGCATCTGAGGAGCCACACCACTGGAAATGGAGTAGATGAAAACAGCTTTAAGGGGTTTACATTAATTAAAGGTTGTTTGGTTGGTGTTTTTTTTAATTAATTAATTAAAACCACATTAAGGTTTGTGTCAAATCTAAAATTAGATTGGAATCTCTTCAGGCTACAGCTGTCAGCCTGGTGCTGCAGCCTCCTCTTTAAACTCATTGACTTTATTGGAGTTATCCTGATTTTCTGTGCTTCAAGGGAGGTCAGAGAAGGGATTTTTGCTTTGTCCTGGGATGGGGGTTTGCAGCCTCGGGGTTCCTCAGCTTTTGTCCCAAGGGTTCTCCCATGAGGATGTCTCTGGGTGTTTGCAGCTGCCAGGGAAGAAAACTCCTTGTTCATCCTGGATGGATAAAGTGTGAGCAGCAGGGAGGGGATTGTCCCCCCTGCTCTGCTCTGGGGAGACCCCCCTGGGGTAAAGCTGTGTCCATCCCTGGGGTCCCCATCAGCAGAAGGACACGGAGCTGTTGGAGCCAGTCCAGAGGAGGCCCTGGAGCTGCTGGGAGGGCTGGAGCAGCTCTGCTCTGGAGCCAGGCTGAGAGAGTTGGGGGTGTTCAGCCTGGAGAAGAGAAGGCTGCAACGGGGAGACCTTAGAGCACCTTCCAGTGCCTGAAGGGGCTCCAGGAAAGCTGGGGAGGGACTGGGGACAAGGGCCTGGAGGGATGGGAGCCTGGAGGGGGAAGGGTTT